>JAFELO010001060.1:373684-417927 GCA_017140195.1 Eumaeus atala | reverse complement strand
CCTATACTGTGAAAGGCTCCAAGTGCTCGCTTCTTCCCCTATACTGTGAAAGGGCTCCGAGTGCTCGCTTGTTCCCCTATACTGTGAAAGGCTCCGAGAGCTCGCTTGTTCCCCTATACTGTGAAAGGCTCCGAGTGCTCGCTTCTTCCCCTATACTGTGAAAGGCTGCGAGTGCTCGCTTCCTCCCCTATACTGTAAAAAAACAAATTAAGAAATAAATGAATATATCTACGACTGCACTAAAAGATACACCAACGAGCTTCAGTCTGGAAGTGCTTACGTCTAAATTGGCGGAGCGCCAGAGGTCGTTGGTACCGACCATTACTTGTGTATCATATTAATTTTACGGTGACCATTTATTTGCGGACGCACATAAAATTGATATACACCCTTAATAGCTTCCCGTGCACAAAAGGTCCATCTTATTTATTGTGTAGTGGTATTTTGATAGGCCCTGCGGTGTCTATATCATGATCAGAGTAAGTGTACTCGTGAATGTTATGTGTTGATGTGTTATGTCAGGATGTCATACATAACATTCACGGCTCTACGTCTATCCTAAGTGATGGACTCACCGCTTTATGTCTATCCTAAGTGATGGACTCACGGCTTTATGTCTATCCTAAGTGATGGACTCACGACTTTATGTCTATCCTAAGTGATGGACTCACGGCTTTATGTCTATCCTAAGTGATGGACTCTAGTTGAAAAGTGTTGTGTGTATAACAGCGAGCTCTAACATATCATGGAGGGACACAACCTACGTGGCGTCATCTCATGGCCTTCGAGGCCAAACTGGATATTGTATGTATAGCAGAGCCATCAGCTGTCACAGCTGTCATCACGAGACAGGATATGCAAAAATCTTCAGATATATGCCACAATGAAGTGCGTAGGAAGTCCAAAAGGTCATATTGATTATAGCTCTTTATATTAAAGGGGGACACACTAAAATTTGGAGCCTTTTGACAACTACCGTCAATCATAAACACCCCCTACCAATGTGCACTGATATGAGTTATGACTCATGTCCTGAAATCAAAAGTATCTGAGGATTTCTAAATATTCTCTTATTACCGAGATTTATCAAAAATCTATACACTTAATTTCCAGGAGCCTACACACTTCATTAACACGTACTCACTAAGACGGAATTTTCGAAATTAGTTGGTATCACCACGAACGAAGTCGCGGGCAACAGCAAGTACTCAAACGAAGCGCAGCGTAAAGTAGACACAGTAAGCAAAAATTGAATGTGTGGATGTTTGAAATCAAGTCTGTCCTAATCTTTGCCTAAACGTCGATAATCACATGTGGTTAAGAAGAAATGTTGGAAATATTTCAGCAACTGTTTTAATTTACTCATCATTATCATTATCAGCCGTTATCAGTCCACTGGTGGCATACATACATGACATAGGCCTCTCTCAATGAACGCCAAGACGGCCGGTCTCCTGCTACTCGCGTCCATCCCGGACCGGCTACTGCACGGAGATCGTCTTCCCACCTGGTGAACGATTGACCAACACTTCGTTTTCCTAAACGCGGCCTCGACTCCAGAGCCTTACTGGCCCATCTGTCATCTGTTCCTCTGAGTGTGTAACCAGCCCATTGCCACTTCAGCGAGCCTATTCGTCGCGTCATATCGGATACTTTAGTTCTCTGCCTTATGACTTCGTTAAAATACTTTACTCGCTTCTTTAAAATGAAAACATATTCAAGATAACTAACTAGCGTTCTGCCCTGGCTTGCTCAGACATGGCTTTATCTATATAAGTGGATTTTAATAAAATCGATCACATACAGACAGACAGCTTCTTGGGACTTTGATTTATATTAAGTTTTCTTTTTTCTATAGAATAGGGAGCAAACGAGCAATCGGAGCCTTTTTACGACTACCGACGCAAACGAACATCCACATAATTACTATGCCGATGCGTTGCCCGCCTTTCCCCCCCCCCATGGGCCACCGGCTACTCACAAACCGTACGAAACGCGACGCTGAAGATGTCACTTTACGGCAGTATTATGTGAGTGAGAGGTATCCCCGGTCGTGCCGGCCCAATACCGTTGCTTAGAAGGATGTAGTGTCATGCACTATGCAGGGCACATCCTCCCGTGCAGTATGGCACTACCTCCTCCTAAAAGTTTGTAAGTGCCATACTGTGCCGCAGCGGAATTGAGCCGACACGACCGGTGAGGTACCCCTGGCTCACATTAAACCGCCGTAAAGTGACAGCTTAGCCGGTGGCCCGTGGGAAGGGAGGTGGAAGGGATAACAATGCATTTGGGTAACTATTATGCGGATGTTTATGGGCGTCGATATTTATCAAAAGGCTCAGACTTCTCATTTGTCCCCCTAAAGTATAAAAATATGTATATTTTTTTAATAATATAGGACGGCAAATGAGTAATCGACTTTGTACGTGTACCAACGTCCATGAACATCCGCATAATTTTGCCGATGCGTTGCCCTCCTTTCTTTCTCTCACCCAATACTACTACGATAAGGTCACAATACGCCAGTGTCATGTAAGCGAGAGGTACCTCCCCGGTCGCGCCGGCCCAATTCCGCCTGAATGCAGCATTAGGATTTAGATAAGGATATAATTATTCGAAAGGGGTAAAAATAGGGAAATATAAAATCCAAATTGATAGCATATCAGCCCGCTCACACCTAAACAAATATTTGTAATTAGTTCAGGGGAGGATCGGTTCGAATGGACCCCTTTCTCTCATAATGACGTTTACTTAGGCAGATTAGAAGTCTCTTAGTGTCTGAAAACGGCTCATTTAGATATTATGTCTCATATTGATAAATAAGTGTTAATTTTTATAGTCCCATGCCACAAAACGAAAAGATGGTATGTAAATTTCTTAGTTAGATTGTGAGCCATGAAAGTTAGGGAGACAGATCCCATATCACATGTTAAATTTCGTAGCATTATTATATTAAGCCCTTTATATGTTCCATTGTTGATCAAAGGCCTCCCCACACTTTTTCCACTTCTCTCTGTTCAGAGCCTCATCCAGGCAGGTATCCGTTGAGTTCGTCTCACATCTTCTTTTAGGACCGCCGCGTCGCCTTTTGCGTCTGGGTCCCATTAAGTGGCATTTTTTGTCCAGAACTGGTAAAGATATCGATAATATTAATCATTTTCAGGAGCAAGAATTGCAATTAACTAGCAATACGTCCCGGCTCCGCCCGTGAATAACAGGGGCTGGATTGCTACCTTAACCAATTATACATCGCGCCTGTCTCGGGGAGCGCTGTATGGTATATATGCGTGAACACTGTATGAAAACACGTAGATATCTAGTAGATTTGGAGAAAATCGTTAACACACACACACACACACAGATTTGCGTTATAACATGTATAGATAGTGACTCATGGATACAAGTATTAGAACATGCAACGATGTAACGTTTCATCCACATGCATCTATGTTATAATTAACGATAAATGTTAGTAACTTCCATTACCTCGTAACTTGTTAATTTCCTTGTAAAATATATCAATTTTCACACAGAAGCAAAATAAAAAAGAACAAAAGTGTTAAACTTTGAAAAGTGTTATCAGATAACAAACGTAATTGACAATAAAATAGAAGTAACAGGCCACGATAAACTCAGTTGTAAAATGTAATGGTACAACTGTCAATCGGCGGCCTGACGAGGCAGTGCCGGAACACTCACTAGTGCAAAGTAGATCGTACTAGCACTACGCCGCGGTTTCAGCCGCTTTTACAGCTTGCTTTACCATGGTCAATCCTGTAAAGCTTCTGAAACGTCGGGCTAGTTAAATATTTAAATAAACCGTGATAAAATCCATAAAAGTAGTTTTATTGTAATAGATGTTTGATTTGGAAATAAAAGCAACGAAATATCAAAATAGTTCAACAATACATCATTAGTAACATATCGTTGAAGTCGTTTAATGCATTTGCAGTAAAAGTGTGCGGGCACGACTGGGGAGAGGCCTCTCGCTCGCACGATGCTGCCGCACTGTAAAAGCTATGCAGTCAGGCTTCGTGCGGTTTGTGAATATCCGACGGCCTATAAGGAAGAGAGTGAAAGAAGGCAACGCATTCCGGCATTTGCAGATGCCAGTGGCAGTCGATAGTCACCAAATGGCTCCAAATACTGGAACACAAAAATATGTTTAGGGTTGTTATAGTGGTATCATAGCGTAGAGCCTTCCATGGGACACGCATTAGCGTCATAATGTGCGCGCCTGCAAAGTTCCCCATTTTAATAAAAACTCAGCCAAAAGATCAGCAATGGATATATAATATGAGACAAGCAGATGACCAAGAGCAACTGGTTGTACTAAGTAACATAAAGGGGAAAAGATCAAGGATAGGACACCAACCGGCTGGTCTGACCAAGTTAACACCATGACGGGCTTCACATTGTATACAGCCCAATGACAAGCTGGAGATGGAGATGAATGGAGGCAACTCGTCGATGTTTCCTTGACGGCTTCCCAGGATGGGCACGACCTCCAGTAATGAAGACTACGACTGAGAAGAGATATCGGCTATAAACCCACCCTAACATCAAGAGGTGGGGTAGGGTACACCTGTCAAGTTTCATGTGCCAAAGCATAAGAACTACTTTCGTGGGGCTACCCACAACGACAAAACCTAAGTAAAATTGACAATATTCATTTGCCAAATCGAAAGAACTGGTTTCCAGCCTGGTACCAACAGCAGCAATTAGCTAAAACATACGATCTGCTTTCATCTCCCCACCTATAACACCAACACCTGGGTAAAACTGCGAAAATTCTATATAAAATATATAGGAACTGTTTTATGGAACCACCCATAACACCAAGACCTAACAAAATCTGCCAAGGTTCATTAGCCAGGACAAAATATTTTTTTTTTTCATTGCACCACATAATACTGATGCTTATATATGCCTGCTAAGACTCCATAGCCATACCATAACATAGGAACAATTCTTGGGCCACCCATAACACCAAGACCAAGGTAAACCTGCCAAGATTAATTACCCAAAACATAAGATGATAAGAACTGTTTTCATGGACTGTAATGTTTCGAAGCGAAGATTTCGTTTCATTTAATTAGTGGGTAGGTTCAAATGATTGACCGTCGGCAGTCACACTCGTGCGTAGGGTTGCCACCACTTTTTTCAGGGACGAATAAAGTATTCCTTCATTGCGTTAGATAAAAATAAAGAACATAGTAGACTGTGTAGAAAAAGTACGTTTCTCAATTACTCTTACGCTACATTTAAGAAATATATTAGTATAGGGGGGAAAACGAACAATCAGAGCCTTTTGAAGACAATCGGTGTCTTGTTGTTACGTTGTCAGATGCTACGAGGCTATCCTACAAATGACCACCGGCTACTCACAAACGCAACGAAACACGACAGCACAGTTGTCACTTTACCTTTTAACAATCACCAAACTTAACATTCAATATTATCAGACACTTACATTGTACATACCGTCTCATTAGTACTCATAACTAACAGTAACAATGTTTTACTTAAATAAAACATTTTAGAGTACTTTACTGGTATCGTAGGTCGAGTCGTCATGAAAAAGAAGACAATACTCCATTTTATAGCACCGGCGGCAACCCTACCCGTGCGTGAGTGCGGCACATAAATCCGACCAAATTCCCGAAGGCTGCGCGATAGGGTCACTAGGCTGTTGACGGTAACTTTTATACGCACAAATTTAGTTTTCGTGTCCCCTATCACCGGCCATATAATATTTTAAGCTGGATATTAATGTTATTTATGTACCAACTTAACAATTCGAATTTGATAAGAATTACGAGTATATTAGCAGTTAAATTTAAATTATATTAGGGCGTCACGTGTTTTAATAATAAAAAAATGTAATGTGATTGTATTCAATTGCTTTTGGTGTCCATTAAATTTAGCATAGTTATTAACATATTAAATTGTCTATTTTGCAAAATAAACGTTTCATTTCTTTTTATGTTATTCATTTATTTATAGGGACAGACGAAATTTTAACATCATGAAAAATGCAAGTATGTATCTACGAGGACTCAGAACTTGATTTACACTCAGAACTCTCGAAAAACTGACTAATTAAGAAGAACATCTACTATTGCATCACTTTTATTAGATAGAATGGGCTAATTCCATTCCTGCTAGTTCGACTACAATGCAACAATTGTACATCACATTAAGCGTTCCCAATTCCGTGTCCTTTACATTAGTAAAAGTAAAAACACAGTTTATATCCATTTCCATAAAAACTAATTAAAAAAACTAAACCGACTACAAAAATTTGTTCAAAATAATGAAATATTTATACTTTTGAAGTCAGAGTGCCTGATCAAAGAAGACTGTTACATTTTTTTATTTACTTTTTATTTCATAATTTTTAGTTACAAACTTATTTTGATGGAATCTTTACTGTTCCTTAAGTCGAAACAAATGTAAGTAAATTGAAAATAATCTAAATCTTACACGACACGTTTACAAACATAAGTTAATACATACTACTGTAAAAGTTTGTATGTTTCTTTTGGAAGCCCCAGCGGATTATCATATGTGAATGAACACTTTGCAATTCCAATAATAGCAACCACACGTATGAAGTTGATAAATAATTAATCCTTTTTTTTAAGTTGATTAAAAATTGAATCCTGTATCCTTATCAAATTTAATTATCGTAAAAAGTGATTAAGTCAATTAGCCCGCAAAACCTTAAAAGGAAACACCATTTTTACATCAAGACAAGAACATTTAAGTTAGTATTTCAGTAAACCAATGTCTCGAAGTTTTTGAGCACACAGCTCAGCGCTATTTTACCGCCGGCTTAGAGACACTGGACATTTTTTTTAGACACTGCCAACAGACTGTTTGCGGTCGGGTCGCAATCGAATTATTCTAGATTTATCACACAATAGTCTAGACTTGCGGTATAATGTAGCAATCTGTATTCCGTAAAATTTCCGTGGGTCTTTTGACAGCGGTGTAAATGGAGCAATCCTGAGCAGATTTATCCTGTACGACTTTGTGGTATTTTCAACATATATTATAACAGCCGCAATTGGATGACTTAATTAGGGAAGTAACTCTCGACTACACAAGATCTACTAAATTAAGTCTTAATGACTTTAAATGTGTGAAATTTTTAAATATATATCATTATTAATAGAGCTTCAAACTTATATAAATAAATAAATAATCATTTATTCTGCAAAACTTTACATGTATACACAGACAGAAAAAAAGATAAACATTTCTAAAGTTAAGTGGACCTTGTAGAAATGATTTCAAGCTCGACATTGCTGGCTGTGCTCTCAGCGCCGATCTACCGCTTGAACTATCAGATCACATTTACGCCGACATACATGCAAATAATTGTAACATATTTATTTATAGCTCTCTTAAATGTACTTATAGGGTTTTTGTTACATATCCTAACAATTGTGCCAATAATGTCCAATTTTTGATGCGGACGTCTAAGGCTGAAGATTCGATGTTCAAACGTTACATATATCATCTTCATTTTGCAATTGATACATTTCTAAAAGTCTAAAACAGAATTTGTTAGGATCGAAGAAAATATAGTAGAATGTATTTAAGATAATTACACTTTGACGCATAAAGGAGGATATAATCGAATGCGATATAAGTTATAATCTTTGTGCTATGAGTACATTCACAGCGCTCCAGATTACTTGTTGTGTAAATGTATATTGCCAGCCGGAAGAGGGCGAGGAGTCCACTGGCTATAAATAGTACATGATCCGGCGCATTGACGATCTGTCGCGGGTGAAACTGAACCCTATTAGCATAATGAAGTCCGACGTAATAAAACTCCATCGTGCTTGGACACAGCCCTATGTGCGCTGGATACGTCTGCTATGTGCGCGTGGGTGGAAACTAGACCTTTGCAAGTCAATACCGACAATCATATAGATTGATACTTTTGTAGTACAAGTAATAATGTCATCCTAGCTCAATTTTGGCTACAGGGGCCATCACTATAGAGGTTTAGCCCACTGACACGATATTGTGCGCGAGTGTGTGAGCACTACGCAGACATGACGTGTACGCTCTTCTCCTTTATTACCCCAGTCCGGTGGGATAACAGTCCGAAGGCATTAACAGAATTCAGCCGTAGGGCAGACGGCCAAATGTGCTCTCCGAAGCACGGAGACATGACACCTCCAATTTCCTGACTCCGGACTATCTATCAGCAGTGTCCATTAGAAATTGAAAGAGCTCAATAATACTTCAGGTCCGACCCGGGAATTTATCCTGTATATCGTTGAACATATGAACCACCAGACTTTGAAGACTCGATGGTTTATACATATAAGTATATCCTAAGGACTGTCACAGTATTTGGTGACAACCCGAAGCTATGCAAGCGCGTTCCCTTTCTCCCTCCTATTCATAATCCTGTCTAATTGGCCATTATGGTTCATTCAAACTAAATGAGGCGGTTTAACTTTTACCCGTTTCCAACAACTTTTAATGTGAGGTTCGAAATATGTCGATATTCAATCTCCAGTAGCCAAATTTATAGATTAATAGAAAAATGGAAACACAGCCACCAAGGCGTGCGTAACGCTGCCACCCGTGGGTATCCGGTTAGTCTGATACGAATTACGAAAATAAATGCATATACGTTGCAGATTATGACCAACACCCACAACAGCAGCGCAACCATAAATCATCAGGAAACCGTGACAGTCATTTTTTTTTGTTGACACGGGGAAACGAATTTACGCGTCAACAACGGCACCTGGGTGAGGTCCAATGGTGTGTGGGACTCGCGGCACATGATAGTAACGAATACCCACAAAAGCTACCGCTTGTGCCATCAGTGCCGGTCTTGGTGAGGTGCACCGGAACAACAAATCATCAGGGTACCTCGACGGTTAGTCAGCTCCCTAAAAAAAACGACTCCCCCTCCACTGCTGGGTTGCCTCGCACCACAGGACAACCACACTAACTTTGGGACAGTGCAATGGGGTTTCCATCCTCGCCCCTTGCCCCGTGTTCAAAAGCGCCTTCTACTGTTGCTGTTTTGTCACTCTTCTTATAAGAGGGGCGCAAGGAGCATCCTCCTCACCCCTGGCTACTGAGACACACCAACAAGACAGGGCTTTAACCATGGTGGTGAGCTACTCAATCCCCTAAGGGACCAACACAAACTTCAAAGGCGTAAACACTGGTGGCACTCGCGGTTTTAGTGGGCATTTGGCACTAAAACTACCATGAGCCGCACGCACCACTGGACTCCACCCAGGTCCAGTGATCGCACGGAAAGCATTTCTCCTCGCCAAAAAAATAACAGCACTACTAAAAATTATTAGTCTAAGTTATTAGTAATAATGATCTACATATTTGGCTGCGTAGACGAGGTCTTCACAAATCACAAAAGTAAACCTTAAAAAAAGTCTCTTCTAGACGTTCCATGTCTAGAATCCTACAATAAGTTTGATTGGTAGGTGATATCACCAGTGACAACTTTGATGGGTTTTTTAATGGCGTCCCGATACTCGAATTACATTTTGTTTATTGAAGAGCGGAGACAAAGTTTAAACTGTTCAAGTGTCCCGTTGCATTATTTATTAGGGAAGTCAGCACAAGTGAAAGAAATGAGCTCCGTCTTTATATAAACTTCTTCGGGAAAGGAAAATTAGGAGGTTAATATGTATGGAGCGTATCTGATAGATTCCTCTCGCAAGATAAATTCAATCTCCTGTCTGGTGGAGGGAAAGGTTGCATAATACGTTATGAACTTAATAAATTATAGAGGTGACAGCGATGTTGTACTGGAACAAGGAGGGCCGCTGCGGGCCCCAATCGGAAACTTCACTTCCTTAATTTTTACGTACTGGGTCAGGAGGGCAACGTTTTGCGAGTTTGCATGCGTGTAGGTCATGTTTGCCGCTATAGAACGCTCCGTAGTCGAGTTCGACTCGATCTTGGACAGATCTTTTTTTCAGTTAAAAGTACTCGAATGCTAAGCGAATAAAAAATACTATTGTTCTATTAATTACATTTCTTTTTTAATTGACTTTATTGATTTCTTCACATTCTTCTCAAAATAATGATTATTATTGGAGTATTAAGGAAACAATTTAAGGCGCGCAGTATGAAAAGTATATATATGAGTAAAACCACGTTCGATACTAATCCGGGGGAGCGTAACAGTAGCGCAACACTTTACGTTTCTTGGCCACCTTTCACTTCAGGAACTTGTTCGTTCGATTAAACTGAAATCGCGACTCCAAGCTGGGATACATTTTTTTTTAAATTTATTTATTGATGTATTAAATTTACGCGAATGTTACTCATTGCAATAAAACTACTTTAGAGGATCTTATCGCGGTTTATTTAATTATTAAACTAGCTCGACGTTTCAGAAGCTTCATAGGAACCATGGACTCATCTTTTATTGAAGTTGCAATGTATGTTTGTTTTGAGTTTGGATGACAATTCACGTACAAAATAATAGCTTTTGAAAAAATGTTTTTCTGCTTTTATTTTTTGCTCCTATACCAATAAATCTACCTAAATTTTGGGCAACGTATGTGATAAACAATACTAAATATAAAGCTACATTCGTTTGAGACTTAGGATGAATTAAAATACTTCAAAAATATGAAATAAACCACACCCACCTTAAATGTTGGCTGTTAAGCGCAGAAGTCGTTACTCGCAGGCCTATTCACCCCCTGGGGGAGGGAGACTCACCGACCAGCACAATGCCTAACTGCCCACATATTTAATGCTTTATATTTCGGTTTGTAGCCTTTGGAATTCTCATGTTAAATTATTTTAAATACCTGCACTAATTTGTTACAACGATAAATTGTAAATTCTTTGTTTGATCAAGTAAAAAATACTCTTCTGTTTATCATCATTATTAATGATATTCATAATTATTATGAATGAATAATGACATAGTTTCTACCGACCTCTGTAGTGGTCAGTTATAGAAATTCCGTAAAATACGAAATTCAGCAGAAATACATTAATTTTGCTGTAATTCCTAATTCTGAGATTGAAAACCCAATTCTGAAATACGTCAGAGAGATTTCAATAAAAATAACGACTGACACAACATGAAGACCAATGATCAACTCAGATTGATCTGATGCTGTGCAAAGTTGATGTGAAGAGTCTTCGCAGCCGCCGTGTCTCTATGAAGAGAGAAACGAAGGTGTGTTTTGAAAAAATCGAGATAGATAAACTTGTTAGAAACGTTACATGAGGCGCTCGCTTTTCACTGCCAGCCCCATAAGGGTTCTGTCGTTCTGTGTGTGTTGTTGTTGTGAGAGTTCTATCCCACCTGGCTCCAACTCTACCCTCCTTCTCATTTTTCATTATCGGTCCTTATCGGTCCGCTGCTGGCCTCTCTCAATGAACGCCAAGACGACCGATCTCCTGCTACTCGCATCCATCGTCTTCCCACCTGGTGAACGGTCGACCAACATTTCGTTTTCCTAACCGCGGCCTCCAGTCCTCTTATTCTTATTCAAAAATTTCAATTGAATGTATTACAATACATGATTACAAAAACCCTGCAAGTGACACACTCATCGACATTACAACACACTTGATGCACGCACACAATGGGAAGCTGTACGAAACTTCTACGAGATTGACGTCACAATGTCGTAGTTTCAAAACAGGATTTTACAAATCTCTTTTTGAACGTCGTTACTGCAGTACTACCGGTTCAATGCTAACACTGACCTGGGAAGAACCGGCGAAACAAACTCAGCAAGTCAATTATGCTCACCAGAATATAAGTAGTATTGTCATAGTAAAGAAACCAGCCAAGTGTGTTTCGCACACTGAGTGGTTCCGTACTAACGAGAGGTACGCATTATAACTTACAACTACTGACTACTACTTAAGCTACAAATGTATACTGCCGGGCGCCTGCACACATTTTGTTAGAAAGGTTTGTAAATTGTTAGAAACACATATAATATTGTAATGGTTTAGTATTTGTTCTTACAGCGGCAACAGAATTGCATCATTCGTGATAATATCAACTAGCTATCAGTATTCATGAGATACAGCCTGGTGTTACGGACGCACAGACATACGGACAGCGGAGTAAGCAATAGAGTCCCGTTTCTAACCTTTGGATACGGAACCTTAAAAACAGACTGCAGTTTTCTGTGTCTTTACATCCGACCGCTTTTGACATACGAGGGCAATGATTTCGTTCACGTTATATAAATATATATATATATATATATATATATATATATATATATACGTTGTGTCGGTCGTATCCCATTCCGTTGCATTGCAGCATGCAAGTACCACAGTCTAATCTAGTGTTAGTATAGTTTATATCGTCTTTATATTGTCCTTGTTGTATCCTTTAATCAATCAATTGTATCACACACATACTCTGTCTTACTTTAAGTATAATGAATTCTGTCTTTATTAATACTATAGGGCGCAAACGAGAAATCTGAGCCTTTTTACGTCTACTAACTCTCATGGACGTCCGCATTATTGTAATGCAAGTACGTAGTCCTCCTTTCGCCCCCCTCCAATGGTCCACAAGATAGTGCAAAAGTAATTTACAAATACTATTATTATCATACTACATGGTACACGTTTTCGTGGCTAAAAAAACACAAGCAAAAAATATCCTTACAATTTGTCCCGAAGCGGTCCAACATTGTTTGCTTTCAATATGGCGATGTTTGTCCGGAGCCATGAGAATCCGCGTATTGTTACTGATGCTAACTTAATGCGCTCCCAGAGGTCCCCAGCTCCCAGCTGAGGCCCGGCATTGAACAATGAAATCCATTATAGGTTAGACGCTAAAACAACTTGCAAACATATTTTTATTGCTGCAGGCAATGATTTTGTAAGAGGTAACGCGATACACGTACGAGGGACCCCTCGTTCACACGACACCGTCATAAAATGGCGGCTATGATGTAGTGACGTTCTGTTTGTAAGTAGCCAGTGGCACATTAGAGGGAACGAAGGAGGGCAACGCGTCTTCATAGGCGCCTTATGCAAATTATGCATCTGCACGGATGCACATCTCCATTGGCGTCGTTAGTCGCCAAAAGTCTGCTACTACTACACAGAAAATTGCGGGAACTAAGTGCAAATGCATTTATTTTATGTAATAGGATGTAAATGATCAGTCGGAGACTTCTGACCTACCCACGGCTACCGACTATACTTAGTGTGACCACAAATAAACGTTACAGTTAAATAATATTACATTTGAACTTCGATTCGGTCATACTTATACAATTATTAACAAGTTCATTGTGTTTTCTCATTTTGTTGCTAACACGTTGTATATTTCAATGGAGTGTGGTGATAAAGAGAACAGACTCGCTGTGATTGCATTACATAAAGTAGTAATTATGGAGCCAAATACATTTTTTTAAAGTCTCCATACACTGAACTGATAAATTAAATATGAATAAGGTGGTAAAATCAAAACAACTACTGAATCGAAAAAGCAAAGGAAGGTCGCTAAAATAAATTGTTGACGGATGCGAAATTTTAGCGAGATGATATGTTAAACTGCCATATTTCCTACGCAAAGAAGTATATATCAAGACCATTTGGTAACGATGATAGTTAACTCAATTCACTGAAACAAGTTCGAATTATACACATTAAAACGACCATTATATAGTGACATATAGGAATTAACCCATTAATAAATCGTTAAAACGAAATTGCGGACTTTAAGTGCCTCTAGGGTCCTATGTACCACGGCGCTGGGGGGTTAAACTTGGCTCTAGATTTTACTACCTTGCAACATGTCGCTTCGCTTGACGAATTATATTCGGGGACAAAGTTACATTGAATAATTAAGTTTAGCGGCAGGTGGGGTTGAAGTATTGTTAGCATTTAATATAATGAATAGATTAATTGATGTTAAATGATTCATCACTTAGCCAGGTGCGGATTGTGCCATTTGTGTCCGTTTTCTCGACGTTAGAAATTGACTTAATTAACTGCGCGTACTTCTCGTCAGAAAATATTGACAACTAGTTGTCAATATTTTCTGACGAGAAGTACGTGTACGTAGCCGTCGTCCTGTCATAAATTTAATTTGTTGGCATTACCATTATATTGAATCATCATTACCATGAATTTATAATTTTTACATTTTTGTAAATCAATGATTTCTTTGTAACATTTCGTGAAATATCCGCGCGAAGCAGGGACGAGCTGTATAGCACTAAGTAGTAAACGAACAGTTGGAGCTTTTTAATGGATACTGACGGTCACAGACACAGTGATAAATAGCTGAAGTAGCAATGAGTAGGCCACATTGCTCGCAGAACCAATAAACATTGGGGAAGACAGGTCCTCGAGTGGCAGCCCCGCAGCCGAAGACGTCGTGTTAGACGGCCTCCTACCCGGTGCACTGACGACTCGGTTAAGGTGCCGGGGAGCCGCTGGATGAAACTGGCCCATGACCGTGTTCTATGGCGCTCCACGACGGGAGCATATATCCAACAGTGGGCGTCGTCCAGCTAATGTAGACAGACATGATTGTAATGCAGACATGCTACGCTCTATCTTGCACTACTACCGAGTATATTCAAACATACCCAGCGTCGCGTTATGACGAGGCACTTAGCGACACGACACACTGAAGGTAACAAAGAAATCAACATTCAAATTCTCGAAAAATATTGACATCCTCCCTACACAGTCAGAAATTAATACAAATGTATACCCAAGCCCGATAGGGTCCTCTCGTCGTCAGACACTCAATGTTAACTGTCAAAAAGCACTTTCCAAAAGCTCTCTAAAAAGCTAATAATTGCGATGAAACCGCCGTATCCATGTAAACACAGACCACACAAGCCTCAGGGCAAACTATGCATGGCAGTACGCTGGGGGAGGGCGTGTATATTCGAATTTTTAAAATGACTTGGAAATTTAATAAAGGCAGTACAACGCTGCACATTCACTCCATGAGAATCCAATTTTCTATCAGCTTTCAGCTCGCAAGTATTCAGCCTTTACACAGCTTTTATACGTTCTGATAAAGCCTCAATCACATAGCCTCAAAAGCTTTTTATACGAAAGCACCCCATGACAGGATTAAAATTGCTTTTGTGGAAATCAAATTGTGCTGTTTAGAGAGCATATTCATACAGACGTTAAGACGTGTTATAACGACTACATAAAGCCATTCAAATGCAGTTATAAATACGTAGCAAGAACTAGTGCCATAAAACATTGCAACGGAATTGGGCCGGCACGATCGGTGAAGGACTTCTCGCTCACGTGATACCGGCGTAACATGACATCTTCGCTATCGCATTTAGTGCGGTTTGTGAGTGGCCGGTGGCCCATTGGAGGAGAGGATGAACGGAGGGCAAACCATCATCATAGTAATTATGAGGATGTTTATGGGCATCGGCAGTCTTAAAAAGGCTGCGAGTGCCCTTTACGAAATAAAAACAGTTATGATTATTCTTAGTGGGTTTTATCAGAAATGGAGGAAAGGGCTTTCGTATAATTATTAGCGGCAAATGAGATTACAGACGCCTATGTCCACCTTGCACTCCTATGCCCTTTGGGCAATCTGGAGTCGCATCACCATTATCAGCCGAACGACGTCTACTGATACACGTAGGCCTGCCCCATAGTGACCCACAATACAAATTATTCGAATTCATAAACCGCACAAGACACGTAGTTGACAATCGTGTAAATGCACAGAATTCGAAATTTAGCAATATTTTTACACACAAAACCTCCTGTTGGTAGGAAACCCTCGGTATGAAAGTGCAATTGCTCTCGACCTTTCCCACATATAAAATATTTTGTCTAGTCAACCAGGCTCATTTTTGACTAAAAATATACCAACCAGAACTTGGAATATGTTGGAAATTTTGATGTGTATAACCTACACATAAAGTGCTACTAAGAAGGCACATTTTCCTAAGAGCCATTATTAACCCATAATGGCTCCATCCATCTCCCAGTCAAGCAGTTTTACAATGTGCATCTATCATTGCACCTAGATATAAATATTAAACCATGGAATTATCCTAGCCCCTCCATCAATGGGTACCGTAATGGGGAGGGGGGGGGTACACCACAACGCATTAGTTTATTAGGTGCAAGAAAAGGTATCCGTCAACGTCAGTAGCAGGGGAGTCACCGCCCATTTTACTGTTATTTGCAGTTGTCTTTTTATGTGTGGTACAAGATTATTGTTCCTGAAAGTAACATATCGAAATTATATCAATATTACACACCCCTGGTGGATGCCTGATCAATGACTAATGTAAATAAATCAGCAACAGTAATATGTAGTGCCATGTTGCATTGCAGCGGAACTGGGCACGCCCGACCGAGGAGGTACATGTCGCACACATGTCCCGGCGTATAGCTTTGTGCGACTTGTGTATGTATATGTGTCGTTCATGCGGCCGGTGGCCTATTGGAATGGTGGAGGAAAGGAGGACAACGCATTTGCATAACTATTATGCGGATGTTTATGGGGTCGATCTTAATAACTTTAAGAGACTCCGACTCCCTGTTCCTCTTACAACCCGTACATTAGCTTTAAATGGTAATAATTGTTTTTAATGTATATCCAGCATCGGTTTGTCGCAGGGAACAGGAACTAGTAGAAAGAATTACTGGCACTGTATACAATTAGATGCATGTCGTCAGCTCGGCTCCCAAGTAACCGTGGTTGGTGCGACAATTGAAGGATATACAATTAGTAAGAGTTAATAAGAGGTAGTGCCATGCTGCATAGGAGGAGATGCCACCATGCATGGCACTACATCCGCCTATGCAACGGAATTGTGCCGGCGCGACCGGGGAGGTACTCTCGCTCGCTTGACACCGCCGTAAAGTGACACCTATGGTGTCGCGTTTCGTGCGGTTTGCGAGTAGCCGGTGGCCCATTGGGGGAGGTGAAAAAGGAGGGCAACCGACGCCCATGAACATCGGCATAATTATGCTGATGTTCATGGGCGTCGGCAGTCGTTGAAAAGCTTCGATTTCTCGTTTGTCCCCGTAAACAATAAAAAAATTAAAGGAATATAAAGTGTGATTATAGTGAAACGTATTCACGCTAAGTAACGTATACGAGACATGCATTTACAGTAACATCTCGTCTAGTCACAATACTCTTTTACGTCTCTTACATGCTTATTTAATATCATAGATTTAGAAAAATACCAAGATATATTGTGAGCGACCAATTATGCACTTTGTAAACACATGTGTTTACACACGCGCGTAAAGTTGACATATCGAGGAAATATGTTTAAATTTTGCACATCTTTTAAATAGAATCTGCATTTTAGAAATTAATTAAAGTCATACGTGTTAGGTTGACATTACATGTTCATGCAATGATGTACACAGACGAATGCTTTACAATGAGAGTTGAATATACAATCGTATATCTTGTATTTTTGTAAATCAATGTTTACAATATAAAACTTACACAACAAGTTATAGGTTTGCTTTAAGTATATGATATAGATGCACGAAGATCGTGCGCATTACTTACTAGCAAATCTATATACTCCACCGCCACCTCTTTTCACTCGTACCCCCGCTAAACGTAACTTCTAATGCCCACTCGTTCGGTCCCCAGAGAAGCAAATTACGGCTACACCGCAGCGGCACAAGCCGCTGCGGTGTAGCCGTAATTTGTCCCTCTAACGAATGAGGAATTGCTTGCTAGTAATTGAGATGGTTTACTGTTGGCCGTTATTGCGAAAATATCGAACATACATCCGCGAAACTAACCTTATCTAACCCTCTTGAACATCGGCTTTACTTCTGTATTAAGCAATAGTCAAATTTCGACCGCTTAGTCCTCCTTATTTTCTTTACAATTGACACGATTATAACCCATAAACGTGTCCACTTTCCACGAAAAAATTACACATACTATTCACAATTCCATTCGCCACTGCTACATATTGTCACTTGTACCATCGCTAAATGCATCATCTAGGGGACATTCGCTCGGTCCCCAGAGGTACAGCCCACAACTCGCTGCGGTGTGCCGGTGATTTGTTCTTCCTCTAACGAATAACGAATTGCTTGCCCAGATAACATGACTCAGCGATGGGGGACAGTTTCCTTTGAATGGCGATTGATAATAACTGGTGGCCGTAATGTGCAAATGTTTATGTTGCCTCATAACCCCGTGGTCTTAGCGGTAGTGGTTCATTCACAGATCGTGTTGTTGGGAATTTTTATTTTATAGCAACAGTTCGGAGTCTAACAATCCGCGGCGTTACACTTCCGTCGCTCGAAGGACACGTTCAGCCGTCGGTCCTGCGTATTATTGCTCCTGCTAAAACAATCGGACCTATTATAGGATATACTTCTACAACAACGGCGGTTTCCTGTGAGCTAAAGGTCCCCGGTCGTGCCGGCCTAATTTTGCTGAAATACAATATGACACTACCTCTTACTAAAAAAAAAAGAAAATTGATACATCATTAAAACAAGGAATTAAATATAGTATTCACTTGTATTCATTTACAGAACCGCACGAAACACGACAGTATAGTTGTCAATTCACAGCACTCGCCCCTTTTAGTTTGACTAAAATTAATGTGACAAATATAACTCGTAACTCTAAACAATCTCAATGGACATGTCAATATTAGCCACTATTAACCACTCAAGGGGATCCCCCAGATCTAAGAAAGAACCTTACCCAGGGAATCACCGGCACCATTTATCTTCTATCCTTGTCTCTCTGAATTGGCAATTTTCATAAGCGATTGAATCGATTCGGTCGCCATTATGATGATTCGCAAACGTACCTTTATCATAGACAATAAATTCCAGTCGCTCGCAAATTGCATCTGCCATCAATCTAAGCGGTGTTACTTAGTTACGCGCCCCACTGTCACGGCCTGTGCGTGGGGCGAGAGTGTTAGAGATTTATATACTCTTATTCATATATATAAATCTATTTGCTGGCTGACAGACAGAGAAAGCCGAAACTGGCAGTAGTTTCAGCTTTGTAGCTTAGAAGCTTGAAATTTGGTTCCTTCTGTGATGTAAGTGAGGATTTTTAGAAATTAAACCCTTTAGGGGTTGAAATATATAATATGGAGTTTTACTATGTTACGTGGGGGGGGGGGCGGAACCGGGGTGGCTGCTAATATATACTAATGTCGTAAAGCTACAGAGTTTATATGGATGAACGCGCTGTCAGGAAACTGGTCCGATTACAAAACTGTTTAACAACGAAGGTGAACGGAGTTAAATTGATTGAATTATTGCTAAAAACCTTTAAATATTTTCTTTAATTATCTAAATTATATCAAAACGTTTACAACAGCTGTAGTCACCACAAAATTACGTATATTCAAAGTAACTAAAGAATCATGATTATTTAGTCGATCCAATTAGCATCGAAACCGTTCTGTAGTTCTTACGAGAAAAAGGATATTAAAGAATAAGAAAAATCCATAAAAAGTTTCTAAATTTTAGTAGGATTATTATTACGTTCGCAAAATTTTAATGTTAGACTCTATGTTCTAGGACTAAGTATTTTTAACTGACTTCTTGAGTTGTAGCTGAAAAACCCGTAACTTCCCGCTGACACAGCGACCACGCCACAAAATTGTCCCCGTGCTAAAGATACCCAATGTTTACCAACTTATTTCTCTTCGTTAGACTGCGATTTGTCATGAATACTTTAGCGATATTGTTTTTGGATTGAGTGCATGAATCTGTTAAGAGGGATGAGGGTTGCTACACTGCTTGAGGCGGGAAAAACGTCTCTCATGACGTCATTGTGCGTAAGCAATGTCGTTTTTTAAACAGAATACTAATAATGTGGATATTCCTTGTTCCAAGGCGCAATTTTGTTTTTTCACCTACGCGGCGAACGAGCAGTTAGAAACCTTTATTGTCTACCAACGCCCGTAATTGCCTTGATATCCTCGACATATTAACATGTAGTCCCATGCTGTATTGCAACGGTATTAGGCCGGTGCAATCGACGAGGTGCCACTGTCACATGATACCACCTGAGATTGACACATATCACTATGATGATGAGATGACAAGCCGGGTGGCCCATTGGAGGGGAGGTGGAAAGGAGGACAGCGTATTTGCATAACAATTATGCGGATGCATATGGGCATCGGTAGTCATGAAAAAGTTCCCTCTGCTCTTTTGTGTCCCATTAATATAAAAAAACCCCTTCCAATGGGCTACCTAAAAGATGGCTCGTCTTACTAAACGGAAACGTAAAACTTTCGCTATGTGCCGGTACATGTGAAGGAGAGGTGTATGAACATTAGTATAGATGTAGAGCCATAGCCACCTTCACTACGTTGTGGATGTGATGTGTACGTAACTGATCAGTCACGGATGTTCGGACGGTACCAGGCTTTCAGTGCATTCCGAATCCCTCAATACCCACGAGAATAAGACTCACCGATCATCCATTAGTCTGCCTTAACGCCCACTTGCTAAACTTAGCGGATCGCTCAATTACCTCTAAGTAAATATCCAGACGCGCATTAGTTCTGCTCAGTTTCAGTAGCAGAACTGGGTCGGAAAGTTGGGGAGGTGCACTTCGTTCATATGTTGTCGCCTCAAAGTGACTTCCAGCTTTTTTAATTTCCGATGGTACATTGGGTGTCGCCAAAAGGACCCTACTGTTCGTTTGCCCTGCTTATACTATACAAAATGAAACAATTCACCTTCAAAATAAATCAATCGTGCCCACGTTATACTGAGTCAAATCAAAATCACAGCATTAAATGAATTGTCGGAAGTCGAGAATCAAATCAACCGAACACGGTCTCTTAAAATAACACCAACATTTGTTATTCACAAATACTAAATTATTAAGAAAATAAAGATTTAAAGGAAACAGAAGCATTATGAATAGATTGTTTAGTTATTCATATTCTTAAGTAAGGCTTTAATGAAACGACGACGCATCTTCAGAATAAATTAATTAAATGCGATCTCTATAAACACGTTAAGCACACACTTATCTTGTATCGATGAATGAAATAGAGTTTCTTTAAGAAACTCTATTTCATTCATCGATACCAAATTAAACCAAAAACACCGCGATAAATATACTATCGAAACGCGGGAACTATAGAATTTACAAGCAATCTGATAAATTGTGAGTGTCTGTTTGTCTGACACGAGCGGAGCATATCAAGGGTAGCTCTTAAGCGTGCAACCAATTCTAATGCACTCAACTTTTATTGCTCGTTTATTTCACCACGTACCTTAACCGATAGGCGCTTCAGAATAGGGATGGGATTAATAATATCGACAAAAGTGCGAATAAGTGTTATGATATGTAGGATTACAATACAATATTAAAGTGCGAATAAATGTTATGATATGTAGGATTACATTTTATATTATGTATTTTCTTCGCCTTTTGAAAATGAGACTTATGACTGACAGCGGAACGACATACGAGTACATATCGACTGCCTCGTCGTCTGCTGGATTCTGAGCCTCGTGAGCTCCTGGATTCGAACCCCGGGTCGGACCAAAGTGTTATTGAATTTTTTTAATTCCCGGACAACAGTCCGAGGTCAGGAATTTCGCGGTGTTACACCCCAAGTCTCAGCGACCACCTTCAACCTTCGGTACTGTACTTGTTTCCTTTCAGATCGTGTCGGATCGCCGGCCTCGGAATAATAGAATATGGGAACAGGGAGTGCACTTATGCCTGCGCACACGCTTGTGCACCATTATATGTCGCCGTGGCCGAAATTCGGCTAGGACGACATTATTATTATTATTATTATTAGACGAGTATGTTTTAGTGTCAATAAATATGAATAAGAGAAAAAAGAAAACACAAAATGAAGGAACAGAAATTTAATTTCCGTACGATTTAATTACTGTTAGCTACAAGAGAATCGTTTTATAGTATAAATTGCTTATTACATTTTTAGTTACTTATCACACATGTACAAAGATAAACCTATAAAAAAATATTGTATGTATCTCTTCATTATGTATATCAACAAGATTCAAATAAATTAATATAAAAATCAATATGATTGTTTTGCCGAAAACCAAGCATCAACTTCTTACTATATACCGATATGTCGAAGACAACTCTAGTTGTTTGTAAGTTGTGTTTTTATTGCTCAAATGTAAAATTTGCGGAGTGCGAAAAGAAATTCGGAGGAAAGAACGCTTTAAAGGTTCTCCCATAAAATTCATCATAAAAGAGGTACAGAAATCTAAATCTTTTGATGATTTTCCGAACATTATTTTTAAGTATTTCTACATACTGTTAAAACTTTCTTACTTTACATGACTGGCAGTTCAGATGGTTATATCCATTTTAGATTCCTGTGAATATAATCAAATATTTTTTGTTGAAGTAAAACTTGTTCAAGCACTTTGGATTTGGGAAATGTGTTACGAAAACGTTACGAAAAAGAGGCCAACGGAAGTAGGGAGGGAAAAATAAGTCAGTAACAGTCACATTTTCTTTCTATACTTTTTCTTATAGCCTGATACGTGTATCGTTTAACTAAAGAAGTTTTGTTGTAATGTTATAACGCATAAACTTAAGGAAGTTTTATTTCAGTCGTGTGGTCGAAGGCATGCAAGTGTGCTTTTTTAGTGTTTATACAGATTAATGGGCTTAAATAACTAAGAAAATAGCTGAAACTGCTGGTACCTACTAACATTATTTAAATCATGGATACACAATGATGTCTTTGATGTCTATAATCAAATAAAAGATTTGCCGGTGGCCCATTGGGGAGGGAGTTGAAAAAGAGGGCAACGCATCCGCATAATTAGGCTGATGTTCATGGGCGTCGGTAGAAGTTGGCTCCGACTGCTCGTTTGTCCCTCTATACTATAAAAAACACAACCAAACAAAACACCTCAAACAGCAAGATACAATACGTATTCTTGCGTTAATCGGAACAAGTAAGTAAATATAATTCTTTCGGTACTGTTAATAACTTTTGACATCGGAACATCTGTCATCTCAATCTACCCACCCGTGATCATGGTTCATCACGATGAGTCCCTATCGGTCCACTGTTAGAGATAGGTCTCTTTCAATGAACGCCAAGACGACCGATCTGCTGCTGCTCGCATCCATCCCGGACCGGCTACTGCACGGAGATCGTCTTCCCAACTGATGACCGGTCGACCAACACTCCGTTCTCCTAAAAGCGTGAGCGCGGTTGCCACGATAAAATAAAATCATGTAAAAAGAACACCTATACAAAATAAATTCGTAGAAAGATGCGCATGGAATTTATCTGCGCATCGCGAACTTCGTTATATCATCGTCAGGCAGTACCCAACCATAGCAAAATATGGCTCCCCGGTGACCCGTATAACGACCAAATGCGTCCAACTTCGGTGCATCCGCACTAAATAATGCAGGTCGCGCGATGGATGGCGCTAATACGCACCATTCGTCACAAGCCAACACCGTAAATCGTCTGGAACTTTCGATTCCCCTCCCCCCCATAAAACTTTTATATTAAGTCTTTATTTGTTTATCAATTTATCAGTTTGTAACATTGGAAAAATTGACAGACACTTTTGGAGGTCACAGTCCTTTTATTTACTTTCGGCAGGATTGTTTCCTTACACCACCAAAGTATTGTGTAATTGCATACACTCCAGAAAATTTATTTTTAAAATCGTTATGTAAAATTTGACATCAAAGTTACATATAAGTTACTTTTGATCAATTATGAGGGGTAAACTAATAGTCGTAACCTTTTGGTGAATACTGTCGCACTTAGACAACACACACATGACAAGTAATTGTTATCCAGGCACGATGTCCTTCCATCTAGTCCCCATCAACCATAATCCTTAGAAATAGACGCTGAATAAAGAAAACAGGCATAGAGATTAACAATAGCAGTGAAAACTTAAAACTATCCACTAACAAAAACCTCTATTTATAAACACACACTTGTAGCAGCCCGTAGCAGCTACGAAGCATCGTACGACGCGTAGCAGCGTAGCCCAGAAGGGTGGAGCTAGCCACGCATTCCTGTGCTACGCAGGATGTTGCTGACGGATTCTCATAATATTTTTCCCATCGCTAAAGAAGTTTCCTTCTTTATGTCAATAGATATATAGGAAAAACATAACTATAACCTACCAGCTAATTGGAAAAAGAAATAATACGGTAAAGTTCAATCCTCTCGAAGGCACTGCGCAGACTAATTCATAACCGAGCGCCCCATCTGTTTTTGTCATGTCGATTAGGGAGGCTCCGGGGCTGCCTCGTCTAATTAAATTATCCATCAGTAGCCAGCATTGAGATCGGGTTCGATTACACTAAATTAGTTTCGCCGATTGCGTTTGCTTTATCCTTTAATCCCTTTTTTTATTGTTAAGTACTTATTGCTAAAAAATTGAGTTTCTTTTTTTTACTTCCTTTAGACATAAGCTTGAAATATAGTGATGTGTCGAGTATTTAACCTGATACATTGTTGGTGTCAAAAGTTCAACAATTAAACTAATTTTATGGATTTTCTCGCGGTTTGTTCAATTAATAATTATGAAGATATACATAGACGTCGGTAGTCATTAAAAGGCTGCCGATACACGTTTATCGCGGTTTGTTCAATTAATAATTATGAATATATACATAGACGTCGGTAGTCATTAAAAGGCTGCCGATCCACGTTCATCGCGGTTTGTTCAATTAATAATTATGAAGATATTTATAGACGTCGGTAGTCATTAAAAGGCTCCTGATACACGTTTATCCCCCAAAAATTAAACGAACATTAAAATGCTCTTCACAATCCTCTACAAATCGCAGACGTTCAACATCATTACACACATTATTTCGTCATCTGTCAGCCATTATGCAGTCGCACGACTTCTTTATCGCGCCTCGTGTCGGAATGCGGGATTGTTCTGCTTAATTTTACTGAGACCACTGAGTTTTAGTCGAATCAATATTGAGGGAGAAGAAAGAGAGTGCCAATATTGCCCTTTTAGGGTTTAACCGGTGTATTTCACTGAAGGCTACTCCAATTGAATGAAATAATTTGAGGAGAAATGAAACAATGTACTCTATGCGGTGTGAAACATGTTATGAAAGATTTCATATTTTCAAAAAGCAACGAAAGAGTGTAATGGTAAAATAACGCTTTACCGCTTCATTTAAAACAATTTCTTTGCGCAATTTACGCTTCAGAATCATATCCGATCTTAGGAAGTCAACCAGCGGCGTGTTGGACCTGGTACACACCATTTTATTAATTATATAGACGCAAGGTCGACTAAGAGTAGCTTGAAGAATAGTATGTTAGTTTTTCATAGCATAAGGGGGCAGACAAGCATTCGGAGCCTTTTGATGACTACCGAAGCCCATGGATATTCGCATGATTGTTACGCGTCCTGCGTCGCCATCCTTTCACCCCTCCCCCCAATGGGCCACAAGATACTCACAAAACGCACGGAATGCGACAGCGACGCTGTCACTTTACACCGGTATCAAGTGTGCGAGAGGTTCCCCGCTCGTGCCGGCCCAAGTCTTTTGCAGAGGAGGATATTACATAGGAATATTGGCCTCATTCTCTCCTTCTCTCCTACCATCCAATAGACCACTTAAAATTCACTAAATGCACAAAACGCGATACCCATCACAATCACACTTACGATATCTCATGTGCGAGGGTCCATGATGCCGGACATATTTACCTACAACGCAGCATTAACCTACCAATAATATGAAAAATATATTTTTGCCGCGTCTCATATATAAAGATTTATTTCCTCTGTTCCACAAACCACACAACATACATAAACTCGTTAAAGCACACTCATATTTTAACATTTCACATTTATAAAACATTTCATTTTCATAAAGACTAATGAACATACTAAAAATATAAATGAAACATTTCAAAACCTCTCGTTTTAAATTTGCTATTTAGAATTGAAATTAAATAAATAAATCAGCGTAGAGACAACATAAGCTGGTGGGAAGAGAGAAAAAACACAAAGCTTAGACTCTTGCAGCGTTAAACTAGCAGTGCGCTCCGGCTTCGCACGTATATTTTACGAAATATGGCAAGAGTTATAAATTTTGATAACGGTCTCGTTGCCATCACACGCCACCATGACAACAAATTCAATTCATGGTAGAGCAGAGTCTATTAAGACGGCTGGTAGTCAATAATTTCTACGGCCATTTATAGGATTTATTTTGAAATTTACTGTCAATTTTTTAAAGAATAGTTGGCAAACGAGCAATCGGGCCTTCCTTACGACTACCGACGCTCAATGGGCCACCGGATATTAACAAACCGCACGAAACGCGACATTGAAGATGTCACTTTACGGCGTTATTATATGAGCCAGAGGTGCCCCGGTAGTACCGGCCCAACTCCGTTGCATAGGAGCATCTAGTGTCATGCACTACCTCCACCTATGCAGCACGGC
Source organism: Eumaeus atala (assembly GCA_017140195.1). Taxonomy (NCBI): domain Eukaryota; kingdom Metazoa; phylum Arthropoda; class Insecta; order Lepidoptera; family Lycaenidae; genus Eumaeus; species Eumaeus atala. The sequence continues at coordinate 391,473 of JAFELO010001060.1, read as the reverse complement.
ACTACCTCCACCTATGCAGCATGGCACTACCTTTTCCTAAAACATCTTTGGTTACATTGTCGAAGTTTTCATACTGATGTGACAATGTAAACAAGCAAACAAATGTTTCCCCTTTATAATATTAGTATAGATATGCATAAGCCACATATGATTTTCGCTTCATTCGTATATATTCGGCAAGCGTCGCCGTTTAGCATACACAATTGAATTCCAGACTGCGTCTATCGCGTAAACTATCCACAAACATCGTTGTGTGCTTATGATACTCTCAACACGCGAGAATTCATATCACGTACAACGGATGAATCTTAAACGATTATGTATACTGTGGAGAACTTAATGACTACTCTGACGGCCGGCTGGCTCAGTTGGTGACGTGGCGGTTAGTCCGCGTGTTACGCCAGAGGTCGCGGGTTCGAATCCCGCCTAGATGTTCCCTTGTACCTGTAACACAACTCCTTGCGATACTTCCCACAGGACTAGGTTAACGAGGTGAGATAAATCCACCGAGATTATTATTAGTCCACAGGTATTATTATTATTAGTATTATTATTATCATTCTCCTTCTTTTTTTCCTCGGCTTTCACCGGAGTACTGATGTGCACGAGCCTAAGCCAAGTAGCATTTCAGATGGATACAATTTTTAATATTATGTGGAATGAGTGGTGGGTACCGATGAGACAATTTATTCCTGGTTTAATTGTAAAAAATTTCTCACTATTCGGCAAGTGTTTAGAATAACTGCTTTCTGTAGAAAGTGATATTGTATTTGGTGGTAGCTGTAGAGTCTTTAATGATTGGTGCAATTGTACCGGTATAACACCTGTACAGGATATTACTATTGGTACTATTATTACTTTTTGCAGACGCCAGAGACGAGTTATTTCATCTTCTAATTCTATGTATTTTGTAAGTTTTCAGATATGGTATTTTGGAGGTTATGAGTATTAGGGACTTCTATGTCAATTTTGTATCCTGTATTACTTGATTTATTTATTAGAGTAACATCAGGTCTGTTATTGTTAATAGTTCGGTCGGTGAGGATTGTTCTGTCGAAGTAGAGTTTGGTCGTTATGTTTTCCAACACATTATGGGGCTTGTATTTATAGTAAGATTCCAAGTCGGTAAGGAAATGATATTGTTGAGCAAGTTTCTGGTGAATTATATTAGCAAATTGGTCGTGTCTATGTTTGTAGTCAGTTTGAACTATTGCTTTGCATGCACTTGTAACTTGTTGAATAGTTTCAGGCGGGCTATTGCATTTTCTACAGGTATCGTTATTCAATGTTTTAGTTATATCCAGTCTTGTATCACTATCATAAAGCCTTCAGTCTCGGGAAAGAGTTCGTCGACGATTCTTTGTCGACATTAGGGTGGCATAAGTCCAGGCGATGTCTCCCATGGAGGGCTTTTCTAGTCCATTCGGTGATTTTAGTTTGGTTTTCTACCAAGGTCTCATTGTTGTGTATAGAGTTATCTTTTAAGTTTAGTGGTGTGAATTTATTGTCGTTTAGGCTTATTGTCTTATGAAGTGGGGAGAATTGAGATTTTTTGAAAAAATAATGTCTCAAGGTCGTGACTTGTTTGTTGTGTAAATTTGTTATGTCGATTATACCTCACCCTCTTTCTTTCTTCGGTAGCGTTAGTTTTTGTATACAGGATCTCGGGTGGTGTTTGCGATGTTTAGTCAATGAAGTGTTTATTTTACGTTGTAGAGTTTTGAGGTCCAGTTTATTATACCAAAAGAATACGTGAGGATGGGTATTGCAAAAGTATTTATGGCTTTAACTGTGTTACGGGCGTAGAGCTGTGATTTAAGTATTGTGTTGAGGCGATGTTGGAATTCAAGTTTCAGTTTTTGTTTAGTCTCCTTGTAAATAATTTGATGTGACTGACTGTATCCTAAATATTTATAAGTTTCGTTTTCGTCAAGTGGTTTAACAAGAAGGCCCGATTCTAAGAAGTAACTGTGCTGATACGTGCATCCTTTTTTAATTGAAATTATCTTTCATTTGTGAATTCCAAATTCCATTTCTATTTCATTTGTAAATTGTTCAGCCAAGCTAGCTAGGTTATATAGGTCATGTTCCTTATCAGCGTAGAGTTTTATGTCGTCCATGTAAAGTAAGTGGCTTAGAGTATATTTTGTCTCTAAATTATTGTCCCTGAAATATAAGTGGTATCCTTTCGATGCTGAGTTTAATAGGTTCGAGAGTGGATTTAATGCCAGCAAAGCCATAGAGGGCTTAAAGTATCGCCCTGAAATATATTTCCTCTTCCTCTTTGTATTTTAATTGGTGCTGTTTCTATAAATGAGGTAGGAGTGGTAAGTTTAAGTCGCGTTGTCCAAGCTTTCATGGTGTTTTCCAATAAGTTTATTAATTTTGGGTGTATTTTGTATATTTCTAAGATCTGTATTAGCCACGAGTGGAGAACGGAGTCATATGCTTTTTTATAATCAACATATATGGAGTATAAATCAGTCTTGGTTTTTTGGACACGTTTTAAAATTACAGAATCTATGATTAATTGTTCTTTACAGCCTTGACCGAACTTACGGCTCTCCTTTTATTGTTCAGCCAATATGCTATTCTCTTCGACGTGCTTATATATTAAATCAGAAATACAGGCTGTCATAATTTTGTAGATTGTTTGTAAACAAGTTATGGGTCTCTGTTTTGCTGGGTTGGTAATGTCATTGTAATCTTTTGGTATCATATATGTAGTTCCGGATGTAATATAGTGCGGTATTCTGCTAGGATTATTAATAAATCTGTTCAAAAATGTGTGGGGGTATCCATGAATATGTGTAAATTCCTTGTACCAATAGTTATGTATATAGTCTGATCCCGGCGCCTTCCAATTGTGTAAATTATTTATTACAATTCTAAATATATCTATGGGAATGTGTTCAAAAAAACATTTCCGATGTAGTCATATTTCTGGTCATTTCTGCTTTGATCCAACCAGCTGCCGTGTTATGTTTCAGCGGTTTTTCACATATTCCTGCAAAAAGTTACGTAAATCAACAGGTTCTGCAGATTAATTTACAGTTTGTATATTGTCATTGTTAATTTCCATGTTTCTTGAATAATGTTTTAAGTTTCTGTAAAATTGTTTTTCATTGTTGTTAAATTGGATATTTTGTTGTTTTCTAATCGTACATGTCTTGTATCTGTTGAGCCGTCCTGATATGAGTGCAAGTTTTTGTTTGAGTGTGTCTAATACATTTATTATTTGTGTGTTTGTTTCTTCGTGTAGAGAGTGAATACTAAATTGTTGCATTATATTCTTCACGTGGTTTTCAAGTCTTTTACTCCTAGCCCCATTTATTAACTGTGAGACCCTGCCTATTTTCATTCGTATGTCAGTTATTCTTTTTTCGAGACGTTTTTGCCACTGGGGTATCCGGTTTTTATAAGTAACTCGAGTTTTCTTTATTGGTTCCAGTGATATTCTCGCTCCGTTAATTTTGGCAGCCGTCCATGTTGCACAATACAATATTGTTTGAAAATGGTTGAATTCAGTATCGATAGTAATGTAATCAGTGAGGATCACATTATTAATATATTGTACTATATTTGCTAACTTTTTAGATGATTTTTGTTTCGGAATGTACATTCGTCGGGTTGGGTCGGTATCTTTGAAGTGTTGTAGTGTTTGCAAGAATATGTTGTCTATAGAGATATCTCTTATTGGCTGCTGAATATTGAGTTCACACGTTTCTGAGATATTCAAACGTCGTGAGTAAGGTGTTTCCAAATGAAGCCTCAAATGTTGATGATGTTGTGGTTCTTCATGTTGGACATCTTGTTCAGTGTTTAGATTCTAGTTTGAAATGTTTAAGGATAATTCGCCGGCTATTCATTGTTTAATTTGATTTACTGTCATCATTTAATTTACTGTCACTTATATATTTATTATTGATGATTGGTCTTCGTTGGTTCGTAATGCGTTGTTCGCTAAGATATGCAAGGTTAGTGAATCTGTTTACAAAAGCTAAATGAGTAATTCTGTAGTAAGTTTCTATAATAAATTCGTTGTGTTCGTTCGTCCATTTCAATCGTGTACGTGCATGCGGATGTTGTGGTATGTGTATTGTGATAATGTTGCAGAAGAAGTGTTATTGGGTAGATTGTTTAGTTCGTCTTTCACTTCATAATAGATTTGATCTATTATATTTTGTGGTAATAATTTATTTCGAATTATAGCTCGTCTTTGATCGCCTACTCTTTGGCGGCTCACGTGCATATTTGGGAATTGTTCGATGAATTTCAAATGAAGCGGTTCTATGTATGCTTTGGTGTCAGTATCTAGTGATGTTAGAAATAGGCAAGTGAGTAGTATGAACATGTTCATTTCAGTCCATCCTCTACGCTTTTGGGAAGCCCTCAACGTGGGTGCAAGATCTAAGTCAAGGTTGACATCTTGCACAGCATCGTCTCGGATGACAACAGATGATGAAGAAGACGTTCGCCGCATCATGTATGATCAATGAGATGAGAGTAAAGATGAAAATAATGATAGTTGATCGTCTTCAGATATCTTAGATATTCCATCGCCCCTTACATTCGCTCGGAGATTATATCTCGTGGGCCGAATTGCTTTGCTTATTTGCGTTTGCAACGCGTGATTTAAATCTGGAGCAAAATTACACTGAACAGACGTATGCGCAATGATGTCCCCCCCAGAATACGAGGGACTGCCTGAGTCGTCAGACTCAGGGCGGGATTCTCCATCGCATATAGCTCCGGTACCCGCCTGAGGTATTTTTCTATTTCTCGGGCGCATATCACATGTCTTTTTGGTTTTGGGTTTGGGATCGTTAGTTGGGAGAGTATTTTTATACCTAGATGTTATAGGCTTTACAAATCATGTAATTAGAGGTGTTCATGACCCGATTTTGTTGCCTTCCCTAAGCCCCCTCACCACGGCAAGGTGATCCCACGAGGGGAAGGGGGGTCTCAATTACTATTATTATTATTATTAGTCCACAAATACTATACTGCCATGTTGTCGAGTGGTAAGCAACTACGGATTCTGAGGTCCCGGGATCGAGGCTGGATTTTTTGTTTTTAATGTCAGTCTTAAGTAGCGAATGTGTCGGTGTTACAGTTTCGAATCCTAGCACGTTTATCTTACGACCCTGCCTCCAAAGCCAGATTTCGGTCAAGTGGACAAATATGGATCGCTAAGCTGTAGATTATTGCAGCGGAATAGGGCTAGCACAAACACAAATCCGCATGTACGACACGACTTACCTTTGCTATCTCGCACCGGAATATGTGTGAAAGTGTAAAAGTGTAACACCTTTGTAATCATGATTGCAATAAAGTTTGAAGTTGAAAATTGAAACTTAAGCTCAAAATAGTATTCTTAATTTTATGTCCATATATTTAGAGTTTATATTCATATTAATGTTTATAGTTTTGATTGATTTCAGGTCAGAAAGTGATAGAATAGAATAGAAACAAATTTATTCAGTGCTTCACAATACAGTTCAAAAAAACAACATAGTAGGTACCTAGAATACAAATTATTTATAATTAGGACAAAAAGAAAGAATAAAAAACAAATTAATTATCTAGTAGTACCTAAATAATGTTATGCATGCAGAGTAGTGCAATGTGAGAGGCACTGAAATGGATGTTACTCGGCATAAGTCGGAAAATTGACGTTCACCGGCGCCGATTTTCAGGGACACCACAAGGGCGAGACGGAAGTGACAAATGTAAATATGTACTCAGTTGCATTTAAAAATTAATAGGGTTAATAAATATATAGATAAGACAAGTGTCGTGTGATTTGTAGGTTTACGGTGTTAAATGATAATAAATAGAGTGCACGCACGCGGGTGCTATTTTTCCATGTCGCCTTATGTTAGTGATAAAAGCTTGATAAAAAATTGTTGTGCAGAAATTTGCACAACAATTATCCCGTTTTGTATGGGCGATGGTGCTCAAAAAAACTCTTACTGACCGTTTGTCTTCTAATAATTAAAAGAAAGTACATGGCATGACTGTTTGTCCACAAATAGATAGATTATCTTTAGCGAAATGATGACTAGGTATTATTATTTTTCAACTTTAAATTCAAAACGGCAACCGGTAGGAACGACGTAGACTACAAATGTCTCAAAGCCACATATATAACCATCCTTAAGTACCAAGTAATTATCCCTAGTTGTTGTAATAAAGAAAGAAATTCTTCGAGAAGCAAATGAAGCCGTGACAAAGAACCGTGAAGCCTCCTTTCAATATCGTAAATTAGACGTGCATAGACGTCGCAGGCGGAGAAACGTGAGTGATACGACCAACACGGGTGCAACCGACGTTAATTCTCGACACCCAGCGAGCACTCGTAGCAATCCGATGAAGATGTGTTGGGCTTCTCTTCGCTTCCACAGTATACGTTCAGGACCGACAAATTTTACGCCTTTGTAATGTATTCATTCAACTTAAGCTTACGAGCAGATTAATATGACTATTACGTAATATAACGGTTTATATCACGGGAGTACTGGGCACACCATGGCTGTATCAATGAAACGAAATAAGGAGTAGGTTTATGTGTTACCATAAACTATAAACACCGCCAACGAATACGATTTTTTAACTTAAAAAGATTTTTTATAGTATAAAGGGATATCAGAGCCATCTTAATGACTACCGACGCCCATGAGCTTCAGCATAATTACTATGCCGATGCGTCGCCTTACCTAAATAATAACGTAACAAACAACGTACCCCAATAATAACGTAATTCATATTTCTGACTTCAAAACCTATAAAAATGGTGTCAAGAAAGTGGTGAAGAGTGTAAAACTCGTAAGTGTTACGAAAAGTCATTATACAAACTGTAGATGAGCCATCTAAATGCAACTTCTAGGAACTGTTTATTATTGTGTAGGAGACGTTAAGGCTTGAAATCCTCTTTTTATATGCTTTTAAGTATATTTGATTGCAGATCTCCGAATTGAAAGAGTTCGAAGATACAGAGTGACCGAGTGGCGGCGTGAAAATCAAATTTAAAAGAAGATAAAGGAGACGTTTAATCTTGGTTCTTTTTGTTTCTTGAAGTTGCGCTTCTTTTGGCGATCCGTAGTGAATGAACGTATCTAAATCCTCTAGCCGTTATTGCAGCATATGTAATAAAGATAAATGTAAAAATGTAAAAATATATATTTCAGTTGTAAATAATAAATATATAAGAACATATAATGATAATAAAATAAATATAATAACTATGTAAATAAAAATTATTATCATTATTATTATTATTATTATTTACCGAATTATACCGCACGAAACGCGAAACCGAAGATGTCACTTTACGTCGATATCACGACCGGCGATATATCGACTCTCGCTCTACCCAATTCAGCTGCGATGAAGCTTGGCACTACCTCCTACCAAAATATGTACATCTAACATACATATATGTGTGTGTCTGTTGTAGTATTGTCATGACATTATAGTTTGTATAATGTGATCGGAGTTAAGAAATGTTTAGTGAAGAGAGTAAATAATTTAATATCGCCGAGATTATATTATTCTCGAAGAAATTGAAAATATTTGTAACTACGTGAATATGTAAAATAGTTAAAATATATGTGTATAAATAAGTTATATATAGTTAAAATACATTAATAAATAGATATTTAAAGAATATCCTATAATGAATGTTGAAATCCTACAAAGATTTTGTATCAAATAACCCATTTACCATAGTTAAACCACGCACCCTAATCTCTCGCGTGCCCTGTATATAACTCGATTATATACCAGCGAGTGGAAATCTCAAGCAGGCAGGTAGCAGCGCCACGCGACATCAAACTGTTATTACGTTAAGCCAGAGAGAAGCAAGGTATGCCGTCTAATTGAAACCGGGAAAATTAATTTTGAAATTCGCCATTTCCATCCGACTGCGAATGTTTTCGCTGCGTGAAATGTTACAGAGATCCATAAATAAAGCCATCGTTTTCATGTTTCAAATCAGTGCGAGCTTGTTAATTAGATTTCGATAGTTTTTGTATAGACATACTGATATGATATGTAGATATGATATATGTGATAGAAATAGTGTCATGCATTACATTGTTATTGTAATCAACGGAGGTTACCTAGTAAGATGTAGTGCCCAGCTGCATTGCAGCATAACTGGGCCGGCACGGCCGGGGTCGGTACACCTCTCTCATATAATAACGCCACTAAGTGATAGCTATGATAGGCGTTTCGTGCGGTTTGCCACGGTGGTCCATTTGAGTGGAGAACGGAATGAGAGCAATGCAACTACATAATAACTGTGCGGATGTTTATGGATGTCGATAGTAGTACTAAAAATGTGTGTCTCCGATAACCGAATGGAGTTTACTAATGATTCTGAAGTAAAAGGTGCGTAACAAACGTGACACAAGCGTTTTACTCCTCATAATTTTACATGACGTAGCTCGTAAATATCGTTATTTAAGGAGTAAACTCCTAGAAACTCGAATAACGATTCATTGTGCACCATGTTATGGAGCTGTTTCCATTTAGTGTGACTAAACCATTGATTTTCAAAACTACAGGATACACGATTTCACACTGAACTTTCGTTATAAACATACACTTTTCCAATGTCAACCTTACGGGCATGAATCTAGTCGTTTTTACGATGCAGATTTTATTTGAAAGAAGTGCATAATTTAACATATTTTTTTCTCAGAGGCAACAAGTCATGGTTTTATAGTACTACTACTAATTAGTATCCACATTTGAGTAATAATTATTTAAAAATTGTTTTGTGATTTTTCAATATACTGTGTTCGGGACCTAAGACGTTTATTTAACCTTTATTATGGTCACATTTATATAAAGACAACAATCCTGAATGGTGGCGCCGACGATATATAACAACAACAACAAATAAATAAAAAATAATTAACTTGTTTTTTTTTTTTTGCAATCATATCGCATGACCGCGCTGCTTGACTTGCCTGTGCCTTAATCACATGCCTGTGTGACCCCTACACAATGTAAGCGTTACACAGTACACACATATTTGCATTCAATTTATTTTATCTGTTTGTCAACTGAGCGCTTCAAGCGAGTGAAAATGAATGACTTTACAATCTGTGTAAATTCGTGACAATTACAGATTATATTCTGGTACAACATACAAACATTCATAATCCCAAAAAAAACCAATTGGAATAGATATCACGCGAGTGGAACCGCGAACACAGATAATACACAATATTAAATTTCAATAAATCTTTAAGTCAATCTCAATAGCAGATTAAACAAAGGACCGACTAGAATGAGAGGGACTCAAGACGTCCGGCCCCCTTCTACTGTAGTGGATGTCGACTTGAGCCTGAATGGCTATCGTGTTGAGATGTTAGTATAGATGATATTGTGATGGAAATATATATTGTACTAAAGGGAAGTGCTCAAGATTGAATACGTACAGTCAGACACTTGACAGTGACGTCCAGTAAATTTATTTAGACGCTACGGATTGTGTACGTATTATGTGCTTTAACTCATTACAAATTTATGCACTCCTACATCAAGATAATGCCTACTTTAAGAGAGTATTTTTATTATAGTGCTTGGTTTTTCTTTTAGTAATTTTTTCTAAATCTATACTCAATTTTAATAAAACTACTTTTATTGGGTTTGCAAATTATTCGGGATTGTAAGTTATTTAAATAATTTATAATCACGACGCTTCAGTAGTTTCACAGCTTGAGGGACATCAGGATACCTGTCATTTCACTCGGCTGTGACCATAGTAGCTGTAAAGCTCCTGAACCATCCAGGATTGTAAATTACTTAAAGTAGTTAAATTGTGTACCATTCACGTAAAAATATAAAATCTATACCCGTTGCATTTTATAGTTGAACAGTTTGTATGGTTGAGCGCGCTGGATTGAGCAACGCCGGGACCGCTTGGCAAAATTCTTTCGGAGTTAGACAGTCCGTTTACCGAGGTAAGTTATTATCTACTACTCGGGTGAAACTGCAGAATGCCGTTAGTCATTCATATTTTTCCGCACATTCATACAATTTTCTTTTTTATATAGAGGGACAAACGAGCAATCAGAGTCTTTCAACGACTACCGAGGCCCATGAACATCAACATAATTATGCCGATGCGTTGCCCTCCTCCCCCCCTATGACACTAACTTAAAGAACACTATCTAGTGCACACTTCAATTCACTATTTTCAATCCATTCAGTCTCGTGAATGTAGTTCGATATCTCAGGCCCGCGGCTGTCTGCGCTGCGGTCGTACTCTGATAGTCTAACAGAGAGTTTGAATATGAAGGAATAACGTTCGAAAATTATTTGGTGCAGATTGCATCTGTCTGCGGTTCTTCAAAATCAGCAGCAGCCTTCGTCTATTTATTGCTATTTAAATGACATTCTTTATTGTATACACTTGAATTTTGTTGTGTACTTAAGCCTATTCTTTTTCTTTTTTTGCTCAGGGTAAATAATTTACGTGGCTTCACCTGCTTTGGGTGTGGTCTAGCGGCGTGTGGGGCTCACGGTATTTTGTAGTCCCGCTTACCCATAAAAACCACCACGAGTGCCATCTGTACCCCATTTGCTGGGGTGCACCGGAAGTACAAAACATCAGGGCCGGCGCCTCTTCCACAGACATGTTGCCCCACACCACAGATCAAACCAACCAACTTTGTGTCAGTGCAATGGGGTGAGGTGCCCATACTCGCCTCAAGCTCCGTGAGCAAAAGCGATTTCACCTCCTGCTCTATAGTCCCTCTTCTTCTAAGAGGGGTACAAAGAGCAGACCCCTCGGTTCAATTTGCTTCGCCCATGGTGTCGGGGTTCACCCCAGGCTACTGAGCTCTAACGTCACGACAAAGGTTGAACCATGGTGGGTGTATAGGTACTTACTTACCCTGGTACTCTTTTTTTTTTCAATATATATAATCAATAACTTAAATATTCTTTATTAACTGCCATAATGGGCCAATACCTCTATATCGACGTCTCTTATCTAAAAGTTTTCTAACAAGACCAATCATATAACTTGCTTCTGACTTCATAAACAGGCTCTAGAAGTCTGGTGATGATAATATCTTCCTTAGTTTATTACGATGGAGGAACCAATGACCTAGACGTGAGAGGGAAATAATTAAAAAACGCTTACTGTCATCCGACTGGAGGACGTGACATAAAAACGCGAGGGGTCATTAAAGGAGATGGCTATCCTAATTGAATTAAAAATTCCGGCACGAGCCCCTAAAGGGGGAGCTGTCCCCATCAGGGATTAAACTGTTATGACATGTACTATTACGTTTTGTGCCATTAAATCTTAGAGACGACACTTCACCACCCTTGTGAAATTGGAGGGGCGTTGGAACTAGAAAGTATCTGTTGGGGCGTATATTTGGGTTATTGTATTTGGAATGGAATAATATGGTATAGTTGCCGTTCATTTCTTCCTCAACGTGATACAGATTTTTGGCTTAATTGAATAATGTTCAAGCAGGCCGTATATGATACGCTGTAAATAGAATAATTTTGTTGCATTTACAGTGCCTTTTTCGACCCAATGCTGGACTGATAAAAGCATGGTAACGTGCGATTACTAACCTGTCACCTACGTCTATGATGAAAACATGTGCGTCTTCGCATAGCTCCCAGTCTGTGGTCTATGTCTCTGACAAGAGTATGGACACGTCCACTTAGTTCTTTGTCTTTGGTCCACGCCTATCACCATATCATCGTTACTATTACCACTGAGTATAAGATCTATCAATGACCGCGAAGGCTCACCAACTCGCTTACTATAATTCATATTCTCATAATTTTTCATTTTCTACAAGCTTTTACTTAATATTGTTTGTGGTTATTTATTCCATCACAAAATATCACAATATTCAATAATAAAATAAATTGGAATTTTAAAATCGAATAACGGTATCGAATAACACTTACAAAAATCATCTCTCGCTTTCACCAGTATTACCTACATCGTTACGAATTTCGGAACGATAAATTTGTCAAGAGGCCAAAAAGTTTGGCGTTAATTCAATCAACGGCCAGCCTGGATCATTTGGTGGGGAAAATGGATTTTTCAATATTTCCCGACGTATCCCCGTGAAAATTTATTTAGTGTCTGGCTTTCCATGTTACGAGATGTAAATTTTTTAATCAAATAATCGTAAAAGGTTTAATGTAACTCATCTGTTTCTCAGGTCATGTGCAAACGACCTTTTAATATTTTTTTATTAGCGTAAAGGGGCAATCGAGCAGTCGATTCATTTTAATGATTACCGACACCCAATACAATAATATAAATAAAGCAATTAATATGCAGACATGTTTCTCCCCATCATATCTCCAGAGGGCTACAAGGAAAATCACATACCGCACAAAACGAAACAGCATATCGACTCAGTGAGAGGTACCTCCCCGCTCGTGTGGCACGACCTCTTACTATGTACGTTTTATGTACCTACGGGAGTACATCCTGCTCCTATTTTATTCTGATTAAATTCGTTACGGGTCACAAGACACTTTGGGCATTCCCCAGCTCCCTACGATTCTATTAAAGGATCACCAGTGGTTGTCGCCATTCACCCTGGAGACACGGGATTAGCAGCAACGGGAAAATGCGGGCTAATTCCATTTGGAACGCATTTATGACTTCACTTGGCACACGCGGAAGGGTAATCTCTCAGAAAATCAGTCTGGAAATCAATCTCACTGACACAGTCAGGGAAAATGACCATTAACCCATTCACCTTCGTGATGAATTGAAGTTCACAGTAAATTCCTAATTCTATGAAATGATCGCGAAGTCTGTCGTGCCTGAAAATAATCTTTTACAAGAGTGTAGACGTAAAAGTTAAATGGATCATGGCGCTCGCCCTGGGGGATGACGTTACGTACGTCACAGCCTATTGTTCGCTCCGTAATTATTTTGGACGATGTTTTTACCTGTACAGATGATAAATTGCTTAACCTGCGTTATACTTATACCGCGGTTCGCATTAGCCGAGTGAGTTTGTTACTCGAAAGCAAAAGCTTTAATGTGCCTTGACGTCGAGTCCCTGGACTTTAGATCTTTTTTTTTTAGTATAGCGAGAAAACGAGTAATTGGAGCCTCTTGATGCCCATGGAAATCTACATCATTATCATGCCGCAATGTTCCCTTACTCTCCTGTTGGCCACCGCGGACCACCCGCTAATCATAAACCGCACAAAACGCGATAGATTAATCGTCACTTTACGGCGGCTTGAGAGCGAGATGTACCTCCCCGATCATGTGAGCGAGAGGTGCCTCCCCGACCGTGCCGGCCCAATTCCTCTGCAATGTAAAAAGGCACTAACTACCTCGTACTAATTTATTATATTTTAAGCCGTCAGGTTTCTTGTCTTTCCATTAGGTGTTGTTTGTGGATCACCTAGAATCGGTGCATGAATGTACTCGTATAACAAGACATTTCTATTTTGTTGCATTATTTACCTATAACAGCTATAAAGTCGTGTTTCGTGCGGTTTAGCCGGTGGCCTACCGGAAAGGAGAAGAGGAGGAAACACATTAGCCTGATAGTAATGGGGTCATCTATGAACATCGGAACTCATCAAATGGCTCAATTACTTGTTTGTCCCCTTGTTCTATAAAAAAGACCACATACTTACTGTGTCGATGCCTTGCCGTCTTCCTCCCCTCCCCATGGGCCACCGGCTACTCACAAACCACACGAAACACGACACCAGAGATGTCACTTTACCGCGTTATTATGAGAACGAGAGGTACTTCCCTGGTCGTGCCGATTCAATTGCGCTGCAATGCAGCATGGCACTACCTCTTGCTAATTGTACATGATGATGATGCTTAAGTTTAATACCTCAATCAAGCGATTAACCGTTTAGTTCCAGCACAGATGTAGCGGGATAAAACTTTAACAACAATTAACATGGCGAGACGCAGCCTGAATACTAAAAACCACACACCACTCCGCGTTACATTGAAAATATCGATGAAAACCCGCGGAGTGTGACCTGTGTTTACACCACTTTGGTTCCGTACACCAGGTAAGGTAGTTATGATAACGACAGTGAAAAGTTCCACTGCACATATGACATGTGGCTAATGATCAGATGCGCGGGACACGTTGTGGTGCAAGTGAGTATGGCACCATTCCTCCATTCTCCCGTTCCGATGGGACAGCGTTTTTATGACTTCCGAGCCGAATGTATTCTTCGATGGCTAATGAACAATTCTGAAAGACATAACATTCTAGTTTCCAAGTACACGGCGCTCTCTACTTCTTCAATCCAGATGGGTCGACAATCCGACACAATCGGAGGGAAATAACACGCAGGACCGACGGCTTGACATGCTGTCCGAGGCCAAGTGGTTGTAACTCGCCAACTTCCTTTACACTCGCATTTTTTAAAATTATTTATCAATTCTTGTACACTAATTACACAGTTAACAAATTCGGTATTATAAAATAATTGTAAAAAGGTGTAAAAGGTGTGTGAGAAATTTCTTCCAGTAGTCATGCTACAGGAAAATATGAATGACATACGCAATATTAGTGTTAATTACAAATTAAATAAACCGCGATGAAATCCTTATAATTGCATTATTGTAATGTGTAACATTGGCGTAAACTGGATACAACAAGGAAACACTTAATTCGGAAATGTCGGCGATGACGGATGGGTAACCATTGTAATTACCTACGATGACTCATCATTTTTATGTTGATGTTATATATCTGTCAAGATATTTACATAGTCTGTACTGTGATGACAGCTATGACAGCTGATCCAGTACGGCCTGAAGGCCATGAGCTGAGAACACCCTGGGTGTGTACCTCAGAGGTGTGTTATAGGTTACCCTGGTACATGTAACACTCCTCACCATCTCTTAGGATGGTCACACATTCATTTATATCTCATCAGGACGTAACCCATCAAGACACACAAGTACATAACATGGTGTCAGAAGTAAACTTGAAGTTAAAAGAAAGTGGAAAATTTCAGGAATTATGTTTCTAAGCGTGTCAGTCTAAAAATTTAATAATCTGTGAGCATTCGTTCACAGATTATTAATTACTTCTACTATTTGAAGAATTACTATTTACTTCTACTATTTGAAGGTGTGTTGAAAAATGTTCTTGATAGTTGTCGTCCGTTGAATACGAAATGGAATGAACTGCGTAGAATGTGTTCCAAAACATTATCGTTTGTACAGAGGAGTCCTATCATAAGAACTGTGAAATTCATGGCGCGAGCTCCTATCTGCCCCCAACGGTGGTGAAGATATTATGATCGAAAACTGTCGTTTTTCTCAAGGTAACGTCTTTCAGATTTCGGGCCATACTTTCCTGTTTATATCAGCATCGATGTCCTAAATCACTGCAGGAGCCATCAAAGTGCGTTCTGACATCATAAACTCCCTATACTGATAGTGAAGCTTATGTCAAGATAAGGTGCCGACAAAAAAGCAAAGATAAGGTACAACTCAGACTGTGTGCCCTTTTCAGTCCAATATGTTAGTATTTAATATGCAAAATGGTTTATTAAACAACTACAATTATTATAAAAAATTGCAGTTTCAAATTTAAAATATATACAAAACTAATGTCAAAAAACTATATCGATATATCCGACCAGTATGTTCAAATATGATAACTCTGAAGTAGATTCAGATGATGTAGAGAAAAGAAAGAGACTGGTATTAGAAATTTAAAAAAATATTCAGTTTGACATGCTGCCACTATTATATACTACTCAAAACAAAATAAGGGCCACTAGTTTATTTACATTTAAGTGCAATTCAGTAAACTGAAAGTAACTGATAAGTAGCATTATATTCATATTACGAACTCTTTGGTGTTTGATTTCTTCTATGCCTTTTTTCACTTTATGTGTTCGTGCTCCTAATTTGAAAGTATTGGCCATTATTTTAAGAAAAAATAATTGGATGTTATTCTTATGTTTTTCTTTGATTGTCTTCTTAACTTGTTTCGGTTATTTTAGGAAAAAAGTATTACTTTTTCAATTTTAATTGGTTCTTCGATCATCTCGCGTTAATCATGCCACCAGTACGAAGGCACATGGATACAATTACAGCAACCAGAGCCATAACTATGTTCAAGAAGGACGTTCTCAGCTTTACGTGGGTTTGCAGTTGGGTTTTTCTCGAAGAGCTGTCCAAAGTGTATGGAATCGCTTCCAAGACACTGGCAGTGTTGCCAGGAGCCCCGGTTCAGGTAGAGTTCGCATAACTGCGACTCATGAGGCTCGGTACAGCCAACTCGGTGCTCGTCGTGACCGCACAGTGACGGCCCCTAAGTCACAACACCTCCTACGGCCGACGACGGGTACCCCGTGTCAGTGTCAGGCTTCTGGAGTGTATTGCTAAGAGAGGAGGGCATACTCGTTATTAAAAAGAAGAAACAAAAGTGACATGAACAGTAGCTTGTCTTTTTCCGGCGATTTCTTATGTACATGTTTTTCACTCGAAATGGCCAGTCTTATTACGAACATAAAAAAACTATTCATGATCATTGTTTTTAGCAATTGTTAGCCTATATTATAATCAATAACATTATTTTGTAGTAACATAAGTTAAACAAGTTAACGTCTTTATTATTTTCATGATACATCAAAAAATATTAGTGGTCTTTATTTTGTTTTGAGTAGCATATATTAAAATAAACATGTCTTTATCTAAATATTTTTTAAATACGCGTACATAATACACACTATAGTTATATTATTTTTGCACAGTGGGGTGAGGAACAATGGCCCCAATACGGTGGTAAACATTTTTCGTGCATTCATGTTCATATGCTCTTAAAAACGTTTTATGAGTTAATCCATGATAGAGGATTTAGATACTGGTAATTTGTCCTTCGTACTATAAAAGACATATACGGATATACCCCTCCACTATTTTGTAAGCCGAGCCGACTCGTGATCAAGGCTGGTGTAACCCGGTCGAAACGTCGAGCAAGGTATTTACAAAAACTCAGCCAGTACCTTGTAATAACTATTTTAAGTATCGCGTTAAAGCCCGTTAGATAACTACGAAGTGTGTAAGAAACGTGAAAGTCTAAAAAAAATTATTAATTCACTTTTAGGCAAAGCTGAAGTATATTTAAGCCTATGTCCTAACACTTTTTCAGGAACCCTAAAGTTAGCCCCCTGTGCTAACACAGTTTACAAAGTGAGAGCCAAAAATTACAGGTCACTGTTGGAATACTAACATGAACGAATTCGCCCTGTCACAATTTTAGAATATCAAATTGACCAAAGGTTCGTGCTATCGGGAAATTATAGAGCGGTTATAAAAATGTACTATTTTTCTCCTCTTTTGTGATAAATCTCTATTTGTGATGAATCAAAAATAAATAGTAGAAATTAATAAGTGAATAGCAGAAGCCACCAGATATGTCCTGCTCTTCATGGTTATGGCTACCACTTAGATAACTGTTCTGTTCTCATGCTAACGACACAAACACTTTTTACATGGAGATTTCTCTTCACGTGGAGACATCCTCATATGGTACCCCTGGAATGGAGGCCGAAGAACTCGCGCCTCTAATGACAAATTCAACTATAACTTTCGGAGTTCCAGGATCTCTTTACCATCGCAACTAAACACAACCCACAAGGAACACTTTCACTATTGATCAAATTTACAACAACGACAACGCATCATCACGCCAGTTCCCTAATGGTGTAGGCAAAGAGGGCGTAGCGCCACACGTCACGATCCTTACATTGCCTTGCCTCCTCCAACT
>JAFELO010001060.1:337320-356503 GCA_017140195.1 Eumaeus atala | reverse complement strand
ATAAGTCATCTACCCTATCAGTCCACTCGTGACCATGGTTGCTGTAGAGCTTCTGAACGTCGGGCTTGTTAAATAATTATCAAAGCTTTTCACTCGCATGCAAATGTTAAATACAAAATGTTGAACTTTCGGCTTTAAATCTTTTCTCATTATTCAGTATTCATACATAGTGATTTGAGATAGTTAATTATATAGTAGCTGTTTTGTAAAGTTTTCTGCGAGTTTACTTCTTAAGAATGAGCATGATTCTGAAGTGCAAGCGACTGGTGTAGAGCTCGACTGCTCGATGGGTGTTTTACTAGGTGGGCCCGTCATTTTATAGCGCAGCTGGCGTCATTCTGTAAGGTAATTTAGTAAGAGTCCAATGGCACGACCTCTCACCCTAAGCGACAAATTCGCTGCCGCATTTCGTGCGGGTCGTGTGCAGCCGGTGGCCCATTGGAGGAGAGGAGGGGGGACAACGTATTTACATAACTGCCATTCTTTCTACATGCAAGCACAAACGGCGCATGCCCTTTCACATTTAATATCTTGTATTAAATTGAATATGTCACAAATCGATGACCCTAATTGATTCTCCTATATCGATAGCACCCCGCCGAGGCTGTATCTGCGGCGCTGAGATAACGCGAGTGACCTCTCACCCCTCGACTGAGAGGTAAGCGATTTTAAAACATTATGCGCCTCCACTGATATCGGAATATTCATTAAGTACAAAAGTCTTGTTCATATTATAGAGGTTAAATTTTTAGGGGCATCGTAACATTTCGGTTTTCGGAGTTTATAATTTCTGAAAACAGAAAATTGTCGTATACGAATTTCGGCTACGGTCATCTCTATGGTGTCTAGTAAACTGCGTGGGACATACACACATACAAACTAGAAAACCAATTATAATATAGTGGAACTAGCAATCCGTCCCGGCTTCGTGCATACATTGTACAGAATATGGCAAAAATTAATTGATACACAAAAATTATAAATTATAATTTCAGCCAACTATAAATTATAGTTTTACATTTTAAACTATAAGATACTGGACAGATTCTTAAATTTTGTTATCTATTTGCTATATATAGGGAATTTAGAGTTAAGTTTATAATTATTTCCACTTATTGCCATATACTTTCTTATTGATTATTTATGCCTTTAAATAAAGATCTAAAAAAAAGTTTGTTGTCATTAATTTTTGCAGCACCGGTATAAGGATTTAGTTTGATATTTTTTCCACAACTTCGATAACTTTATTGAAGTTTGCATAATGATCTCTAACGTTTTAGAAATCTTATAATAGCTTAAGTTCATTAATTATAATGTAAGATTCTAATGGTAGCCCCACCACGGTTCAGGCCTGGTCGGGGCGATGGGGCTCTACTAAGCCTACTACTACTGTATGGGGTAAATCAAGACACCTTGGGCGAAGCCAATCGGATCGAGGAGGGAGCTGCTTTTTGTACCCCTCTTATATGAAGAGGGGACAAAGGAGCAAGAGGAGGCCCCTTGCCCCGTGCAAAAAACCCCATCGTCACCCAATTGCGTTGCCCCATAGTTGGTAGGCTTGTCCTGTTTTGCGGGACAACCTCATCTGTGGAGGCGGCGTCGGCCTAAGGGTCTGGCCGTCCAGGTGTACTGATGATTTGTTGTTCCGGGGCGCCTCACAAAAGACGGCACTGATGGCACTGGCGGTAGTTATTATGGTTATTCGGCACTATAATGTCACGCGAGCCCCACACACTACTGGTCTCTACCCAGGGCCAGTGAAGGCAAGTAGACGCGTTTCCCGCGTAAGAAAGAGGATTCTAATAGCAAATGATTTTTTCAAATCAGTCTAACAATTTCACAGCCTTTTCAATGCAAACAAACAAACAAGTGTTTTCTCAAACAACCAAATGTGAGGTGAAGTCGAGGTAGATACAGCAATCATTCGGTGCAACGAATTTAATCAGAAGAGAATAGGAATAGAAAGTGTTAATTAAGCGTTCGGTGACTGCCGACGTCCGTTACAGTATGCAAATCAAATCATGCTCCAATGAGCCACCGACTACTCACAGGCGACATCAAAGCGATTTAAGAGGCCTGGTTTAGAGTCTGAAAGGAATTTTACACGCAAAGATCTATATGTTTGAAGAATTAAATAGAACATCCAGCGGAATGTATGCAGAGCAAATACAAGAGGTCACGGAACAAAAAACCCAGGGAAAATTCGTGGAAAACAAGTGGAAACAGCTTTAGACGTCAGAACAAGATTGACGATCTGTCGCCGTACTGTCGACGGGCGAACACTCAGGACAAGACAGATCGACCTACTGATTCCACAATACTTATATTGTGTGAGTATGTGTAGATGTTTGTTATTCTAAGCAAAAACTACTGAAGACTTTTTGTCTTCACTATTACCTATCATAGTCACCATCATCATCATTAACCAGATGACGTCCACTGCTGGACATAGGCACAGTTATTACCTATACTTAGACCTAACTGATAGACCCACAGCGAATCCGCCGGGCCTGAAATTAAAAAGCAATAGATGTGGCTAAAAGTTATATTTGATTCGTAGCGATCGCACTGAGCAGTTATAAAAAACACAGCGAAAATTCGCAATGATTTGTTCACATTTTAGGTTAGCGCCTAGCGTATACAATGAGCTTCCATAGGTTAAGTCAGGTTTTGAAGTGCAATGTTTCGATGCTAATATATATAATCCCTTCTAACTGTCTCTTCTATGGCGGGTTCATAAAACTTCTAAATCACAAAATATAAAGAATTACTTGCCCTATCATGTTTTAAAATGAACACTATAACAAGTTATTATTGCACCAAAGTAATTATACTTAATACGTACGTCACACTTACTACTCAGTTTCCGTGCGTATTTTACAACCATATTGATGAGGGTCACGTTTACCAATTAGAATTTAAAACTTGTACCAGACAAGTTTTGCCATCATTCGAAAGATTAATGATCGTATAGCTATAAAAGGTCCCACTTAAATTATAAGTTCGTATAGCTCCAACAGGTACCACTTAAATTATAAGTTCGTGTAGCTGCACTAGGTCCCACTTAAGTTATAAGTTCGTATAGCTCCAATAGGTACCACTTAAGTTATAAGTTCGTGTAGCTCCACTGGGTCCCACTTAAATTATAAGTACGTGTAGCTCCACTAGGTCCCACTTAAAATGAATTATAAGTACGCATAGCTCTAATAAGTCCCGCTTAAAATATAATTTCGTATAGCTCTAATAGGTCCCACTTAAATTATAAGTTCGTATAGCTTCAATAGTTGCTTCCTTCGGCTTTCCGATCCGATACGACTCTGGGGTCTTCAAGGAATGAGCATACCCATACATTAAAGGCTGGCAACGCGTCTGCAAGACGCCTTACCGGCCTTGCAATACGCATTTACGCACTGTCACCGGTCTTGGGTGAGATCCGATGGGTGTGCTGGACTCGCGGATGAACCGAATACGGTCGCCTTAACTGGCGACTGGCTAGTCACTCGTAAGAGTCCCGGCTCATCAGGGACCGATCCAAAAACCTAGATCAGCCCCCTTTCGACATTGTAGACGTGCAATAGGGTCAGGTGTCCACCCTAACCCCTGGCCCCACTTAAAGAGGTGGCATAAGCTGCACATAGCGTCTTCGTCGCACTCCCAAGTCACTACCCACCCGGTCATTCACCCCCTATACCATAAAAGAAAATATTATAAGTTTCTATAGCTCCAGTAGGTACTATTTAAGTGTCCTATAGCTTTCACGTAATGAAAAATTATGTGCGTGAAATTCAGTCCTTTGAAAATATTAAACAAGGAAACAACACGAAATTAATGTTTCAAATACAAATTCTTAACAGAGATTTCCCCGTCCGCGGCGTCGACAACCTTTTAATATAATTTTGAAAACATGAAGTCACTTCATCAGAGTCCCAGTGGACAAACAACCCGGCGGTCCACAATAGGAAGCACGAACTCAACCCTAACACGAATCGGACGTAAATATAGAAGAATCTGGAATTATGGGGGTGGTAATTAAAAACCCCACGGGACACAAAGTTAAATGTGTTACGGGTTGGGGTCATATTTGACCCACATAACACAAAATCATCTAACGTAGTTATAATTAGGGACACTGAAATTATTATATATAGCCAGTAACTCATCACCAGCCAGTGAATGTTTTGTAGTTTTACTGTTTGCAACCTAATAGGCAGGCACAATGGTGGTACCTGTCGCTTCTATGAAACCGATGTGAATTGACATCCTCTGTGTTACCTCTGGTTGTGCAAATGTTCCCTGGCGTCGGTAGTCAATACATCCAGATTGCTTATTTTCTACCGAGTAAAAAACCTAGCTAATAATCTTATACTACATTGAATCACCACCAACAAAGTGCATATAAAATTACAAAGCACCATTCTTTTCATTATTGCGTTTTATGGGAGCTATCAGCAGTGGATGCCGTACGGCTGATGATGATGATAATGATGGTGATGGTGGTGGTGATAATGGTCCTCCTCATTTGCTTCACTTGCATTTAAACGTCTTTTTTGGACTTGTGGCGGTCTGTAGGGATGGACTGCCTTTAGGCGACTGCGTCGGAAGTGTGTTTAAGTTTTATGTATTTGTACTTCTATATTCAAAGCCGAGCTGAGCTGAGAACAGCTTGACCGATTTAAAAGTACTGTGTGGTTAGATTTGTCTGAATAACGCGAGTGCAACTGGTCACATTGTAATATTTATACTTATTATATTACAAAGACCGCAAAAAATATTACAAAGACCGAATCGATTTTCGAGCGGTTTCCAGCAATGCATCATCCTATAGCCTAAAACCTTTCTAGGAAACCAAGTTTCCCTAGGAATGTTTTAGGGTACATTTTTCATGGCAAACCCAGGGCAGATCGCCAGCAATATTTAAACTAGTCTGGTTACTGTTTTAAGATTTTTGTTGAATTATGTAAGGACGATGATGGCTATGACCATAAAATTATATAGAACAGCGAGACGTAGGTCGCGTGGGCAACAGGCACACCAAACCATTGGGCATTCGGCCAGCCCTGGTATGGCATAAGTTGGAAATTACGCGAAATCTTGTGGTACAAATAGTATCCAACTTGCATCATCCACAATACTTAGTGAGAGGCAGGGTCGTGCTGCATCACAGCCGAATGGGGCTGACACGACCGCAGAGGTTGTAACTGCGGGACAGTTTAAATTGTAAGATGCCCATTAGAGGGAAGAAGGTGAGGAGTGTTTCATCTGTATGACAATGATGCAGATGTCTAAGGGTGTCAGACGTGGCTTCTTTAGCCCATAACAACGGACCGCGTTAAAATATTCAGATTTTTCTTTCTATGGCAGGTACGAGGGGGCAAAGGGGATGTCGGAGCCTTTTGGTCACTACCGTAGCCCATAAACATCAGCATATATGTTATGCAAACGCTTTACTCTCCTTCCTCTCTTGAATGTTCCACCGGAAACTTTTAGGATGTCATGCTGCACAGGAGGAGGTAGTGCCATATATGGTGCACTAGATACGGGCGTAGTGGCCTCGTCGCTGTCGCGTTTCGTGCGGTTTGTGATTAGCCGGTGGCCCATTTGGGAAGGATGATAGGAGGGCCACGCATCTACGTGACAATCATGCGAATGTCCATGGGCGTCGGTTGTCGTCAAAAGGCTACAATTGCTCGTTTGCCCTCTTATGCTAAAAAAACCTCACAAGCGGCACGAAACGTGACACATTACAAGACCAGTAACGATGATGATGCTCCTGTGTGTCTGGCTGTCCCGGGGTCCAGACAATTCAGTGGAGCCAAGAGGCACATTTTAATAACGGAGACCGCCCCGGGCTGTACTTTTGTTCGCCCGTCGCCATTTGCAATGGGCATACGTTTGCTGTGTCTCCTTACTTTTAATGCTCACGAAATTATATTATTACTAAAAAAGAATGCTATATATACAAATAAAGAGGCGGTGCCATACTGCATTGCCTCGCAATTCAGCCGGCACGACCGGAGAGGTACCTCCCGCTCTCATGATACCTCCGCAAAGCGTTCTTCGGTGACGCGTTTCGTCGCGGTCTGTGAGTAGCCGGTGGCCCCTTGGAGGGGAGGAGGAAACGATGGCAACGCATCGGCACGGTAATTGTGCGGATGCAATGGCCGCCGGTAATATTATGTCGGTAGTACGTAATATCGTATTAAAAAGGCTAATTACTCGTTTGCTCCGCTAAACTATAAAAAAAAGGATCCGTCTGTCAGAAGGTAATGTTCTTCGACCATTATGTTTGTACTAGTTGTCTCGACAGACGTTGTTTTGTCATACATTGAATTTGTTGTCATTGCAACGTGTAAACTTAAAAAAATGTTAAGGCTGACTAAACCTTAGTGGCATGAAAAGAAGATAGTAGACGATTCTCAGACGTAGTGGATATGCATATAAAATTTGGTAAAAATCGGTAAGGAGCAGGGCGACTAACATTGTGACACGGGAGTTTTATATTTAAGATGTTAACTGAACGACATGACGGATTCTAAGATAGTCTTTAGGTTTTGTCTTTATAACGCGAGTGTTAACATTTAAATTACATTAAAGTTTTAAGCATTGAAAATGCAATTGAAAAATCCTTAAATATATCACTTTTGGTGCTTGTCCGAGAGTCTAATGTTGGATCTCAAATTTTCTGTGATTCAATATGCTGGTCTCCACCATGCTTTAAGTCTTGTCGTGGCGGTGGGACTCCGCAGCCTGAGATGAACCCAGACGAAGCCTGTTGGACCAAGTCGGATACTCTTTGTACCCCCGCTTCATAAGAAAAGCGGGTTAAGGTGCGGGAGAATGAAGCGCTCTTTCTACCTAATAAGGAGAGGGGACAAAAGAGCAACTGGAGGAGGCGCTTTTGGGAGCCGGGCAAGGGGCAAGGATGGGAACCTCGCCCCATGGCACTGTCCCAAAGTTGGTGGGATTGTCATGTGTATAGTCCCTTAGGGACTGCCTAGCCGTCGAGGTGCCCTGATGATTTGTTGTGCCGGAGCACCTCACCGATGGCAGCACTGATAGCTTTCGCGGTGGTTTTTGTGGGTATTCGTCACTATAATGTGCCACGAGTCCCTCACAACGCTGGACCCCACCCAGAGCCTAAAAACGCGCGTAAATACGTATTGTCGCGTTATAAAAAATGCTACGCTAGTACTATAACACTATGAAAACAAGCGCGAAGCACATCAAACAAATGTACCAGGAGAACAGAACAACATCTCTTTGTGCACTTAGAATTACTCATCCATCTATAACTGTTCGGCTGCCCTTCCATGTAACATTGAAGCTGACGTTGTTCTTCATTGTTACTTGTAACGTTAAATTTTGAACGACAATAATGTTAAATTAGGAAAATTGTGATTTTGTAAATGAAAATTAAACGATGAAAACATAAACCGTGGGAGCTTTGTTACGATTAAATTTAAACATTGATGTGTGTATTTTCTGGGTACAATAATGTTTGAAGGAGTGGATTATTATATTAAACTAGCTGTTACTCGCGACTTCGTCCGCGTTAACTACAGACAAAATCACGGGAAAATCAGTATTTCTATCGTTTGTATTGCCTTGGTACACAATCTACAAATAAGACAAGTCTCAAGTTTATAATCAGTTCAGTAGTATCGAATTTTAACATTTACTATACTTGGTCGTTTCTTTTTTAACTGACCCCGAGAAATCGATTTTCTGGGGATTTTTGGAATTAAAGTATCCCACTTAAAAACGTCGGTTTATGTTATTATTATTATTAATTTATTATCATTTAGAACTAATATGATCCGACGATGTATATATATATATATATATATATATATATATAATAACATAGCGTAACGATAAAGCGTTACACTGGCTAAAACCAGGGACCGGAACCACTTACCCTCTTAAGGGGTATTAGATTAGATATTTCACAGACTTGTTTTCAAATACCTTATCAATCTCATAAATAAATCGTCGGCTTAGCCTAGCTAAAAGTGAACCAAATCGATAAAATTAATTCGGATAAGCACTAACTTAATTCGGAAATCCTATTGCAACTAACCCATTCATTAAATAGATCCCATCTAAACAAATCATGCGCAGAAAAGAGATAAATATAAGGTAACTCTAACATGTAAGTGCTTAAATATTTATATTTTGCTATATTTGTACAAATTGATATTGGGTATTTGTTATATTTATTATAATTGGGTAAGTGCATCAGAAGTATGTGTTCTTATTCAAAATGGTTTCCACATCGAAAGACTGACACTATCTATAGTTACATTTTCATTTGGGTTAGACTTGAATAGGGTCCATAAAAGTAGGCTTCATTAAAAAAAAACGGGTATTCACGTCCCTGGCTAAAACTTAATTGCTCAATTGCTGTAATCACACAAATTTACTTGTCATATTTTTGTCGCACCGAGCCAAATCGATTTATAAGAATTTATAATATGATTTAAATATAAAATATAAATTATATAAGTTTAAGGACATCTCGGCCGTACACAAGTATTGATCTGGACGCGATACAAGGAGAACAGAAACTAGAACAGGTTACAGAAATAGCACACGATGTGATATCAATTGGCACTCCATTCAAAAGTTGTGAGAAAGTTATTTGAATCTGGAACAATGGGTGGAAATCAGTTAAGGTTTGTTCACAGGTAACTGTAACACTAGGTATTGTTACCAGTTCACATTATGTATAAACACATATATCTCAGTGTGCGTACGCTTGTGGGTAAAATTTAATTTGTGTATTTTCATAACAAACATTTTCACACATGCGCACAAATGGAAGCCATTTTGTTAAATATCGCTTCAAATGTGTTTAGTAGGAGGTAGTGCCATGCTGCATCGCAGCGCAATGGGGCCGGTACGACTGGGGAGGTACCTCTCGCTCACTTGCCACCGCCGTAGTGACATCTACCGTGTCGCGTTTCGTGCGGTTTGTGAGCAGCCGGTAGCCTATTAGAGCGGAGGTGAAAGGGCAACGCATCGGCATAGTAGTTATGCTGATGTAGAAAGGCTCCGATTTCTCGTTTGTTCCCCTATACTGTAAAAAACACACAGTATTTAACTCGACCCGCTAAGGCTTATTTCAGACACGACGGCAACGGCGCGGTTTACAAGCGCGCAAGAAGGATTCGAAATTCAAAAGTCATGCATTGTTTGTTTTTAATTATAACAATATTTATGGCTAGACTAAGTACATTATATGAATAGGTGAAGAGTTTGATCATAAAGGCGCTAATCTCAGGTACTACTGGTGCTGTACTGTATACTGGTTTTGATGTTAGACAGACCACTTACCGAGGCGAGTGAAATCGAAGCGGGTAGGCGGCTCTGCTAGCTACCTGTATTATTAACATGTTATCGGTATTCGAATGTCTTTCTTCGTGTTTTTTCCGTTCACCGTGTACGTATACGTGTATGTATATGTATATGTATATGTATATGTATATGTATGATCATCATCATCATTATCAGACCTTATCGGTCCACTGCTGAACATAGGTCTCTCTCAATGAACGCCAAGACGACCGATCTCCTCGCATCCATCCCGGACCGGCTACTGCACGAAGATTGTCTTCCCACCTGGTGAACGGTCGACCAACTCCAGAACCTTACTGGGCCACCTGTTATTCCGAGTGTGTGACCAGCCCATTGCCACTTCTGCGAGCTTACTCGACGAGTATATCGGATACCTTAGTTGGTCTGCCTTATGACTTCTTTACGAATTCTGTCGGACAGGAAAACACAAAACATAGAACGTTCAATAGCCTGTTGAGCTACCATAAACTAAGAGGCCATGTTTCGGTTCGCATTGGTTGAAGTCTTTTCTCTTCAAGCTCTGCGGTATAGGCGACGTGAGAAGAAAGTTCCACGAAGCTTCCGGAATGCTGCCCAACGCAACTAAATCCTTCTATCGGCTTCCTTCTCGACGTTATGTCTACCTAATTGCAATAGTTACCCGAGGTAGACGTATTCGTCTACGACTTCAAGAATAGGACCGTCGACGTTGACCTTCCTAGAAAGAATGTGTTCGTCTTATCCGAGTTCATCCTAAGGACAATACGTCGATTTATTTAGGCTGTACAACATTACCTGCGAGCTCTCCAACAGTTCGGCCAACACAAGGATATCGTCGGCGAAACGAAGGTGTGAGTGGTACTCGACGTTAATATTTATCCCGCATTCTGCCCAGATAAAAGTATTAGAGACGTCCTCCAAAGCATTAGTAAACAGTTTCGGGGTGGTAACATCCCCATATCGCACTCCTCGCTGTAATTGGATTGGCCTGGTTTGACCTTACGGAATCGGAACGAACATAAAAACAGCATCATACAATGCTCTCCATACTTCGACATATCGCCAATCGACCTGATATCGCTGTAAAGTTTCCAGAACAGCCCAGGTTTCGACAGAGTCAAAAGCTTTCTCATAGTCCACAAGGCACAGCGGCTGACACATGAGTACAATCGTACTCATGTGTCTTTTGTACAACTTGCATTATGGTGAAACTGTGGTCCATGCCTGTCCAACCCAGCCTGCTCCGGTAGCTGGAATTCGTCAAGCTTTGTGGTGAGACGATTCGTCAAGACTCTAGAGAACAACATGTAAATATGGCCGAGACGTGAAATTGGTCTGTAATTTCGAAGACGTGATTTGTCAACCATCTGAAAAACAAAACAACGTCACTTCCAGGTCATGCCCTGTTAGATACGCCCCACTGAAGGACAAAATTAAAAAGCTCTCGTAACACAGGTTCGCCTCCTGCCCTAAGAAGCTTGACTGTAATTCCGTCCTACCCCGGAGCCTTTCCCCCTTTAAGTTGCGCAAGAGCCAGCCTAATCTCACTCAAGCTGACGTCCGGAATATCGCCTGACAAATGCCGTGTCAGTCTTACACGCGGATCGTTGTTCAGGGTATGAGAGGCGTGCCACGTATATAACTTGCTACAGAAAGTTTCGATCTCGTCAATTGCCATTGTGGATTCCGACCTATTTTTAATTCCACTTGGAATCTTTCGGTACCTGCCGTGGTTCGCCGGAAATTAGGTCAGAGTGTTGACTGTACCAAACGGACACGCTCGCTTCGAAAGCCTATATTCAGAGTGCATCTAACCAATCGGTGATCGCTTCCGGTTTTAAACCTGTTGATCACGGAGACATCCCTAAATATATGCTATCAGTCCGTCATAATAACGACAATCTCGTTCCTTGTCCAGTTCCTATGGGGCCTCTTCTTAAAATAAGAGTTCACTAAGAAGAGGCCCTCTTTCTCGAGGAAGTTTACCAGCATTTGCTCCCCGCGATTTCCATTTCCGACTCCATGTGGTCCCAGACTCGATTCGACACCATTTCGTACTCCCAGGTACATATGATTAATTGCTTTAGTATATTTCAAAGCGCACTGACACGACCTGCTTTCACAAGTTTCTACCGTAGACGAACAGACGCCTCGAGACAACGCGATCATTAGACCAATTAATTATTACCAATATCAGCGTCTGATAACCAACCAAATTGGTAATCTTTAAATTTTGCTTTGGAAGATTCCTAATTTGTTGATATATATTGGTTGATATCTATCTGTACTCATTCATCCGTACTATAAAACAAAGTCGCCAAAAGATGTTTGTCTGTACGGGATCAATTTTCGCAAAATTTAAACAAAGTTTCTTGCAGTTTTCACCCAGAGATAAAGCAATTACTGAGGACGGTTTTAGTGTATAAAGCTGCGGCCCCTGCTATTCGCGGGCGACGCCTGGTTGGATCGCTAGTAAATAGTCTTTAGTGTCGCGTTTCGTGCGGTTTGTGAGTAGCCGGTGGCCCATTGGGGGAGAAAGAGGGCAAAGCATCGGCATAGTAATTATGTGGATGTTCATGGCCGTCGGTAGTCGTAAAGAGGCTCCGATTTCTCTTTTACCTTTTATAAACAATAATGAATGGGAGAAACTTTCCACGTCTTTTTATCCTTCAATATAGCGGACAAACACAAAAAAATTATTGCTTCAATTTTTTTGTGTTTGTCCGCTATATTGAAGGATAAAAAGACGTGGAAAGTTTCTCCCATTCATTATTGTTTATAATAGGATAAATAAAGTATAATCTAAATATAATATTGTCTACAAAGAAAGTGATATTGTAAATATTGATTTCTTATTATTTCTCTGGGGGTAATTTAAACAAGGTGGAAGTGGCGAAGTAAACCCAATATCACATCCGAGAATGTTACGGCGAAGACCCACAAATACCACTGGTATTGGTTCCGGTGTACAGAAATATTATTTTACTCGATCAGTTATGATTTTATTACATTTTCTGATTATATATTGGAAAGGTTTTTAGTACAGGGGATTTTGTTCGTTACGTGTTCAATGTTAGTGCTATATATTGCATGGCATTGCATTAATCACGATTTAATGTTGAACCAATAATATTCTATAGTGATATCACGTTTGAGAGCCAAGGCCAAAGGTGAAATGAGAAAGATAGACAACCTTAGTGCAGACTCTATTGACGGGGACAGATATACCGAAGGGTTTATTATAGGCTTAAGCCGAATGTGCCGCGTAGTTGACTAGTCTCTATCTATGGTCGCTGTAGCCAAATTCGGCTAAAGGATATTATTACTAGGGCTGCATAAATTAATGAACATTATTCGTTACGATGTCTACCTATATAACCTTTATACCCATCGACGAGATGATAAATCATAACTCAGGCCTTCAGATGTTAAAGGAAATTGCACCCATCCGTCCCTATGTTTAAGGTTAAATTTCTACAATCATAGTGCATTAATAAGACAGGCAATCGAATAATTTGCTAATATTAATTTGCACACGTCGGCCGTAAGCTAATTTGACCGGCGTCGAGGATTACAGTGTCTGCTTTGTCTGCAGACAATGATTGATGGCGGAATTTTCTAGACGGTTCGGCCATGAAGACTTTTGTAGGCGATGATTTCGTTCTTTTCCGCCATCTTAACGTTCGTTATAGACTATGTCCAGAAGAAAGCAATTTGACGACGAGGATAATGACGACGATGAAGATAATTATGATGATGGTGGTGGTGGTGGTGATGATTATGATGATGACGGTTGTTGTGGTGGTGGTAGTGGTGATGATGGTGGTAATGATGATGATGATGATAATGATGATGATGGTGGTGATGATTATGATGATGACGGTTGTTGTGGTGGTGGTAGTGGTGATGATGGTGGTAATGATGATGATGATAATGATGATGATGGTGGTGATGGTGGTGATGATTATGATGATGACGGTTGTTGTGGTGGTGGTAGTGGTGATGATGATGATGATAATGATGATGACGGTGGTGGTGGTGGTGATGATTATGATGATGACGGTTGTTGTGGTGGTGGTAGTGGTAATGATGGTGATAATGACGATGATGATTTAGATGTATAGATATAATTGAATCCATTCTTTTACGTGTAAATTAATACGACAACAGAGCTACAAGGACAATCTAATGTGCCCAATGGTCAACATATTGATGTCTTAAGTTTTCGCGAATGTTACTCAATACAATGAAACTACTTTTACAGATTTTATCGCGGTTTATTAAATTATTTATGTAGCCCGACGTTTCGGAAACTTTACAACAACCATAGTCACGGGTGGACTGAGATGACAGATGTCCTGATGTACCAAGTTTTTAAAAGTTCCCGAAGAATTATAATTTTAGTTGTTCCGATTAACGCAAACGGTCGCAGTCTCCTCTCGCAAGAGGCCGGATTTTGGCACGACCAACAATCAGTCCAGACCAGTTAATTGATATAGATGGTATGCTATGGTTGCCCATGAACATACACATGATTGTGAGCATTGATGGTGACGCGACACCGTAGGTAGTCACTTTACGGCGGCATCAAGTAAGCGAGAGGTATCATCGCGGTCGTGCCGGCCCCATACCGTTGCATAGGAGGATGTAGTGTCGTGGACTATGCATGGCACTACATCCTCCTATGCAACATGGGAATACATCCTCCTATGCAACATGGCACTACATCCTCCTATGCAAGATGGCACTACATCCTCCTATGCAGCATGGCACTACATCCTCCTATGCAACGTGGCACTACATCCTCCTATGCAGCATGGCACTACATCCTCCTATGCAACATGGCACTACCTCTTACAAAAATGCAATAATGGTACAATATTTTACATACCAATTAATATCGACTCGAAGGGAATGTTAATGTATTATTTAAAACCAAGCAACCACTCAATTCATAGGCAAAAATACCTAGTAAACATTGCATAGCATAAATACAAAATATTATATATGCATTTCGTAAATCAATTCCATTAATTATGCGAACACTTGAACCAGTTACGAGTAAGCTCGGGGTTGTATATAAAACATTTATTGCGCAAATGGTTGTAATGTTAACGAAACCGGTAAGAAATTAGTGCATTTATGTTCACGGTATAAATGCTTTAGTAGTTTACAGGCTTA
The DNA here is from genome assembly GCA_017140195.1 of Eumaeus atala. Taxonomy (NCBI): domain Eukaryota; kingdom Metazoa; phylum Arthropoda; class Insecta; order Lepidoptera; family Lycaenidae; genus Eumaeus; species Eumaeus atala. Next base: position 341,986 of record JAFELO010001060.1, on the reverse strand, counting down.
TGCGGGAGCACTAACCCTTGCTTCTTAGTACTAATATTTAATAAACAAGTATTAATCATCTTTACCACATATGATTATGAGGTGATTGAAAATCAGCGTCGTATCATTGGTGTGACGAATGCTGAATAATTGTATTAGTCAGCTTGTAATGTCACTAACCCGTGTTATTGCGAACAATTTCAATTTTTTTTCTTTGTTACATTATACAAATAACTTGTAATTAAGGTTCAAATAAAAAAGACATTTGCAACACGAATCAAAATATCATTTGGTGTTCCGTATAAATCGTACGGGTTTTATTAAGGCATGTGAAACGCCGTTTTAGTATCCCCAAGTAAAAGCAATAAACGGCAACGTTAACTTTACGACACTTGACGGTCAGCTGACCCACTTTATTAAATACCCGTCAGTACGCGCTCCGTACCCGTTCAGTACCCGACGATGAATTGGACACATTCATTATAATTCACAATTATTCAAAATTAAACATAGGGTAAGGGATACGGGGATTCCTTTTATCATCGCTTAGAATATTATAATTTATTACTCAACAGGGAAGGATGAAAACGTTTGATGAGCTTAAAACTTATTCGGCCTGTAAAAGCTTGCTGTAGGTATACAGTTATATTATATTACGTAATATATCGGTTAGATGAAATGGCCTTGACCTTTAGACATTAAAGACATTTACGATGATAATGATGATGATAGGAAAGGTGCAGTTATGTTGCTTATCGGTCAAAACTAGACAGCTTAAAACTTACTTATGCCCCTCGCTTTGTTAAGACGAAACTAACGAAACCAAAATAAGTTAAAATCCGTCGAGCTTCATACATACATGAATCGAAAAACACTACCCTCCTACTGACATAATCAAACAAAATCGAACTCGCTATCGATCGTGTAGTGGCCTTTCGCACCAGTCGTCCTATAAAATTTACATTTTCAAAGCAGAATGTAAAATAATAACGATGTAATGAAACGAACAGAAGGTCGAAAGGTCATTAGAAATAATAAGTTACAAATACACGATACGTGTTGATCGAGTTAGGAGATCGTTTAAATGTTTTCTACCCGCAATTACAAACTCAAAGGATATGTTTCAAGCAAGTTATTACAACCTGTCCAGTAAGTCTACTAGGTATAGAATTAGGTGTTGAACAAAGAAATTTATGCGTCTTCATGGGATCTGGATGTAGTCCATTTGTGTGAGTCAAAAAACCTGGGTCTCATACCTAAGCTTTTTTTAACAGTATAATAGTAGTGTAATAAAGCAAGAGCGATTGGAGTCTTTTAACAACTACCGAAGCCCGTAGGCATCCACATTATTGTGGTGATATGCGTTGCCATCCCTTCCTCCTTCCCACTAATGGGCCACCATCTGTCACCTTACGGCGGTGCCTCAAGAGCGAGGGGTAACTCCCCGGTCGTGCGGCCCAATCCCGCTGCAATGCAGCATGGCATTACCCCTGAAATTGGGTGGTATGAAGTACACACTAAAAGTACCTCGTGCAGGGGGATCTATGAAATGAAAATGATCTTGGTAGTGATACCATGATCACCAGGAACTTGGCGTTCGTCACTCCTGACTACTGTTTAAAAGTGAAGAAATATCGATAACGATTCTGGCTCGACCAGAGAATCAAACCTAGGAACTCTTTATCTTGTACCTTGCCACGCAATGAAACACACCTACATATAAACGATCAACTATAACTATATAAATGAATTTTACGCACAGCGTTTGGCGTTGTGGCCAAAATGTTGAAATTCTATTTCACAATATTCAAATACTATTCCAAAATTGTACTAACCCTTCCCATCTCCATGTCCAGATTTCAATTACCAGTGGAACCGTTTGAAATTGTTTTCCCAAATTAATCTGGACGTGTCGTATCATTGTGTGCGGTGCGTTAACAGCTGTCCAAACCTTGGATAATTAAAAACTAACCCCTTAACTAAAAAGTAAACGTTATATTGGATATATCGTTGGATGTTTTTCACGGCAGAAAATGTGCAGCGCCAACGCCTTCATAAATTACTAGCGAGCTACGTAGATGACTCTTTCTTATTGCCGTAAGCTTTTGACTTGTTAAATAAGTAACGTGAAAGTTGCAGTCAATTCACACCGGTGGCAGGTAAGACAGACTTCCGCAAAAACAGTATATTTCATTTGAAAACATCGCCCAAAATAAGAAGACCGGTCCGCGTAAAAATAAGAAGACCGGTCCGCGTAAAAATAAGAAGACCGGTCCGCGTAAAAATAAGAAGACCGGTCCGCGTAAAAATATGCCGAAGGAATCTTAGTCATCATTGTGAACCCTTTGTGACAACTTGTTGCTCCAACTTGAGCTTCTTTGATAAACGCGCGGAAGGACTGCCTCGTGGTCTACTTGTATGTTTAACTGAAGACGTGAGGCGCCAGGTTCGAATCCCAGGTCGGGCCACACAAACAGTGTTCTTAGGATATTTGATTTTCTAATAACAATCCATAGTCCGTAAGACGGGGTTGTAACACCCCCATGCCTCAAAGAGCACATTAAGCCTTCGGTCCCCCGCGTGTTTCATCTCCGGTCGAATTGACGCCCCGCTGGAAGAGGAGAATGGGGGCATAGAGCACTTGTACCTGCGCAGACTGTAACATGTCATGTTTGGCTTAATTGAATAGAAATGACCGCTGTAGCCGAAACTCGGTTACGACGGCATTAATATTGAAGTTGTGAGCTGTCAAATCATTTGACAAACACATGAAGTTTCATCGCTAATCTGATCGTTTACAGTTCATCTTTTAGAGCCGGTGTTATTGTTGCATTACAGCCAAATTAAGCCGGTATAACCGGCGTAGTCCTCGCACACACGACTCTACATTTACAGCTATGCAGTAGCTATTCGTGTGGTGTGCGAGTTTCAATTTGCCCATAAAGAGCATGCCGATGTGTGCATAATCTCTCTGTACATGATTACGGACGTTGGTAGTCACCAAGAGACTTGTACACGTTTCTAAAAAAAAGTTTCACTTTAAATATTCATAAACTAATGGCATTTACAAACTAAACCTTAGAAAGTCAACACTTACAGGTTTAAACTTATCGTTTTTTGTGTTCACCAAAGCATCGTAAGTATATAAATCCTCACTGAAGAAAGTCTGCAGTTCTGGTTGTGAGAAATGTTATCGTCTTCCAGCCACTAGATGTCGTGGCTGCTACACAATAGGAGCAACATGTGTTCGCTCACCAATATCACGATATCGGTTCCTTTCGTGACATAGACGTATAGAACCGATATATTTTAGCCAATAGTGTGAAGTGATATCGAACTTTAGACAAATACTGGCCAAACCTTGTTTTGTCAACAGCTAACGTAATAAATTTCCGTCCATATTCGATTTTTATCGTATAGGGAGGAAAACGAGAAATCGTAGACTTTTGACGACTACCGACGCCCATAACCACCAGCCTTATTCTCATGCACATGCATTGTCTTGCTTTCTTCCTCCCAGTGGGCGTTTCCATTCCAATTTTGGCCAATTCCAATTGCTCCAGAGTACGACTTAACAACAACGCTTGACCACATATTTCAAGACAGAGGTTGTAGTGTTTCCGACACCCAATGCACTCCCTGGACCTTGTTCGAACAAATTACCATTTTTCAGCATTTGGACAATTTCTTAGTAGGGAAAAAAATCAAAAACTGAATTAAATGAATTACAAGTCTCAGTGACGATATAACATAACGATCAACACTTCAGAACAGTCTCTCAGACTTCGGAAACAAAAAAATATTCCTTACTTTAAGCCAAACTGACACAACGGAACATTTTCCCGTGTTGTTAAATCAATCGAACTATTAGTATAACTAAACGGAATCGGCGAAGAGGTCGGAATATTTGTACCGGATTGTTCGATCGGTCGAACTAGTCTAACAGAAAGGAATAATCGTCTCCGATGGACCAACGACTCACAAACCGCACGAAACAAGAGAGCATGGCAGTCCCTTTACGGTAGCGTCACGTAAACGAATGGTACCTCCACGGTCATGCCTGCCCAATGACGCTGCAATACAGCATGTCACTACTTCCTAAAAAATGTGATGAAGATTACATGAAAGTGGGATAGATTTGCTGTACCTTAGTTAATCGTTGGCTCTTAACTGTTTCTTGTACTATGGCAGGCGAATTTGCCCCAGGATAGATCTCAAGCTGGAACCATAGTAGGAATATGTTTTTCGATCGTATGTATGTATCATATTATCCATGGATGAAAGTTTTGAGGATGTGTTGTTGTTGTTATGGTGCTATTAAGGGTTTTACTATGTGGTGTCATTAGAATCGCTTTGATAACGCGCCTTAGATTACGTACATTACATTACATTATATATGCCTGTTGTAGTGTACAGACTATATGAAAGGAATAATATTTATTTCAATGTTCAAGCATTTAGACGAGGGTGGTATGAAAAGTGTTCGGTTTAACCAAGAAAAGAAACGCATACCAAATCAGTTATATTTTGTTTTGGTATATTTACGCGAATTTTATTCATTGTTGTGTCTATTTAACGGATTTTATCGTGTTTCTTTACACACAGAATCACCGTCATGGACAAATATGTCAGAATCCTTGAGCTGTCCTGTTATACAAATAAATGTAAAAATATGTTTGAGATATAA
>JAFELO010001060.1:300647-326335 GCA_017140195.1 Eumaeus atala | reverse complement strand
ATTTAGGAAGACGTAGTGCCATGTTGCAGTGGAGATGGTGCCATGCGTAGTGCGTGACACTACATCCTCCTATGCAATGGTATTGGGCCGACACGTCCGGGAAGGTACATCTCCTTCACATAATACCGCCGTAAAGTGACATCTTCATTGTCGCATTTCGCGCGGTCTGTAAGTAGACGTTGGCGCATCGGGGGGGAAGATGATGAGGGCAACACATGGGCAAGGTAATTTTGTGGATGTTCATAGGCGTTCGGTCGTAAAAAGGCTCCGATTGCTCATTTGTCCCATATTCCATTTTTTTTAATCTGAATTAAGGTATTATGACCGTCCTAAAATATTATAAATAAATTTAATGTAATTATGTGTATTTTCATTAGAGTTGTTAGTATTCAATCGCTGTTTTAACAGCATAATTATTAAAAATTACATATTTTCTGAATATAACAAGAATATGAACTAAAACATATACAGGGTGTAATCGTTTTTGGTATCACAAAGGAATAACTAAAAATTTCTTAAAGAAAGGCTTTTGTGCCGTAAAAGGTAATTTTACCGGAACATGGCTCCAACATCCAAGAGGTACCACTTGATAACACAACACCAGCGTGAAAAAATAGCTATGCTATGGTGTTTTGCGAGACGGAATGGATAGACCATCGAGAAGTGATGGTGAGGAAATCTATAGCACCTCTGGAACAAGAAATAAACAAACACATTTAACCACTTAACAATAAATAAGTGAAAAATTTATGGGAGGACCAAAGCTTCTTAAGATAAGGTATAACATCAAGTTTCTATCTTGAAATCGTCGATCATTACGAAAGTAACCTTTAAATTATGACGCACCGAAGTTTTTCCCATTTGTAACCTCAAGTAAGGATCACAAATGCTCATAATTTATCCATTCTTAGATCCAAAAGTAATACAACAATTACGTTGAAATGGGACATCGTTAACGGTTCAGCATCCCTTTCAATGGCACTCGAGCATCTTGACGACTACATTGTAAATTCAAACCTCCAGACTTTTGTGTTTCAAATGCTCAAACACTCACAAAACAATATCGCGATTACCGGGAGACATCCTTATTCATATACGTTTATTACAATACAGACAATTGAGGAATTTGTTTCGATGTTCAGTCATTTTATAATTACCGAACATGCATATGGAATGTTTAGTCGGTATCTATTGTGTGTATTATTTGATGTGAATCAAAAATAGCTACGGCAAATAGTCTACAGAATTCTTAAGAGGTAGTGATATGTCGCATTATAACCGACTTCCACTGGAACAACCGGTGAGTTTCTCGCTCAAATGTTAGTGGCGCGGTTTGCGAGTGTCCGGTAACACATTGGAGGGGAAGAGGAATAGAGGGCAACGCATCTGCTTGACAATTTCCTGTTGTGTTCGGTAGCCTGTTACCGGACGTGAGGCCCGTCGGACCCACAGATCAAAAACTGCTTTGCTCCGGGGACAGACTCCGCTGTACTCCGAAACGCAAAATTATCGGATGTGTTTCTCAGATGTGTGAACAATTAGGCAACAACCACATTGGATTTTCGTAACACTAGTTGCATCAATTTCAACCGTTAGGGACTGTTTGTTATTAAAATATAAAGTTACAAAAAAATACTCAAAGCAATAAAACCATAGTTTCATGATAATGATATAATAAACATAAAACCATTACCATATGGTAAGTGAATGTTAGGACCCCTATACACACGCTCAAATGCTTTTCAACAATCTATATATTAAATACAAATATGTGTAGAAATAAAATCACCTCCCTATTAAAAAGTGCGAATGGAGGGATTTTCCAAGATGTGCACAAAACTAATATATAATATAATATACATTAGATTTTATTATTTTAGTTAAATAAAACGATACGTACACTAGAGAACGCACGCAATGTTTAAACAAGTGTAACACGTAAGTGACAACGTCATATCGTTTTTATATAAGTACCTGTGTAGAGCCTTTTTACAATTACGATACTTTGCAGAAGTGACAATGAGCAGGTCACATTGCCTGCAGGACCGACAACCATCGAGGACGATAAGTTCTCGAGTGGCGGCCCCGCACCGAAACACGGAGTGTGGGACGGCCTCGTACCCAATGGACTGACGACTTAGATAAGGTTCATCAAGGCGTGACCTATGAGCTCTATAGGAGAGCTGAGATGACGTCGTCCGGCTGATGATGATGATGAAAATTAGATCCAATTTTGATCTCTGAGCGATAACTAGCTTCTACACATACGAAAAATGTTGGTAGCTTGCATATAAGACAAAGACTACTTTTTTCGAAAATATTATCGCGCAGTAACATTGAAAACTTTCCTGCTACTATGTATCAATATACAAAACAGTATAAAAGCTGTATCTCCGTACGTGATCGGTTTTCTCAAAACCTACTTAACGGACTTCCACGCAGTTCACACCTATGGATAGAGCGATTACCGAGGAAGATTTTAGTGTAGAACTTGGACCGTGTTATTCACGGGCGAAGCCGGAACAGTTCGCTGGTAATGTTATAAATGACAAAGTTAGTATGTATGTTTGTTGTTGCAACGCAACAATGGCAGAACAGGTTAGGATGAAATGTGAGACAGACGTACGTTACAATCTTTAAGAAGATATAAAAAAAAAAGAATCTTGGTATAGGTTTAATGTCGGTGAAACTGCAGGTGCAAGGCACAGATTGTGTGAGATATAATGGCTAAATCTACAAACGTCACCTAATGTAATTGTCATTGCATTATAACAGCTATGGCCCGACGTATAAGCCCGGGTGATAATTACGGTTAGGATAAAGCGTTCATTATAACAGCTATGGCCCGACGTATAAGCCCGGGTGATAATTACGGTCAGGATAAAGCGTTCATTATAACAGCTATGGCCCGACGTATAAGCCCGGGTGATAATTACGGTCAGGATAAAGCGTTCATTTGAGCAGTAGCAAATGTCATTACAGTTAAATTTCATTACTCCATTGCTCTGTCTCCTGTATATTCATGTATAAGCTTCTGAAATGGTTCCCAATCTGTTGAGTGTGCTCTCTATGTGATGGGGACCTACAAGTAAATGTATGAGGTCTATCGACTGATCTCTGGATGATTTCGTAATAAAAATAAATGAATATAGTGAATTTAGCAGTGACATCAACACAGCTAAATTCAACAAATTTGATACTTTAGAGAAGTCGGCACGCGTTTGCTTCAGTCAATCCGTGAGGTAACACTTTTTATCTTCTCAATTTGCTTCTAGCAGAAGCTGGTGCCACGGCGGACACTCTTAAATATTGCGATGTTTCAAGTTTTCCACTTTGTAAAATGAGTGACGCAAAAAAAAAACAGAAGAAAAAAACAAATGAATCACAGTCATTGAAGCACGAATACATGAGTAAATAGCTGTACAAATTTTGAGGAGAAATTCGTGATAAAAGTGGGCAGTACGAAAAACGCCAATTTCATATGTATCATAATTTCGTATATAAAAACAAAATAATAGGACCTGATATAAAAACAAAATATAAACGTGGAACGTGAAAGTGCCTTTATCCTGCCATGTCAAGGAGCTATTAACGGAGTAACAATTGGTAATGTGCGGGTGACATCTAGATATGGACTCTTTATCGACCATCCTCGGGGCCATGGAGACTAGCCATCAGGAGCGTCCACTCCAAAGAGAAAACAGTTGCAAAAATGTCCTGCTTATAGCAGTAAATAGCGGATACAATATTAGTATGTGGCCCTGGCGTGTAATCTAGTGATTACTGTATTTTAGGAACCAGCGTCTTAGCCCTTAAATAATGCTTGCAAATTACAAATTTCTATTTTTTATAGTATAACGAACGAGTAATTGGAACCTTTGATGTCTACCAATGTCCGTAGACATCCGCATTATTATCGTCATGCGGATGCGTTGCCCTCCTCTCCCTAAAAAGCCCATGGTCCATTGACCATGGGCTTTTTACAAACCGCACGAGCCGCGTTGGCATAATTGTCACTTCAGGGCGGTGTCATGTGAGCGATGGTGCCCCAGGGAAATCTGCTGTCATACAGGAATGGCAGTTTTTTATTCAGAGTCCAAATACCACTATAAGATGCCACTAAAATTTATTAATCTAAAACTAAACATACAATATAGTATACAGTACAGTTCCAGATCGGTCAAGAAAGGCGCTAGGTGAATAGTAGTTGTTAAATAAAAATTTACCCACTTACAAGATGGCGCCGCGTAAACGTAACTCTAGCTATGAAAATCTTAATCTATACTGTAGCAAAACATATACCACCTTGAAAGCTTTTGAAGTTGGGGTTACTAAGTTTTGTCTGTCACAAGAAAGCGTTGCTGTCGCGTGGAGGGGGTAAATACATTGCTAGCGAGTGCTTTGGCCTTGAACGTTGTTTAGAATGGTATTCACTTGTGGGATGAAGTTTCGCTTCTATAATGTGTCCCGGCACACTTCACTTCACTTCGATTTATGGACACTTCATGTACACGGAGCGAGCGCTCCTCGTATCCAGTCTCCATCCTCAGAGCGGGCCGGCGTAATTAAATAATTTCAGAGAGTTCGTTGCGTGTCCGTTAAATTGGATTTTCATCATTTTTCAGGGTATCATTTGCCGATAAAGTGTAGTGGACGCGATACAGCGGATACGGTTGATTGAATGGTAATAAGCTGTAGGTAGGACCCCCGCCTGCTTCGCAGTGCCTATGTATTTTAAATTTTTACGCCGCTTTTTACCGCGTACAAATGTACTGTGTCTCCTTCGGTATTTGCGATTCGGTACGACGTAGGCGTCTTCGAAATAAGTGCATATCTATTCATTTTTTTTTTAATTTAAAATTTTATTCCTTAAAGCCAGCAACGCGTCTTCAAGAAGCCCAGTATGGCAAATATCTACGGGCGGTGGTAGTCATTACCAACCTGCTCGTTTGCCCCCGAACTTATTAAAAAATTGTTATCATCAAATACCTAATTTAATTAGGACTTTCAACAAATAAGTCAAAACTGATGCATGAGTACAGTACAGAGTATCAATCACAGATTGTGTTATAAAACTGATACATGAGCACAGTACAGAGTATAAAAAACGTCAAAAATAAACGTTCGTTGTATTGGACCGCGCTGATATATTTCATTTACTAATTTTGATTTCTTAAGTTTACGCGAATGTTACTCATTACAATAAACTTACTTTTAATTATTTAACTAGCCCGACGTTTCAGCAGCTTTCCACCAACAATGGTCATGTGTGGACAGAAGTATTTAAATAATCAAATAAACCGCGGTACAATCCGTAAAAGTGGATTTATTGTAATCTTTTTTTTTAGTATCGGTTATAATAGCAGCGATAGAAATAAAAAATACATTATATGTGAGAACTTCAACTAGCTATACCATGGCGTGAGAAAGACAGACGGAATGACGGACAGAGGGACAGACGGACTAACGGACAGACAGAGAATTCAGATAGGTATCTAAGTCTTAGCCCCTTGTGTTTTCCCCCGCGTTCACCACCTCTAAAAACGCACCCTTAGTGGTGGAATGTCTTAAAATTCGCCCTTAGCGGATGTCTACACCCTAAAAAGTTCCTTACTTTCAAGTTCAAAGAAATTACAAGTTTTCAGGTGTTATTTTCTGAGTATTCGTGTTCAACCAGTGAGTGGTACTTTGATTTTATATACCATTCTTACTCAATCAAATTCAATTTCACGTTGTTTACGACCGCGCCTGCGTGTATCTCCTTCAATTAGCACTTAACAAGTTGGACCAAACATTTTAGCATATAATCAAATTGTTATCTTCAATGAAAACTGAACATTGATTAAAAGAGATTTGTCACGTACCGCCGACGGTCGCCAACATTTGATGCTGCCGGTAGAACTGATCATCGTATTCATAAATAATAAATAATAAATAATAAATAATAAAAAATAAATAATAAATAATAAATAGTATCTGTGCGGCGCCATGCAAAAATGTTCGAAACAATTTTTAGTTAATTATTCAATGGATTAATATGCAAACGTTTGGAACCGTTGTTAGCTATTCATTCAGGAGTACATTCGATTTGTACCAGTTGTGATTAATACTAAACTATTTGTTACGATTTACGGTTAAACAAATTTTCGTTGGTCCAGTCCAGTGGTCTCGAGTGTTTGTGTGAAGAGAGTTATGAATGTGAGATAGGCGAGGCTGTAAGGACCGTGTATGTGGCGCTCCGTGCTCTCTGTCTATCCTAGTAGGCAACTGGCGTGAAGAGATGTCTGTATAGTGTCGAGTGTTTATGTGAAGAGAGTTATGAATGTGGGGTAGGCAAGGGTATAAGGATCTTGTGTGTGCTCCGCTCCTATTTAACAAACTCCTAGTGTGGTGGTACAAGTATAGGGCCCACGAATTCCAGAGTACGGAAAACAAACAAACTCTTCAGATTCATCATTATTATCGATTTCTACTGTAACTTCTTAATTTTTCTCATCCTTATGATTGCATAACGCGAGGTACTCTTTAGGTGTAATGATATTTTGATCGCATTATCTTTGGAGCATGATTTTTTGTGCCTCAGGAGATCACAGATCCCAATATTTGACATACACACAGACGGATAACAATGTGATCCTATTATATATTTATAATAATGTTCCCCCTTCATTGCGTCCTTATATCACTTCATGCATTTTGCGTGCTAGAATATGGGACTGACAGACAACACTACACGCAGTGAAGTGCACAATACTACCGAAGACGCTTGCCATGTTGCATTGGCATTGGCGCGGTCAACAGGAGAAACACCCCATTTGCACAACAATTATGCGGATGTCCGTAAGCGTCGGTAGTCATTAATGGGCTCTGGCTGTTCGTTTACCGTGTGAAATATCATTATTAAGCGGGGGGTTGAGAATGAAGTTTTATCGTAAAACCAACATAATATAATTCACCGTTTGAAATTTCGAAGAGTTTTGAAACCCCGTTCATACTGAACGAGGAAACTTCGACTCACGTTAGTAGCGTGTCTGCTCGCTGCACATGCCAAATAGTTACTTCCATCTGTTAACAATGAACTGAGCCCCGAACTCGGCAGGGGACCTTGTGATTTATGCAAGCCCAGTGTGAAACTTGTGCCGTATTTGTTCTGTGTTAAAAGGTACTTTGGAACACGCAAGTCTGACTTGTCAATATTGAATGGCTTCTCCTCATACAAGAGAATTTTAAGGAAAAGATAATGACAATCGACTTGGAAGGAGACAATAAACATAAATACTATATTTATTAGAAAGAAATATATAGTATAGTGGTATCAAACAAGTTTTCGTTTCCTCGATAAGTGTTAACTATTCCAACACAAAGAATTTTTCCACTCGGACCAAGTAGCTCCTGAGATTATCACCTAACAAATACATAAACTTTATATTATTAAGTAGAGATATACCATATAACAATGTTCTCGGCAGTTTACATAACATCATCGAAATAGTATAGAGCTTTAATAACTTAGAAGCCCATTCAACATGTTGTACAAAAGAAAGCGTTTTTCATTCTTAAATTTCGGTAGTTTGTATGTTTTGAACAATGGCGTAATTGGAATTTAGTAAATAACGTAGTTACAACGGGAAAACTTTAATTGTGTTAGCGCTAAGGACGTGAAGCTTGTCGAAATGAGTTTACTTGAGGGACTTAGAGCTATTTATGTCCGAAGCATTTTAGGTAAAAGAAGAAAATACTGTGCGTCTCGCGCAGAATTCGGTCGTTAATGCTATGGAGATTTCCTATTTATTTTAAGTTTAGAGACATTACAAACCGTCTGGCTTAATATGTAATTTACTACGGACGGTAGTTGTATTTAATAAATATCGCTATTGTATCATGTAGGTTGTTAACATTAAGAAATGTGAAAGAAGATGAATATGACGATTTGCATGCAGCCGCAACCAGTCTTGAAGTTCCTTGAAAGGACGTAGAGACTGAAAGGTATTTTTTTTTTGTCTTGTCACTTTGAGGTGATATCATGTAAGCGAGAGGTTGGTCTAATCGTCTGCACGGCAGATTAATACTATATTTTACTAAACTAAATTATGTGATATGTTGTTTCATTCAAAATGTCTCATAACCTTGGGCTAAACTAATGAACTTTCTATATGCTAAAATGATAAATCATAACGATCCTACACTTTAAAAGTGCGAAAACGACTAACGCCCTAATCGCCATATAAAAACTTCGAACATACCAGGACTGCATAAAGAAACAGGCGTTAAAAACGAATTTATATCCTCAAATTGACTACTATTTAGTCGGGGGTAGTTGAGAAATGCGAAGTGCTCTTTAAATAAAGGCCCTGGAATGGTTATTTATTTTTTTATATCACCCGGCTCGGTAATAAGCGGGCGCAGCGCATACAAAAGTGGGAATTACGAATATTTCACATGCATGCTACGAAACTTAACAGATTGTGCGCCACTCTAGATAATTAACTAGTGCACCACTACACTGCGTTTTTATTTATTAAATAGTATGTTAAATTTTTAGCCGATTATCACAGTTACGCGACGCAACGGGAACGACGTTTTCAAGGGTTTTTGTAGACGAGCAGTCGGAGGTAGATGTCTGCGAGTTATATAGACATATATATGGATATGCTGATATTATTCTATCCATAGCTCCTCCAGCCCAATGGGTCACCGGAAACTCGCGAAACGGACGAATCACACATTGCGGTCTCATGAGAGCGAGCGTTTCTCTATAACTAACATAGAAGTACAAACGAGTGATGGGAGTCATGTCCTTTCCCTTTCTTCACACCAATGGGTCACCGGCTACTCACAAACCGTGAGAAATGAAGCGCTACCGAGCGAAAGTTACATCACTGGTCCCCGGAGGGGTGATTGATAAATATCAGAAACGACAAGGAAAAACTTTAATAATGTATCTAAAACAATTTTATTTTTCAACGTAGTTTCCTTCTACCTCGATGCACTTAGTCCAGCGCTTCTTCCATACCGTTACACCAGCTTGATACAATGTTTTCACTAAACCCTCAAAACTCTCGTCTACGGCGACAATGACTTCATCATTTGATGAAAATCTTGCGCCACCTAACCATTTCCTGAGATTCGGGAATATGTGGAAGTCGCACGGGGCCAGATCTGGGGAATAGGGGGGATGTGATAACAATTCGAAACGCAATTCATGGAGTTTGGCAACTGCAACTCTTGACGAATGCACAGATGCGTTGTCGTGGTAAAGCTTTCTTTTAGGCTAAATAAGGCCGTCCCTTTCGGATTTCTTGACAAAGATTTTGTGGCGAACTTGCATAATACTCTCCATTTGTTATTTTTCCGCTTTTCAAATAATCCACTAAAATAATACCTCGAGCATCCCAAAAAACAGTCGCCATCACTTTGCAGGCCGACAAAACTGTTTTTGCTGTCTTCGGCGCAGGTTTTCCGCTCTCGGTCCACTGCTTAGGTAGTTCTTTTGTTTCAGGTGTATAATGATGTGTCAGCGTTTCATCTACTGTCACAATAACGACGCCGAAAAAATCGTTAGTGTCACGCTTAAAGAGCGCCAAACACTCCGACGAAACGTCCACTCGACGTTACTCTTCGTCAACAGTGAGCAAACGCGGCACCTATAGCGCGCAAACCTTTTTCATTCGCAAATGTTGGTGTAAAATGTTAAAGAGGAAGCGCTTACTATCTCTGCTATCTGCCGCAACTTTAAGCGCCGATCAAACGATTTATTGAATCTTTTTGATCGTGTCCGGATTCGTTACTTCATTAGGACGGCCTGACATGTTGGCGTCTTTCGCAGCTCTGTCTCCCACGTTTAAAATCAGTTACCTAGGTATGAATTGTACTCAATGCAGGAGCAGTATTACCTAGAACACTGTCTTGCTTAACGTGAAACTTTATCACGGCACTTTAGCAGGAGATCGGTCGTCTTGGTGTTCACTGAAAGAGGCCTACATCGAGCAGTGGACCGATAAGGGCTGATAATGATGACGACGATGATGAAATGTATTTAACGGTGGTGCGAAGTGAAGCCTTTTGTTTAAACGGAACTATATTTACCCAACCGGCCGCCGAATCTTTTGTACAATTAAAAAAGACTCAATTATTTCACAAGTCCCAGGTGTCCACCGAATAACAATGAGGAAATGAGACAAATATGAATTTCTTCGAACCCATTTTGCATTCCCACTAGACTCCCTTCGGTGATTTTATCGGTGGGTCCTAAGTGGTGACAGCTGTCGGTCCTGGACACAAAGGAGTAGCAGCAGTGGGAAAGTGAGGTGGGTCAAGCCTGATTAAAAAAAAAGGATAAACCAAGGGAAGTAACAATGAGTTTGCTAAAACTTTCCTGAACCACTAATGCGGTTCAAATAACCGTAGAGCATCACAAGAGAGCTGCTTTGGATTGCTGTAAGTGCTCCCCGACGGAACTAGTTTTGAGGTCGACAGGAGGTCCGATCCCACACTCTCCCGCAGATGGGACAGATGCATCACGATAAAGAAAGATTATAACAGCAAATTTAACTATTGCTATTATGGCCAGAGATGGTACCGGATCACCCCGCGGCCTCGCCGGCGCTGGCGTGAATTACTTTACGGTGTAAATTGTGATATTTTGGCCTGAGGGACCTTTTTATCGAATGAAAGCGCAGTCAGGATCACTAATGCCCTATGACGTCAACGGGGCATATTATAGTGCACAACTGTTGGCGCAGACAATCCGACACAACTGTAGAGAACCGAGGTGCAGGACTGATGGCTAAACGGGCTCCCCGAGGCAAGGTGGAGTACGAACCACACGAAACCCTGCGTTGTAGCTGTCACTTTACGCCGGTACAATGTGAGCGAGAGTCTCTCCGGTCAAACTCGGTTGCAATGCACCATGGCACCACCTCCTACTGAAATGTGTAAAATAAAAAACGAAACAGACCTGAAAACCAGTATCTTCACCATCAGATATCGTACATATCAGCTCAACATACCCTCGAGGTTGGGCATCGCAAACAGATTGGGCATGGGGAGCCATGTCCTCTTCCTGTGAGACAATCATGTGCCGGAAGGATGCTGACAAGCGGAGCCGAGAGGAGTTCCGCATTCCGCAACGTCACCGACGGACGGGAGTACGTGGGCGGCGCTGTGACCGTCTCCTAAATGATCACTAAGCCGGACCAGGGACTGGTTGGGAGTCTGTCCCATTGCACGGATCTACCGATGACTTGAGTCGTCAGATGAACGAGTCGGACGACTCCCCTGAGGCTTTGGGTTAGTGTGGGTCCTATTAATGAGGACCCAGCCAGTCACCGAAGTGACCCAGCTGCTAAGAGATTGACCGGCTGGCTCAGTTGGTAACGTAGCATGTTCGAACCCGCGACCTCTGGCGTAACATGCGGACTTACGGCATGTTACGTCAGAGGGCGTCAATCCTAAATATATAAACTTCCTTAAATGTATAACAATATTAAACATCCTTTGTCTAGTACCTGTAACACAAGTATTTACGGTACTTTCCACAGGACTAGACTAGGTTCTATTGGGGTCGGGTTCTCCAATAGCGAGTTCAGAGCATCCACTGTGGGTCAGCGTACATACATTTACATCGCATCGGTACACCCAGGGTGTACCGATGCGACGCAAATGCTTTCCTCGCGTATAAAAAGAAATATCTTCGTAGGTTGTAGCTAAGCTGTTGTAGAACACAATATTATTTTATTTATAATATCTAACGACACACGCGCATTAAAATTAGTGAAGCCGATCAGACTGCAGTACATGTATGTATGTATATATATATATATATATATATATATATATATATATATATATATATATGTACAAGACATACTTACGCTATAAAAACATTACCTTCCTGACGCAGTAGGATTATATAAAAATAAACCGCTAGATATTAAAAATGTTTATGGTAGTAACTAGTTTTTCATTATATTAAACACTAAGAATTTAGTATTAAAAATTATAACACAGCAAAAATATAAATAGTTTTATATGCGCAAAGTTTTAAAGTACCCTAAGGAAATCGCGTAACCCACATTTATTCAGCCTGAGAGCGCCTTAGATAAAACTTTTAAACCACACTCGAGACATTAAAAAGTTACAATTCATAAACCAAAGAAAACTTTTAAGCTCTGGATACAAAATAAGCGTGCAGTTTTAAAGCTTTTCTAAAGTCCACACGTAGTATAGTGTAGTGTCGCAAGCTTTTGACGCCACTTTTCGGCCATAAAAAAATACATAAAAGTGCATTTTTACTACGCTAATCTGCTTATACGTACATTTTCCATCATAGTTACGTTGAAAATGCGAAACTTATCACTATAATATTGTGTATAATATGCATAAAATGTTGTAATTATAATTAAATAACACGTTACCCGCACAAAGTTAAAACTTGTGTAACACAACTCGTGACAAAATGAAACATATAATGACGTACAACATTTACTTTTGTTATAAACCTATAAAAAGGTTTTACAGTCGAGCTGTGTTCGAGGCCGCATGATCTCTGTTTTGTAATTATGATCGAATTTCAATCTCTGGGCGATCACTAGTGTAGATTACAAAGCAGAGTAACATTAAAGTTACTATCCCTATTAATTCCGTTAAAATGAACGGTTCCCATATTACAGGTGAAACCCCCCCCCCAGATACTATGTAACAAAAAGACGTATTATAGACGTATTGTGGACGTAGCTAGAAGATACACATTTAAGAACAAAATTGTGTAAATAATGTACGTGTAATATACGTGTCAATGTTCAGTCCTCTACAACCCGAGCTTAAGCAAAACGCATCAGCTAATGCGCGAAAAAGTCAACAGCGAAATACGACAAGTTGGCAGACGTATGGGCAAAGTTAGGCTCGGCGGGAGAATGTACAAGTGCCTCGGATAAATCACAAATAAAACGAATATAGCCAACTTTCAGCAACAACAAACAATAATTGCCATTTGTAAATAATAAAGGTGGCTCGATTGTTTACTTTTGTGTGTTTGTGTGTGCTGGCAACTTGGGCCATATTTTCTTTTTGTATCTGTTGCTAAGACATTTATTAGGTAGGACATAGTTAAGGTTTCGTTCCCTAGAAATGTAATATTGGATATTTTTATCGTTCACCAGCGAGCCACCCCGACTTCGCCAGTGAATAAATTATGCACTAAAACCCCTCGATACTTGGGTGAAAACCGCATGAAAATCCGTTCAGTAGATTTCGATAAAATCAATCACATACAGACAGACTCTTGGGCACTTAAGACTAAGAAAGAAAGAGGAAGAAGATGAATCATATTTTTGTATTTTATTTTGGTCTTCAATTTTCTACGCCTAGGTCTATAAACTTTAACTACCTATAAGTATCATGATAGGTAATTCAATTTTAGCCAATCAACGGAAACTTATAAATTACAAAAAATAGTTTTGATAATAATCTAGCTAAAGAAGTTTCAGTTCAGGACAAAATAATAATAATATAATAATAATAATAATAATAATAATAATAATAATAATAATAATAATAATAATATCTGTGGACTTGTCACACCACATTAGCCCAGCCCAGTGCTAAGTACCAAGATTTTTATTATAGAAATGCATATGATACACATATAAACATCCATGACCTAGGCGGGATGCGAACCCCCGACCTCAGTCGTAGCACGCGGACTAACCGCCACGTTACCAACTGAGCCAGCAGGTCGCAATACCTCAAAACGACCGTAACATCCGGTATACTGAATTACAACGGAAATTAAATTTAAATTGAAGTAGAACAAAAATTCGGCCCCCCAAAATGATGTCTTGCTGTATTATTGGGAGCCATTAAACACCGGTACTAAGATTTTATTGTCATCCTCGTGATTTTAAAATAAACATTGTATGCGACTGACGAGCCCCCGCCCCCCTCCTTTTTCCTCCCCCTGTCGACTGACGAATATAAATTCAAGCTTATCTGAAAATGTATTTTTTATTACACTACATTAAATTTACTTAAAACTGGCGGAAGACAGATGGGCTATTGTTGCGTAGGTTCCGTATACAACGGCTAGTGAATACTCGGACTTTTTATCCGCCAGCGTCAGAAGGAGGGTAATATTTTTCAGGTGTATGTATGTAGATTTCTGTGTTTCCTGCTACAAGCGGAGCTGCTTGCGGATAAAACGTGTGTAGTGTTGTGATTCGCTTGGACATCGCCAGTGGCACTGCGAACGTTATAATGTGCTGTCAGCGGTCGTGTTTCCTTTCCTCTTCAATTTATTTGCATGAACCGTGTACGGTTAAGTTTGAGGTGACTAGAGACAGGTTGATTTGATATTCGCCAAAAGTAAATGTTTAATTACGGCGAAGACGTTAGCCTACATGCCGTGACATCTTGCGTATAATATAGTAAGAGGCAGTGTGAGGCAGCGGAATTGGCACCACCAGGGAAGCATCACTCGCTCCCATGTGAGCGGGACATACCGCCGTAAAATCGTGCGGCCTCTCGCATCGGCAGGTGAACGCATCCGCATAGTAATCATGCATCAGCATCGGCATCAATGAACATCAAATATATATATATTACAAATTTACTATAAAGAAATATATTATAAGTAATTTCAACTCCTATATAATCCTATATATAAAGCGCTTGCTTTAGCGAGGATAGCCGCTGACGTAAACATTTTTTTTTTTGCTCACTGACCATTTGAGCTTTTTTGGCGCTGGAGGCATAAGTGACGCGCTGGACCCTAAAAACATTTCATAAAAAGCTTCGATGCAAAGAACATTCAGAGATTTTTTTTGTTTTAATTTATGGGACCTATTTCAAAGGCTCCATCTGATAGGTGAAATATTTAATTATTTTGAATAAATTCGTAGAATTTAAATTCACAAAGGAAGCTTTTCGAGTTAGTCGCATTTGGTTCTATACTTGAACAGTCATCGATTAGTAGAGACATATTCCAATAATTGAAAGTATACAGTAATTCTTTTCGTGCCTGTTCCTGCGAGCCTGCGTGCGCGCGTGCGTGCGTGCGAGCGTGCGTGCGAGCGTGCGTGCCTGCGTGCGTGCGTGAATATGTGTATGTAGGTTTCTATGTTCATTGCTACAGCCTGAACGGCTCGACGAATTTTGAATTGTGTAAATTAAAAATCTAACGATACATTCGTTATATTCGTTTCAACGCGAGTGACATTGGGCGTTTAGATATAAAGTCGTGAAAAGCTGTATGTTTGTATGTGATCAATTTTCTTTAGATTTACTGAATGGATTTTTATGTGGTTTTCACAGAAGATAGAGTAGTTCCCGTGGAAGGTTTTAGTATCTAATTTGTCGAGACAACAGTCCGGTGATTGTTATTCACGTGCGAAGCCGGAACGGATCGCTAGCTGAAATATATTTTCGTGGATATGGATATATCATTAGAATAGCTAAGTGAAAGAGGGCAGGTTGAGTTAAGTGATGTTTGGACTGAAACTGTAAAGACAAAACACTAATTCTAAAGAGTAAAGAAAAAGGCTTACATTATTTGACACCGTCTGATAAGATCTCTTTTTTCACACTAGTGGTAGCACTAGAAACCTTGGCCATGTTCTGTATAAAGCCAACTGCAGGGAGTCTGGAGTCAGCTCGGCATTAATCACAAGCATAAAGCGATAACCGCAAGACGTTCTCCAATGGGCGCACTTAAAATAATTTAAATCCCAGCTAGGGTTGCCGCAAGCTAGCTATACTAATTTTTAGATTAAATGATTTGACTCTTAAAAACGAGCAGGGGTATTTATGGAAATAGTAATCCAAATATTAATTTTAGTCGTAAACAGAATCTTTTTACTTTGCTCTGTATTCAGTATTAAAGGAACTTTGTACTGCCTTTTCATCACTAATATAACTATCACTAACATAAAGACAGTGGAGGACAGTTAAGGTCAATAAATGTCATCTAATAAACCATGAATCATCATCATTATCATCATCACCTTCGAAATCTTTTATTCCGACGATTTTGTGTGACTATATCTTGTGTGACTATATCTTGTGTGACTATATCTTGTGTGACTATATCTTGGTTTTTCATAAATCAACGTCAAAGATGTCCCTCTCGTAAATAGCTTTGCGGAGCCCTACGCATTCACGCATACTGCGAGAGCTCACTTTGTTGTTTGTGAATACAGACCATTATATTCTACTAATAATAAAACTATAGGAGATCGGTCGTCTTGGCGTTCATTGAGAGATTCCTATGTCCAGCATTGGACCGATAAAGGTTAATAATGAATGAATGAATAAGAATAATAAAACTAAGAAAGTTTGTATTTACGTTTGTTGTTTCTTTACGCAAAATCTACTAACGTATTTTGCTACGGTATACGGAAAAAACACTTTCATCCCTGAAAAAAAAATCCATAGGTCCCCTTTGCATAAATTGTACGAAGGTAAAACCGCGGGGCACACAGAAATATGCTCACGCATGTGGCCCATTGAGTACAGCTAGCACGTTACATTTAAATTACTTTGTCTCAAAGAAGTGACAAGTACTCGGACGCGACAGCCCTGTCCCCTAAACTTAGATCGTAAAGAAACAAAGACAATGGCCAGGAGCATTTTTCATTAGACGCAAGAATTTCCCCAGTTTACTTGGTAAACAATTATAAGCTACGTCCGGTTACGTCATTGTTCCAGTATTTAGTTATGTTTGCGTTTTTTTTTTTCACTAGCTACACCCCGCGGTTTTACCCGCGGACTCCGCTCGCATTGGTCGTAGTCTTCTTCCATAAATAGGGTGGTAACTAACAATTTTTTCTTTCAATTTGAACCAGAAGTTCCCGAAATTGGCGCATTCAACTAATCATACATTCGGCCTTAAAATATTAAGTATAGATAGTAAATGGAGGCAAACGAGAAATTCACTACCGACGCCCATAAACATCTGCATGCTTGTTTTTATGGAGATTACCTGCGGTAGGCCACCTTTCAAGCCGCATCAAACGCGATGGCATAACTGTCGCACCCATGTGACGGGAAAATTCGGCTGCAATGCAGTGTAATACTAACTCCTATATACAGCTTTTATGGTATTTTATCGGAACGAGAGAATAGGAACCATATTCATGACTCAGCTGTTTCTCCAAAGATCTCATAAATAATCTACAGGGTGTATAGAAAGAGAAAAGCAACTGTTCAAAGAAGGGATAATGCAGTGGATACCAAATCAGACAGTAAAGTAGAAATAACCCTCCCTTGGACTACGAACTCGGCTATAAAGTAGAAATAACCCTCCCTTGGACTACGAACTCGGCTATAAAGGTTAAATTTTAGATGGTATAGGCAATGATTCGTTTCTATAGGCACTTACAAGTAGGTTGCGTTTGCGTTGTGCGTGTTGGGAACCTGAAAAATAAAAGCAAAAAGAACATTAATATCAATCTATCTATATTAATAATACAAAATGGAGAGTTTATTTGTTTGTTTGTTTAAACGAGCTTACCTCAGGAACTACTAGCCCGAATTAAAAAATATTTTTGTTTCGAATAGTCAATTTATCGAGCAAGGTTATATGTATATACAATGACGCTAAGACTAATAATAGGACCGGAGTTACGCGGGTGAAACCATAGTATATAACTTATGGGCTTCCTCGATAAATAAGTCTATTTGTTTTTTCAACACAAAAATAGTGTCTCAATTCAGGCTAGTGGTTCCTGAGATTAGCGCGTTCAAATTAACAAACTCTTCAGCTTTATATTATATGTATGCATACATCGGGCAAAATCATCTAAACATCACTAATAAGGAGTAAGCTAACCATTCCGATACGACCTATTTTAATTATTGGCTTCAGTTTGGAACGTACCGACACGCTACACATTCGTTCAAGCCAAGCAACCAACGCTATTCCCAGAGTTAGAGCAGGACTAGAGTTAGAAGTGAACTATTCTAAGATCTAAGAGTTTGCCAGGCTCCCAACTCGTGTGACACAGATAACAGCCCCCCAATTAAGGTTTCCAGACTTACTTCTGAAAAGTGCCCTAAAAGTGAAAACTCTGCCACACCCCAGTACCCGATATAATCCGGCGAGTTTTGCGAACTTTCGGAACTGCCTCCTGGGGAGCGATAGCCAGAGTTGAGTAATTTTAACTAATGACATTTTGTTGAAGAGCTCCGTGCCCTTGGCGCGTGCGGCCCGGATGTCCCCTGCGTTCCTAGTTGTCTACACCTATTGTGCGTCTGACGCACACTTGGTACATGATATGACCCTAGTTCAACAACATAGTAAATTATATTTAATTGTCCTTTCAATATATGTTACTACTTCAAATAAAACTACTTTTACTGATTTTATCGCGGTCTCCTTAATTAGTTAACTATCCTTCCCGCTGCTTGCGACCCAGTAATAAACAATTATTCGGTTATTAAAACTGCGACATCTGGGCATCGGTCACCACAGTCCACCCGTGGAGTTGGTGACTTTTAAGCTTCTGAAACGTCGCGCTAGTTAAATAATTAAGTAAGCAGCGATGAAATTCATAAACGTAGTTTTATTGTAATGCGTAACATTCGAGTAAAATTAATACATCAATAAAGATTATTATGTAAAATAATTGAACTAAAGATTTAATGTAAAGCGTCGTGGTTTCACTTAAGTAATGTACAATATTTTGAGGGATAAAACTTACTTTTTATGGTATTATAGATTATTCCATCCATATTTGTGCAAAAATTTAATCCAAATCCGTCTAGTAGTTTTTGTGCGAAAGCATTACAAATATTCATACGAACTTTCGCAATTATATTGGAAGTATTGATCGAATTTCAAACAGTCTCGGTGGAACAGTATTCGGATTTCCAGGTGACAATTTAAACACTTTAAATTGAGAAAACAACACAATCGTTTTATATTAAAAACTATCTACACGATTCAGAACTGGAGAAGATACGAAACATTAGAAATTTTAAAATTTATAATCATTATGACACGTACTTTGTAGTGTTTTCAAAATGGCTGCCACGTCAAAATGGCGGATACTAGTTCTTTATTATTCTGTTTATACACTCACCTACTGTATATCCATTCAAATCCTGGGATAGGCTTCTCATTATGGATATTGACCCACCTTAACTCTATTACACAAAGGCAACCCTAACCATCAAATTTGGGAGCGAGGGTGAAGAATTTACGGCTATTGGTAGATACCATAAGTCCGGAATAGTTTAGTCCCGGGACACAATTTAAATTGCACATGAGCCTCACACAAGGAAGAATAGGAATGGGGCAAAAATGAATGTTTATAAGAAAACCAATTGGATAGCAAAAATAGCGGCCGATTGCACAATCCGACTGTAGATTATGGGTTCGCAGAAATACATGAAATGCGGAATGCTCGGGGTATTTCGGGGGAAAAACAAAACCGCTCGGACGAAAATAATGCTCGAATGAGATTGCTTTCTGATTTTCACAAAATCAATGATTAATATTTTGTTGGAATTCGGTGTGTTTTTCTGAGGCGGGTAGCAGCAGCTAATCAGTTTCATGTTCATAAATGAAATGATAACTATTACCAATTTTGTGCTTTTAGAATCATTGGGTATTTGTAGATATAATCATGCATCTCATTATGTTATTGTAAGAGGTAGTACCGACACGACCTCTCTGGGCCGGTGGTCCGGTTCTCCTGGCGCTTCCAGTACCATTCCGCCGCAAAATGACAGCTGTTATGTCACGTTTCGTGGGATTTCAGAGAATCGGGCGGCCCGTTATAGAGGACGAGGGGAGGTGAGAGAGGAGGACAAGTATGTGCATGTTTATGGGTGTCCGTAAGCATGAAACGCTGTCATAGCTCGTTTGCCTCCTAATGCTATAAAAAACATGAATTGATTTCATAGCTCATGCGTACTGTACAACATTTCAATAAAATCGTGATTATTATCTCCCCTTCTTCTTAACCATAGCCTTATCCCGTTTCTATATCAGATGGTATCGGTCGGCTACCTAATCCAGGAGATTTGATGAGGGCACCAGTTTTTACACAGAGCGACTGCCACCTGACCTCTGCAACCCAGAAGGGAATCTAGGCCCAATCCTCGATTGAATTTGAATACAGGAATCCCGGTTTCCTCATGATATTTTCCTTTACCGTACGAGCACACAGAAAATGTACTTAAGTTGGAAAAACTCATTGGTACATGGCCGGGATCGAATCAGGACCACTCGAGTGGAAGTCACCAGACCAGTGAGGCCAAAATCATTGTTATGATCGGTTGCACTCGCGTAACTCTTAACATTTCGTAGTTGCGTGTCGTACCTATATCGTATTGTAACGCTCTAGCGTGATGGTATATGGCCTACAGCCTTCCACGATAAGTGTGACATCTAACATTAAAACAATTTTTGAAATCGGAGCAGTCTTTCTTGAGATTGACGCGTTCAAACAAACAAAGTCTTGTGCTCTTTTATATTAGAGTTGATGGCTACGACATATAAAATATATCAAATACTACACGTGTCTGCAAAATATTAAGGTGAAAATATTTTTGCCCCTTTTATTTTCCTTTCACTTTGATGATACTTTATATGAAAAGCTATTAACCTCCAACGACTGTGTCAAAAGCATTAGTGACCTCTCGAGAGCCATCAGCGCCTCCCTCCCAGAGAGCTTCCGTCGGTGACGTCACTTCCGCTCCAGATTGATGGAGGTACGCCAAAATATTATGCTTTTTGGACGAAAATACATTAAGTTTTGTAGACATTTTTGTGATAAATACTCGAAGACTCAACATACCATCAAGTTATTTATCATCGTCATCATTATCAGCCCTTATCGGTCCACTGCTGGACATGAGCCACTTTCAATAAACGCCAAGACGACCGATGTCCTGAAATCTCTCTTAATTATTTATATTATTTAAAAATCTTTAAAGGAAACTCTCGTCAAAAACTGTAGGAGTATTTTCTATAGAACCCCCCTAAACAACTGGACTACCGACGCCGATAGGTATACTCATTTTTTTCATGCCGATGCTTCGCCTACTCATTCTAATTCCCTTCAATGGGGTAACGGCTATTTACAAACCGCACGAAACGCGACGGCATGGTAGTCACTACACGGCAATTTCATCAAGGGGCGAGAGGTACCTCCCCGGTCGTACTGGCCCAACTCGGCTGCCATGCAACCAGCCACTACCGCTCCCCACAAAATGTTAAAGTTTCAGTGTTCAGTTTTACCATAACTTCTAAGTGACCTATTAATACCCGAAGTTTCCGCGAATGTTACTCATTAAAAGTAGTTTTATTGTAACATTCGCGGAATGTTACAATTAAACTACTTTTACGGATTCTGTCGCGGTTTGTTTAATTATTTAAATAGCCCGACGTTTCAGTCCACCCGTTTTGGTTTCAGCACCCATGGTTGCTGTAAAGCTTCTGAAACGTCTGGCTACTTAAATAATTAAATAACCGCAATGTATAGAATCCGCAAAAGTAGTCTTATTGTAATTCTAAATGACCTGATCTAGTTTTATGTCCTAGATCATCAAGCTTGTGTTATATCGAAAAATATAAAAATATCATCGACGCCGTCAAGAAACATCGTAATCAAAATGTCCTATATACCCGACTGCGTTACAAGGGTAGTATCCTTTTATTTTGGTATTTAATTAAATCAAAACACGTTCGATGTCTCCAATTGTGAAAAGCACTCTCCTGTTTCTTCCTCTATACAATTGTATGCTTCTCAGTGCAGAGCTGGGGTTGAAATTAAATCTACGAGAGATTTAATTTCTGACTTTCAAAAAGCTATTTTCATAATTATATTTAAAAAAAACATTTCAAATATAAATGTGGCCATAAACCTACATCGAACAGCTCTTAAATTCAAGCGGTGCACGTTTGAAGCCGGCAAGTACATCTCAATGCCTACGGCGCGCTCGTTTAAGCGATTTACGGAGCCAGTATCAAAAAATAACGATGTCTAGACCGGACGGAAGAGCCGGCGGCCGGCGGTCCGACTGACGGATAGGCGATCCGGCTTAAATATTTTAATACCAGAGCATTTGGCAGATTTACGGGTACCAGTATGTGTTCGACATATGACTTTACACTGGCAGGCATTAGTAAACTAGCGACCCACCCCGAATCCGCCCGTGTATAACCGGCCCTATTGCTAACTTAACAAGTTATACAGTAAGAAGAGTCACTGCTCCCAGTGTAGTAAGTAGCATCGAAGACGCACAGCATGTCGTGACGGAATGTGCCCGTAATGAGGCATTTAGACTGGCTCATATTAATATACCAAGAATTAAACATATTGGTCTCCTTGATACTGTTTTGGCAATCCCGTCGGCGGAACAAATTAAAATTATTGTTAAATTGTGTAAGTTTAGTATGTTAGAAGTCAGTGTTTCCCTTAGTTATTTGTAATGTATACTTGTCAACTTATGGAACGAGTGATCGCTCAGCGACAAAGTTCTTCAACAAAAATAATAATAACAAAAAATATAATAGTTGCCTCTGTGGTGGGACGGTGCGGGTGTCGCCTGTTAAGACCGGTAGCCGCGTGGGGTTCAATCCCCAGGTCGGGCAACTGTTATTAAATGTTTCTCAGATTACTCAGAGCACGCATTACATTGTCCGGGATTGCAATGTGCCCGAAGTGGCCATAGGTTTGGCACCTATGACATCATGGGCCTCAGTACCTTGGCTAGTCGTGGGTGTTCTAGTACATTTACTGGACTTACAGGTTGTGGATGTACTAGCACACCTCTTCTTACCTCTTCGGGGATAACAGGAATGAAGGTACTTTAAAAAAGTAATAAAAAATGCGATTTCCAAAATGTGTAGAACATTGGTGAAAATCGCATGAAAATTTTGTTAAGTAGATTTTGAAAATCCGATCAACTCCAGACAGACAGCTTTTGGGGTCTTTGTTTTACTTTTAAGACTAGCGATCCGGGAATAACATAAGTCAAATGGTGCACTAGAACCTTCCTCGGGACTTTCATGGGCCAAACCCGCATGAAAATCAGTACTCTTTTGTTTGAACAGTACATTTTGGGAAAATCGATCGAGCTGTATGACAGCTATCGGGAAATTTGTTTTGTTATAATAAGTATAGATGCAAAAGTTTGTATACGGCATCTTCATAATCCTTTCGTACTGGCCACGTACGCATTAAAAACACAATACGCTACATGATACAGGGATGATTTTATGCTTGGTGCAAGTAAGCAAGTAGTGTGAAACTGCTGGAATTGTGGATTTGCTATTCCGGCAGACACGACTGGGGAGTTACCTCTCGCCTAATCGACGAACTAAAACGTCTTTTTCTTCGTAGTAATTAGGTGTTTGCGAGTAAGAGGATCGATTCCAGGGCCAATCCATTAACGATTAGATCCGTTGTTAAAAATACGGCGCCGAATTATTTTTGTCGAACTAAGGAGTCCTTATTGTGTTATATTCATTTTGTCTTATGTTTTGGTTATAGAGCTATAAAAGGAATATATCATCTGTAATATGCTGTGGTACGTCTCTGATTCTTGTCCTTTTAGAGTTTCAAGATTCAGTTTTAGTCACGCCGATGTTATTGCTTCGACCGATTTTAATTTTTACACTCGAATTAGCAGTTTTTATGTCGCCTCAAATTTGAATACCTTCAGACGGCCATCACGAGAGCGTGCTTTGTTGCAGTCGAAGTTTTCAGTTCCGTTGAATTTTCTTCTGTTGAGTAAGCTGTTACGCACGGAAAGGGATTAACGAATCGCTATAGGATTTGGATAATTTTAGCCGAACCGCTTCGGAATACGGAGCTGGTTTTGGTTCCTTTTGAATATTTTGAGATTCGAGAATTTCGCGTTGCGTCTTAGCGATTTTTGTTTCCAGGGTCGTATTTTTAATGGCCAAAATTTCATGATCAGGGAAAGGGGCAACACACACTAACAACTATGTAGATATGGGCTTTGATAGTCATCGGAGGAACAGTGGGCTTTTTGATGACCTGCCTGCACGCTTACCCTATAACCAGAAAGTGTTTATCCGTAAGTCGGGCGATTTAATTTAACGTTATAATGATTCTCATATTGAGCTCTGAACGCATCGCCCGATGGCGTGTCTGAGACGGCTTGTTACACTCGCGCTCGCAGACTTCGCCTTATTTAACATTACCAGTACTCGGAGCATTAATGTTACGTCATCGAAGTGGGTACAAGACGTTATTAAGTCCAGAACTTACTAGATGAGATGTCTTTACTAATATTATAAAGGGAAAACAATTGATTCTTTGTTTGTTTGCATTGAATAGGAAAACAACATAATAAAAAAATATTTTACCATTTACCATATTTAGCTTCAGAAAGTATCTAAAACTAGCTGTCCCGACTAACGTTATCCTATCATGAACTTATTTATCATTACCATGACATGAATTATAAAATCATAGTAATGAATCATCACTAGCATAAATTTATAATTTTTATATTTTTGTAAATCAATTAACTTCTCTAAATCAATGAAATCCACATCTCGTGAAATAGCCATACGAAGCCGGGACGGGCTGCTAGTATTTAACAATAGTGTAGTTTATTAGATAGGTCAGGAAATAAACATCCGCGTGTTATAACTTGTTTATTCTTCACACATTGAACTTCGACATCACTTCTTATTATCATCGATGTGATCAGATCTTACTGCATTTGTATTATACGTGGTACATTTAGAGATCTTAACTCTATGAACATTTGCCGACGACTGACTGTGTCATTGGCCAATCAATCCCTTACGTGAACCATACCAAAACGGAAATAGCATTAAAACGGAAACGGGTCGTAATAAATAAAGTAATAATATTATTCGGCCAACGTGAGCCTAATCGTTCTCATTAAACTAAATAATTGTGCATCAATTCAATTATAACTGTAACATAATTAAGACAAGTTATAGTACAATGAGTTTCCACATGAAAATAACACCATATTCTCTCTCGCAGAAGTATCTCGCTGTAACGAAATGCTCGTCTGAAAGAATCCTGATTAAAGCCATTCATACAAATGGGCGACATTAGCGTCGCGCCGCAAATTACAAATGATGGCCCCGTATTTGTAGTTCAAATAATATTCAACGACTTGCTCGTCCCACGTTATGTTTTCGCCGCGTGATGATTAAAATGCAAACGTTACACCACTGCGGAATTATTATAAATGTCGCAGTTATTCACGAATAGTCTAGATTTTCATTTTGAAGTAGCATCCCGCGTATTCTCCCGCGAAACATGGTTATATTCCGTATCAACTTCACCTTACTTTTTCAGCCCCTTAGAGGTTGAATTTTTAAAAATTACATCATGAACGGAATCTCTGTACCAAATTTCAAGTTTTGGATACAGTAGATTCGGCTGTCTGATTTGCTTTATATATAGATGATTTTAACTATAAAAAGTGTTATGTATATTTAATCTTATCCATAGTTCCACACAACCATGCTGCGTGGGGGCGGCCTATGAATACCCTCAACCCAGCCCAGGGTGACGTAAGAGTCGTCAAAGGGCACTAGTCTCTTAACAACGAAGAGGCTTCAGCGACCTGCTTGTTCATAGTGACAGTGAAATAGACGGGAGCACCGGACGGTGCTCGCGCCGAGCGAAGACGGTACCATTAATCGGATCAGCGACAGGCCGGCACGA
>JAFELO010001060.1:271480-300446 GCA_017140195.1 Eumaeus atala | reverse complement strand
AAATAGACGGGAGCACCGGACGGTGCTCGCGCCGAGTGAAGACGGTACCATTAATCGGATCAGCGACAGGCCGGTACGAAAGTTGAATCTGCGATTGCCAATCCGCCTGCTCAGCGTGGCAATTGTGAGCATTAACCTCAAATGGACGACAGCAATAAAATTGGGCCTCTAGTTCCCGGTAGTTCCATTAGTCCTAGCCACGGTAGCGGCCACGGTAACGGTGGAACAAGGGGTGCTAAGAATCTCCGGGCTACGGATCGCTACCACCGATTTGCACCTGACTACGTATAACGGACGAACTAGACTACTAGAAAACCACTTGGTTGAGCTGGAGGTGAAACTGGGAAAAATCCGATGGCACGTTCTGGAGCTATTTTAAGTCCGAAGACAAGGCAGGGAGACCATAACTCTGTCGTCGGGTCACCTATTTCGCTTCAGGGAAGGCAACACTCCATCACAAGGCGGCGTGGGTTTCCTCGCGAATAAGTCCCTCGTAGGGAACATCGTCGAAATCTCTAGTGCGTCGAGTAGGGTAGCGCATCTCGTACTTAAACTCAATAAGATGCATTAAAGTGATACAAGTATACGCACCAACCTTGACAGACTCCATGACGAAGTGGAGTCAACCAACATACATAACACATGTTAAGGCCCACTACAATGTTGTTATGGGGGATTTTAATGCCGAGGTGGGAGTACGAAATGGAGTCGAATCAACTCTGGGACCATATGGAGTCGGAAGTCGAAATCGCGAGTTGCAAATGCTGGTAAATTTCCTCGAGAAGGAAGGCCTCTTCTTAATGATTTCCCACTTTAAGAAGAAGCTCCATAGGAAGTGGACATGGCAGAGCCCCGATACTGTGAACGTGTGTGTACAAGTAACGAGATTGTCGTTATTATGACGGACTGATAGCATATATTTAGGGATGTCTCCGTGATCAACAGGTTTAAAACCGGAAGTGATCACCGATTGATTAGAGGCTCTCGGAATATAGGCTTTCCTATGATCCAACTTCCGACTAAACATGGTAGTTACAGTAAAACTACTTTTATGGATTTTATCGCGGTTCATAAAATTATTTATGTAGCTCGACGTTTCAGAAGCTTTACTGCAACCATTGACACAGGTCGATACCGGCGATAAAATCGGTAAAATTAGTTTTATTGTAATGACTAACATTTGCGTAAACTTAAGACATCAATAACCATGGTAGGCCTTCGATGGCCTAGAAATGTCTGAAACTACAATGGAAATTGACGAGGCCATAAATGGTATGACTGATTGCGTATGGGGCGTGGGTGAAGGATGCTGTAAGAGTAAGTATACGAGCAGGAAAGCTAAGCTCTCGGATGAGATGCTTGGACTTATGAGGGAACGCAGAACACACGAAGACGTTACGTCTGCCGATGTCAAGCTTCGCAGCTCAAATACGCAACGGGTTATCGAAGCGATTGTACAGAATAGAGGGTCGAAGATTTTTGTGGAGAAGCTTGGAAGAAGTCATCTGACAAAGGACTGATTCTGGGGTTATCGTTTCTTCTAAGTCTGGGATCTTATCTGAGATCGAAGTTTTCTATAGTAAATTGTGTACGTTATATACTCCTCATATCCTAAACAGCGATCCGCGTGCAAGCCTAACACGACATTTGTCAGGCGATCTGATGGACGTCAGCTTGAGTGAGATCAATCTGGCCCTTGCGCAGCTTAAATGGGGAAAAGCGCCGGGTTGGGACGGATTTACAGTCTGGAAGTTTTACATCGATGCCAGTTCGATTGGCGGTACGTCGAAGTACTGAGAGCATTGTATGACGCTGCTTTTATGTCCGTTCTGATTCTGGGTGGTCAAACAAGGCCAATCCAATTTGCATCAAGGAGTACGACAAGGGGATGTTATTTCCACGAAACTGTTCACTAATGATTTGGAGGACCACTTTAAGACTCTAAACTGGGCAGAATACGGAATAAATAATAACGGCGAGTACCTCCCACATCTCAGAGATTGCAGGAAATGTTGTACAGCCCAAATGAATCCGTATTGGCTTAGAATGAACTTGGACAAGACAAGGGTCATGTTCAACAAGCACATTCTCCCTAGGCCGGTCAACGTCGATGGTGCTATTCTCGAAGTCGTAGACGAATACGTCTACCTTGGCATATTATTGCAATTAGGTGGATATAACTTCGAGAAGGAACCGAGGAAGAAACCGATAGAAGGATTCCGTTGGGTTGGGCAGTATTCCGGGAGCTCCGTTACATTCTCACGTCGCCTATACCGCAGAGCTAGAAAACGAAACTCTTCAACCAATGCGTTCTCCCCGTGATGACCTACGGGGCCGAAACATGGCCCTTTTAATTTAGGACTGGTCCGCAAGTTTGCGGTAGCTCTACGGGCTATTAAACGTGCTATGTTGGGTGTTTGTCTGTCCGACAGAATTCGTAACGAAGTCATAAGTCAGAGAACTAAAGTATCCGATATCACGCGACGAATAGGCTCGCTAAAGTGGCAATGGGCTGGTCACACAATCTGAAGAACAGATGGCAGATAGGCCAGTAAGGTTCTGGAGTGGAGGCCGCGTTTAGGAAATCGAAGTGTTGGTCGACCGTTCATCAGGTGGGAAGACGATCTCCGTGCAGTAGTAGGTCCGGGATGGATGCGACTAGTAGTAGTAGAGTAGAGGAGATCGGTCGTCTTGGCGTTCATTGAGAGAGGCCTATGTCCAGCAGTGGACCGACAAATGTTGATAATGATGAAAATGATGATGATAATTCCACAAATTATACCAAATTATTAATTAGCCTACTAAAAACGTGTGTGTAATATAAATTTCAAATTTTGCTCCCATGTTTTCCGATTTGAAGGGTACATAAATTATCATGTGTCTTATTTGACCATTAGTTTCCAATCGGAGAGAAACAAGCCTTGCGGTAATGTAGCATATATACAATATCAAAAAATTGACAGACATTATTGAGAACTAAAACTAACAAGCTTTTATTTTGTAGGACCAGTCCCGATGTTAATCTGTAATCAAGTCTTGCTAGTTAAATTTCATCCACTTCCCGGTTACTGAGCTAAAATTTTGCGTGCATGCGCAAATGATATGACAGTGCAAAATTATTACGACATTGAACTGGCCCGACGAGAAACTGGATGGTGGCTATAGGCTCAACGCGGAAGTCAAACTACACGACCCTATCGAGTTTGGATTAGTATGACATGTGTCCGCAAGAGCTTTATGCATAGATGTTCCTTGTTAATACCATCGCACATGAAAATAGATTTTTTTCAAACATTCAAATAATCGTCATAAAATAATTTTTAAATATGTACCAGTGTCTGAACGCAAAAAGCTATGTTACCATTTCATTAATTTTAGACGATCAATGACGAAACCAAAAATTGATTTACTATAATAAATGTATGTCTATGTTAACACTATGACAGTAAAAACATATATATAAATTTAGTCTAGTACATCTTACAGGTAGTGGATAGTTAGAGTCTCAAGCTGTTTATGGGAACTGGCGGCTGCCGTCGGAGTTGTCACAAGGGGGTTTCAATTACCATACGTTACAGCTCAGACGCTACCATACAGATCCACTTACAGCACAATATACTGTACAGCTTTCATGTGAAATTTACTGTAACTATGTTACTGTTATTGCTAAGCTACAGCTTTGTGATATACTTCTATGTGCTCATGTGTTACGTCAAGTTTTCATGTGGAGGGCGATGATACCAACCTAAGTTATGGACTCTAGGAGCATAACATGCAGAACGGAAAGCTATAACACATCACCAAGGTACACACACAAAGGGTCCTCATCTCATGGCCTACGGGGCCGTACTGGATATTGTTTGTGTCTAACACAGGTATCAGCTGTCAACACAAGACAGACTATGCAAAAATCTTTACAGCCTCTGTTATCACTAACAGCTTACAGTTAAACTGATTTTCTTTTAATTTACATTGGTACATCCTAAATTTCGTAACTTGTTAATTCTGCTAATGTTATAAATGCGAAAGTACTCGTACGTTTGGAGTTTGGATGAAAATTTTCACACACTTTTATCTCATTCCAAATTGTACTACTCTATATACAATTTGGAATAAGATAAAAACAGTTCGTAACCCAAATTTTCCAATGTGATAGAAATAACGGGCCGCAATTAGTATGTTAATAAAATCTCAAAATCGAAACCGATTGAGTCGAACTAAAATTGCACTTATTTCCGTCAGTTGCACTATAGTTGGGAATTTGGTGGTAAAAACGTTCGCCTGTCTGGACTCACACCCGTTTTTCCGTGTGGGGTACGGAACGCTAAAACAGTGTCGATGAATGCTCAATGAATGCAGAAGGCCACGTCAATGAGCATCAATTGCGCCCCGCAGCGGCCCGGGCGGAGTCACGTGCGCGCATCGTATCATGAGGTCATGTACTTTCATAAGGCGTCGCGGGCCGTGATTGAAAACAGTCCATCAGACGTGAAATAGTTCGCCGTGGCGGATTTGCACCACGTTTTTTGCTATACCTTTTTTTCTATATTTGTTTCTTAGTAGATTTCTTCTTCTATTTAGGAATAACATATGTTATATTGTATTGTATGGGTTTTGGGTATTTACACAAATTGTGAGGTAAATTTGTAGGTGACCGACTGGATCTACTGGTCGCGTCGAGGGCGTTTTGCCTTTAGGGGTCCGAAACTCTTTGACTATCGAGGGGTTTGGGCGTTGTAAAGTTGTACGGTAGCTATGCCGATATAAGTTATATTATAATATTTTAATTTAGGTTTATTGCAAACAATATTGACACCTGCATGTGTGAGAAATTAGTTTACAATATCACATTAGCAACTGAGCCTCGTAGTTTGTCCCCTTTTTTTCGTCATAAGGAGAAAGTATTATCGTTGCTATGGCAACTGCAAGTTACTTGATACCAGCGTAAGGTGACAGCGTTGCTGTCGCGTTTCATGCGGTTTGTGAGTAGCTGGTGGCCCATTGGGGGAGGGGTGTTGGTATGACGGCAGCGCGTCTGAGTAACAATCATGCAAATAGCCATGGGCCTCGGTAGTCATCTAAAGGCTCTGGTTTCTCGTTTGCCAACTTATGCTATAAAAAATTTACACAATAATTCAAGAGATTTGTATCTTCTAGACGGTAGGGTGACAGACCCACTCCTTTCTCGCAGATGCGTAGAGATGATTCGGGATCAGTGTGTCAGCCAGCTGACGCAGGTCTGCCATATGAGTAAGACATAGAGCACAGGTGCGTGTGAGGACACACTTCACTATTCCCTCGTTCCGTTATTCCGATGTAGTCTTGACACGATCGGAGAGAAAAAAGGTGCAAGATTGACGGTCCTACGTGTTCGTGCAAGAGGCTGTACCCAACTTTCTGACTACGGAATGTTAATGGAAGTTAAAAAGCTCAATGACAATATTCCGTCCGACACGGGACTGCAACCCAGGATCCTCACGATCAGTGGTTGGACGAACTTACTACTAGACACGAAGTAATCCTATAACATATATTGGACCTTAAGTCCCCGCTGTACTGTTGACCGTAACAAGACATTCAAATTTGATTTTTATCTGGAAGTCAATAAAGTACATAGTACAATAAATTAAATGCAATCTACGTCACTACACATCTTAAATACAATACAAAGATTAAACCAATAGCTGCAGAAACACGCTGTAGAAGTCCAACTTCAAACTAATCCCATGATGATGAAATAACGCTTTTCAACATTCAAATTTAATTGTAAAGAAATTTCACTTGAAAAACCTCTAGCAAAATTACTAAATCTTATAATACAGATCTAGATAGATCTAATAGATAACATCACAAGGATTAAACGAAGTCAAATGAAATCAAAATAACGAAATTAAATTCAGTACAAGCGCGACACAACCTCGGTAGGCGTGCGAGAGACGTTATCGCACCCTCTGTACGGGACCTTATCTGAGCCGTCCTTCACGAAAGCGTTTCTAATTTAACGCTCATGTAACATCACATAAAATTCTGCTATAAAAACCTGGATAAAGTTAATTTTGTCTAATAAAAGTATTTTCCTGTGTAAAATAATAATGGGGGTGTATTTGTGAAATTTATAATTTAAATACAAGTAGACTTCTAGTGCAATCCGCCCCGGGTTGGCTCGTGGTAAACAGTCAAAATATACACTAAAAATACTTGGAATTCGCTTGGTAAAACCCCATAAAAATCCGTTGAGTAGGTTTTGAGAAAATCGATCACATACAGACACAGCTTTTGGGGACTTTGTTTTATACTGTGTAGACTTATGTTACAATAACTGTCATTATCAGCATCTCTGCACCCTCTTTTGAACTTAGCCAGAAATTCGGGCAGGACACATGAACAGTCATGCTTAACGAATACATCTCCGTCGGATGGTGGATAGATTGCGGTGACTAGCTGTCCCCTCCGCACAATATGACCCATATTGTGCGGAGGGGACTCACCAGTCCTCTCTCTAAAGGCTGTTGCTAGTAGAGGAGATGGGAACTAACCGCTCACTAAGGTAAAGCTAAATTATCCACAAAAGCCAAAATGATAATAATTTTGGAAGTACCTCAAAAGGAAAAGCGATAGCAGGTTTCGGATGACACGTATTCAAGAAGTTATGTCATATTGTTCTCATGTCAGCTACATCGCAAAGGTTGAAGAAGAAGGTTATAATACATCCTTCAATTGACCTCTTAGCCGAATTCCGGCCTCCTCCTGCGGCCATCTGTATTGCGAAGAGCTTTTTTTTTTTCGGAGGAACCTACTGGTTGGCGGTGCTAGTCCAGCCTCAACAGTTCGACTGACTACCTACGAATACTTTTTATCTTCAGGTTAGGGACATAGGGGGACAGACTCCCCTCTTTTCCCGCAGATGGGAAGAGATGAAATTGAGAAGAGCCAACTGCACAGAACATATTATAGTGCACAAGTGTTTGTGCAGGCACTAGTGCCCTCTCTCCCTACATATGTATATCTCGCGCTTCCTGTTACTCTCTCTCCTTTCTTTGTCTCTCTCTATCTGCCCCTCACACTCCCCCTTTCTCTCTCGCTCCTTCTGGTCCTATCTCTCTATCTGTTCATATTTCTCTCCCCTCCCTGTCTCTCCCTCCCGGGGCAAAGTAGCAGTATTTCGATCAATGATCGATCAATACTATTTGCGGGAATATAATAGTGTTTATTTGAGTTAACTAGCAAATATGTACAATGCTACACATTTCTACCTGTTACACTTAAAACTAATCGGACAGATGTTACGAAAAAATCTTTTTTTGACGGTTTCATCGGGAAATATGGATTTTCTCCATTATTAAAATAATGAATTGGGACGTTTAGTGTGTATGAACCTTCGGGAATAAAGATTATAAATAGCTCTCAAAACCGCATCAAAAACCGTTTCGGTATAAAAGAAGAAAACTTAGAAACAGAAGACAGAACGTAGTGTGCGTTTGTTCTGTACAATGAATGCAGTGATAAATAAGTTTTTAGGGGGAAAAGGAACCTTATATCTCTTTGTGCCGTCTGTTTATCCGTCTGTCCTTATGTATGTCTGTCAAGAACTATTTCTCAGCAAGTGGCAAGGTCAAGCTGAATACCTCTTGAAGCAAAGACTAAGTACTTTTAAGTCAACGCAAACAAAGAAATCGTTTATGCGCATATTTTGCAATACGAACTCACGGCAAAAAAAAAGTATAGTTTTTTTCCCAATTAATATAAAAACAAAAAATTTGGCAATCCTGCCATTTTACCGGTACGGATCAAGAAATACATCCGAAAATTGGAAAATCATATCACAGAAAAAACATTACAAACTTATATTTGTAGATAAAAAATATATTTGTATCTTATGTTTGTAGCGCAAAATGATGGTTGAGTGGTGTTCAAAAAATTATTTTTCCCCGGCTCGGGGTGATCGTTGGGTTGTGAGGAACTCGAGAGTGGTAATGGCGGCACCCCATTCCCACTGAACCCCAGCGATGTTCTCACTCGTCTACCAATCATCAATGGAGAAGCTGTCGGGAAGCAATAGTACACGACGACGAATCCAACATCGAGTGCTTACGGTGGCTCATCGCGGGAGGTTAACTCCGTAAGCCTGAATCACCTCTGAAGCAGGCGACGACTTCCCCAAGCCGTCGCAAAGTGGCTTTCTAGGGTAGCAAGGCACGCATTTCATGCCTTCGCCTTGTACCTCTCGAGGATTAATTCTAAGCTATTCTCGTGCTCGAAAATATATGTTGGTGTGTTTACGAGTTACGAGCCTTGGTACAGAACCCTCGTCCCCTAGCCGGTATTTTTCATTCTTTTTTTTAAACAACTTGCAAAATATAAGAACATCAAACAAATCGCAGTTACAAATACAATAACACATACATCAACCATCTCGCACGGTTCATCCTCGCTAAATGCAATTAAGCGCCTTTTAAATTTCCCCCAGCCCCCGAGTAGGAGTGAATTCGAGGTGACTTTCGCGGAGACTGCACACGAAGAAGTTGGGCGAGATGTGTTACTGCATGCTAGTTTGTAATTATGAATACTTCTGTTTAATTTCAGTTTCAAAGTGTGTGTCGTATGTGTGAGTGGCCTGATGTCAGTCTCGAGACATGTGTGCGTTGTGTTCATGACAGCCACGTCGCTGCAAATACAAAACATTTTAGTTTGTGACGAGTTTAAAATGAATATGTGAAACAAAACTGGCCAAAGGCGAGATGAAAGTGTTCCGAAGCAGCAAAACAAAAAGTCTCTTAAACTTAAACCACATCGGTATCGTTCAAATCAACTTTCATTTAAAGTTTTTGTTGAATTACATAATATCACTATATACTCCTCTATTTTAAAATTGGAGGCTGTGGGGCACATTGTACTCCTTTAGAAGCAAATAGCCCGCAAAGCATATATAAAAACTTTTTTTCGAAACCACACTATCTGAAGACACCCCGTGAACAAAGAGCGGCACCTACTCCTGCCCTTTAGTCCCCTCTTCTTATAGGAGGGGTACTAAGA
Source organism: Eumaeus atala (assembly GCA_017140195.1). Taxonomy (NCBI): domain Eukaryota; kingdom Metazoa; phylum Arthropoda; class Insecta; order Lepidoptera; family Lycaenidae; genus Eumaeus; species Eumaeus atala. Next base: position 291,413 of record JAFELO010001060.1, on the reverse strand, counting down.
GCCGCCATCTCTTCGGTTCAATTGGCTTCGCCCATGGTGTCTCGGATAACCCCAGGCTACTGAGCCCCACCGCCACGACAAGGCTTGAACCATGGTTCTACGCCTGCTCAATTATTTTTATCCCTCAGTATCATCACCATATTGGTAAATGGTGCGCTACACTTATTAAAATAATTTTCCAAAATAATACTATGTTATTTTGTAGCGGTACATAAAATTTTAATTTCTAACATACAATTAAGTGTGACATAGTGACGGACAGACGGTCATGACGAAACATAGAGTACTCACAATCTCCGAGTAAAACGGCTGTAAGTTGTGACATAGTGACGGACAGACGGTCATGACGAAACATACAGTATTCACAATCTCTGAGTAAAACGGCTGTAAGTTGTGACATAGTGACGGACAGACGGGCATGACGAAACATACAGTACTCACAATCTCTGAGTAAAGCGGCTGTAAGTTGTGACATAGTGACGGACAGACGGGCACGACGAAACACACAGTACTCACAATCTCTGAGTAAAACGGTTGTAAGTTGTGATATAGTTACGGACAGACGGGCATGACGAAACATGCAGTACTCACAATCTCTGAATAAAACGGCTGTAAGTTGTGACATAGTGACGGACAGACGGGCATGACGAAACAGTAAGTGTTCCATTTTCTGTTATTTAGACACAAAGTTCTTAAGGTTTGAATTTAAAATTTTGCTCGTCTAGAATTTGTAGTATGTGGAAAAGTGTCGCAGAAAGATTAGAACTTTAAACAAAAATATATTACATAAATAATCGCCTCTGTGGTGTAACGGTGCGGGTGTCGCCTGTTAAGACCGTTAGCCGCGTGAGGCCTGGGTTCGATACCCAGATCGGGCAACATTGTTATTACCTGTTTTTCAGATTATTCTGAGCATGCATTACATTGTGCGGGATTGGAATGTACCCGAAGTGGCCATAGGCTTGCCACCCATGACATCATGAGCCTCTGTACCTTGGCTAATCGTGGGTGTTCTAATACATCTACTACTGGACTTTCGAGCTGTGGATGCACTACTAGCACACCTGCCTCTTCGGGGATAATAGGCGTGAAGGTACTACTTTATATATTACATAAACACAAAATATTTTGAAAGTCATCATTTGAAACAGAATTGACAATATCATGATGTAAGCACCCGATGAAGAAAATTTACACATGAAAGTTACAAAATATAATCGGCTGCATGCAAAGGAATCGGGCCGGAACGACTGGGGAGGTACCTCTCGCACACATAATACCGCCGTAAAGTGATATCTTCAGTGTCGCATTTCATGCGGCTTGTGAGTAGCCGGTGGCCCATTGTGGGGGGGGCAATACATCGGCATAGTAATTATGTGGATATTCATGGGCGTCGATAATCGTAAGAAGGCTCCGATTACTCGTTTGCCCCCCTTCCCCTACTCTATAAAAGAAACGTTAGTATGTACAATATTTCACTACGACAACTCTCTTTTCCCGAATAAAAATGACAGCGATAGCCTTATGAACATCTCACAAAGCGTGCAAAAAATTGCAAACACGTTCCATTATCGTTCGTACAAAAGTTCCTTCCATAATAGAGTGCTTGTTATAAACCGGGTTCACTTGAATTAGGTCGGCATGAAAAATAGCAGGCGATGATAAGGCATCATGGAGACCGACAAACGACCGAACTAACACTCGTAAACTCGTTACCATACGACGAGAGAGTTCTATGGGGCCACCGCAGACGAGCGAATCTCGTATAGTCCCTAGATCTCGTAAATCGGAACTAATCGGCTGTCAATTAGCAACACTTAACGTCTCATAACCGCCTACTGTACAGGTAAGTTGGAGGCACTGTACGTTGTTATAAAGTATCCTATTCAAAAAATTTGATAGAAACGAACTGACATTTCACCTTGATTCAACACTTATGATTTTAAAAAGCTGTTGTTGACTGCTCTTTGCTAACAAGTCAACAACACTTAACCTTGTTAAGCATGGGACGCCCTCCAGCTAGGTGGATGAGACTAGATGAGGAAAGCCGAAGATCGGGCTCAGTGGCGTGCCTAGGACTCAGAGAGAGAAGAAGCCTTCTTTTGATTACATGCGGAAGTAGCGACTTCCAGATGGACAGCGATAACGCGACCGAAGATGTACCACGCAAGTGTGTTCCAGTGTACGTTATGTGCTTCGGTCCTACAATGTACGTGATGTAACAATTTTAATTATTATCATCAACGAGACAAACTAAACTTCTGCACTAACAGGCCGACGCCTCCACCACACAAGGGTTGCCCCGCAACACAGGGCAACCCCACCAACATTGGGACAGTGCAATAGGTCGAGGTTCCTATCCTCGTTCATTGCTCGTGTTGCTCTCATGTCCCCGCTTCATATAGGAGGGGTACAAAGAGCAGCCCCTCGGTTCAAATGGCTTCGCCTTGGTTAACTCCAGACCACTAAACCCCACAGCTACGACAAGGCTTGAACCATTGTGGTGACACTGGACACAAAAACAGAAGAAAACGTATAAAAGTCGCCCGTCTACGCCTCACATCTTTTGTCATTACGCATTCTGACTCCCTCCCATCAAGCAGGCGGGACCTCCATAAATAAGATACAGGCGTCCAGATTGCCGGGTATAAATGAAAGGGTGCAGGAAATTAGGGTTTTTACTACGACACTCGGCTGCGAGCGCTGGTCGCGCCGTAAACCATTTTTAACGCTGTATGAAAGGATTTATGCCAGCCTATTGCCCATGATGCGACAATTTCCAAACATTTATTTCGTCCAGCCAAGAATGACTCTCCAATCTTTTATGTAGGAAATGTCTATTGAAGATTCAATAGGGTGAGTATTCATTCTTTGGCACGTTTTACTGTTATAAAATATTGTATACGAATATATCATGCAGCTGTTGATATCACAAAATGAACTCTTTTTAGGGTTCCGTAGCCAATTGATAAGAACAGAACACTTATGGTTTCGTTATGTCTGTCAGTCCATATGTCACAGATTTTGGGAGTACTGTTTATTTGGAACGTATATGTATTTTAAAAACCGCTACAAAAATATATGTACGATGCCATATTGAAACTTTTTTAAGGGTAGCACTGCACACTCCAAACACACTGTAAATATTACATAATTTTGTTAAATTACGAGTTAAAACACTTTCATGTTGGGATGCATCTCTACCATCTACGGGAGAGAAACCGACCGGTGTACAAATACGATGAAGCTATATTGGGCTTCTCTTCACTTCCACAGCATAACTGTGAAAAGTTCAAGTCCGAAATAAAACAACACAATTTCGTTGCGGTTTATACAATACACCCAAGTTCCAAATTTCAAGATTACAGTACCCATAATGGCAGAGTAAAATATCTGTGACGATCGGACGGAGAGGCGGACATGACGAAATTATAACGGTTCCGTTTTTTGTCACTTGGCTACGGAACCCAAGAAGCATCCTAACTTTTTCAATTCTTACAAAAGCTCATATATAACATTATTAAATCTTGAAGTAGACTATTAATTCATTACAACTCAATCCTCGTATACAACCAATATGATAAAAATGAAGAGTTTGTTTGTTTGTTTGTTTAAGCGCCCCAATTTCTGGAGACATAAGTCGGATTTGAAAAAATATTTTGTATAAGATAGCTACATTCATAAGGATGATTGTAGGCTATATACTGTACGACCAATATTGCCGTAGTTGAGTGCAGGGGAAAGCGCAGGGCTCTGCTAGTTGTAAATAAAATTGTAACGGTTAACCACTTCTATATGAAAGTTCGGAATTTATCAGTTGCAATAAAAATTCAAACTACGCTCTAAAAGGGTATTGCTGTTTGTTCAGAACAGCGTCACATAATCTCTTTCGAGTAAAATGCAAATATCATTCGTGGAAAACATTACCCAGCGCGCTGCAACATCGGAAGCCTTTATATCAGGCTCGGCTTAGCGATATTGTAGATATTAAAGATTACGACTGAAGTCATATAATTTAATAACTACATTAGAACGAAGTAATGGAACCACAAAATAATATTCTGGTGTCCAAGAAATAAGGAAAGGAAACCAGCCTGACAGTTTAAGAGATGGGAATATGAAATAAAGGATAAGTGAAAACGGCTCTACGCAACATATTAATTACATCAAACCTTATGACGTCGAATTTCGCAATTTGTTGGACTCATGAGTTCTCAAAACACAAGTCGGTACTTTAATTGGAACCTCTAAATATCTTTATACTTGTAAAACCTTCGGTTTGCCTAAAATCAGGGGTTTACAAGCGACTTAAATCGCTGTATCATCTGTCACAGTCGAAAGCAAATGAGAGTTATTTTTATCGGTCATTAAGATTTTTATTAAATCTGAAATTAAAAGAACTTCAAAGCATTCGAGTTTCCTTAGGGAAACTCTGTATCCCCTAACCAGTTCATAGTTTTCCTAAGTTCGCCTTCGCTAAGAGTCCTAGGATGTCAGCTCGAAATTCATTAATTCATTATTAGCCCGAAGTTACTCTGCTCCTAGGGAGATTTACATACGCTTAGCTCGAGCAATGAAATACAGAACTTGTCTCGGCAAACTTAACTCTACTTTAAAACTGCTAACGTGCTCAATGTTTACATAATGCTATATTATTTTAACCTGTAGCGATTCTGAATTGGCTAAACAATGAAAACCTTTTAGTATTTTAATAAGAGGTAGTAGGAGTAAACAAGTACTAAACTTGTTTATGCGGTTCCCCCTCCCATGGGCCACAGGTAACTCAAGTTTCCGGTCACTCGTGAAAGCAGGAAAATTCTTCTTCTTTATCGTATTCTCATGTCCGAGGGTCGTGACCACCAAAAAATGCATCGGGGGTGAGGGCTCTCCAGGCATTTCTATTTTGGGCTAAATGCATTGCCGCCTGTGTATCGTAGTAGATTGTGTGTGTCGGTGCTCTGCCTAAGCCCCTTTTCCCCTTCACGTAGCCCCCTCTTTCCAGCAGGAAAATAATAGCTTAAAAATATGTATATTTTTTATTTTCTTATATATAACTTATAATTTGCTATTGCATTAATTTGTAGCACGTAACATGTAATTTTCGCTGGAGGCTTAAGATATCATCCTCAAGTCATGGATTTCGAAAATGCGTTTGACTTTCATTTCGATTTGCTCAAACTTTGTTATCTCATACCGAAAAAGGCAGAATCCAATAAATCCTCCGTCGAAAGTAAAAATATGTCGAATTGAATAACATTAGACTCGGAACCAGTTCAATTCCTCGCGATACATATTACATTAGATGTCAGAATGTGTACAAATAGCCGATAGCTCGGAACGGAGAATGAAGATTTCAAGTAAAAGGTGAAAATTCTCGTTCCAGCCTAGAGTCTTCAGTGCGATTTCATGTTGTGTATTTTGTTTAAAAATAAATCTGGTCCGACAAACATTATGTTGGATTATTCGAACAGTTCGTTTGTGATTATCGTCAGATCGTACAATCGATCCGGTCAGACATGACTCTTTCATTGAACACCACAAGTATCCAGCAACAACTGCCTCGTCTACGGCGGACACTAACTAATACTCACATTTTGAACTGATTTTCTATAGATACATGTTGCATAAGTAGCGCATCTGTAGTCTGACAGAAGACGTTGGCCGACAGGTGACTTGTGTAGCTTGTATTTACCCTGTGCACTGTATCTCGTACAGGTGAAGTTTCAGTAACGTTTCGTTTCACTCTTGATAGTTGCCGTGATTTACAAATTATGACTTAGGATTTCAACTGTACCTCATTCGTAATATTTTAATAATTGTAATAAATTCATTTAAATCCAATAATATTTAGTCTACAAATAAAATCAAATTGAAAGAAAAATTAAGCAGTGCTATACTATAACCTAACATGAAAGACGGTATTTGGTGTTGGTGCAAGTTTCATCTCTAGTCATAAGGTATGTATACAAATTGTACATAACATCTGAATAACAGCACGAAAGGTAGAGAAGGCAGAGAAATAGAGCAATCAATGTGTTACGTACATAACTAAAAACAAATCAACATAATTAAAATAATAGCAAGACATCGCGCAAAAAAATGCACAATAGGATACAGTGTTTCTTTACTCCTTGGATACTTGATTTAAGATAATCTTACATTTTCATCATGTATCAACATGACGCGGAAATAGATAATAATCTATGCTTTCTAGAGTGAGTTTCCGAATTAAGCTATACGCTACATTCACTGAAGACACAATAGGCCAATAAATTTATTAAAGTTCTAAGTATTTCCATCGCTCTCATGAACGAAACACAGACTATCCATTACAGGCAGTCTGTGCTCGAGAGCCATTCGGAAATTCAATTTCCGATATGATACGATCCGCTTAGAGATTGCTGAAATACGATACGGCCATTTCACTGCACTGAACTTAAACGATCTCCAACTGACGTACCTTGTGGCCCGTCATGTTCGATAGGACAAATTCGGAGCATCCACACATCACACACATGATACCGATGCTCATTTCTGCAATTAGTATGAGAATGTAAATGGGAAAATCTAAATCGAACCAACGCGGCGCGTTCGCATCGGATGACATTAACATGGCGTTACTAGTTTAAAACACTCTTGTAATTTTATATTTATTTTATAAGCGAGTGCGAATATTAAATATTCAAAACTTTATAAATAATAATCGTTAGTTGATTTCATTCTGTTTACAACATACATTTTTCTAGATTTGTAAACATTCAAAATGTCTACAAGTCTAGAAAAAAATCCTGAGGAAAACATTTCAAGTTCCCCAGTCCTTTTTTGTTCTTTCGTCAAGTCCTTTCGAGGCTCTACTGCCTGGACGTCTCTTCAGTTGTTTCCTAGTTTTACGGACAGATTGTATCTTCGCAATGAATTTGTTTTTGACATCCCCGGCATCGTTGCAGTTTTCAATAAACATATTCTTACAAAGTTCAGCTCTCCTCTTGGTCTGGCTCCTAGTCACACGTGAAGAGAGGAGTAATGGTTTTTTAAAAACATCTTTAACTTTGAATTCCCTTTTATTACGCTTCGGCGCTTCCAGGGATCTAGATTGAATTGCAATAGTGCGTACACATTGTAAACCTGTATTTAATGGAAGTTTATCTCCACAAACTTTGAGTTCCTCATGTCTTTTTCTTTTACCATCTTTTAGGTCGTGTATTAAAATAGTTGCTTTGGATTTCTTAAGTTTACTGAAACCTTCCGAGTCATATTTCAGACATCCGTTGTTTACACGTGAAGATAGTGATAATGTATCTGTAAAATTACCTTTAATTTTCAATACTCCGTTCTGTTTTTTACGATTTGGCTCCTCTATGGTAGATTGGTTGATTATTATTGCAGCTCTGCGTACAGGTTGTAAACTTGTAGCTGCATGTTCAACGTATTCTGTCCCTTTGCATTCTTCACATAGTACGCTTTTCTTATATTTTATGTCATTCAATACGACGGTTGGGTTGGATTTTTCAAGACTGCGGTTTTCTGAGTCACATTTCATATCATTTCTGCAAAATATTTTTTTTATTTTTTACGTCCTTGACATCATTATATAGTTTGATTGATAAACTTTACTCTTGAAGGACTCAATAGATATACTCATGATGTTATAGACAATGATGATAAAAATAAAAATATAAAAAAATTGAAATTTTAAGCACAGGAAGTTTGTGTGGTGACGAGTGACTAATTTCACCTTAGAGCCTAAAGACTTACTCAAAGACCACGTTAACTTATACCAGTATAATCAGAGAAGCGCTTAATCGTAATATTTCTACAGCACTTTGAATTTTTAGTAAGACGTAGTGCCATGCTGCATAGGAGGAGGAGGAAGAGGATGAGGTAACGCCATGCATAGTGCAAGACACTACATCCTTCTATGCAACGGAGTTTGTGCTGGCACGACCGGGAAGGTACCTCGGCATGGTAATTATGTTGATGTTCATGAGAATCGGTAGTCGTAAAAAGGCTCAGATTGCTCTATTGCTCCACATCCTATAAAAAACATATTCAAATTTAGTTTTACCTGACTCCGACTGCAGAATTAAATATTACCTTCACACCATCTACATAATTCGAGGACGAATGGAGTGTTTTTGAATCATTTGTACATACCAGGCAATTTTCTTTTGAAAGTTTACGTCTGACTGTCGACATTACATAAATAAATTTTTACTAGTACATAAATTCTTTACAAAGTAAATAAACGACTTAAAAATTCTGCGGTCAAACAAACTTCACATTGACACAAATGACTTCTGCACTTTTAAAAATACGTTTCTTGTTTTTGAAAAAGGAATCACACGATAAGATAGAAAACTACTCGGATTGATAATGCTTTAGTTATTGCTGTGAGGAAAAATATTTGGACTTTAAAATTAAAATGATGATGATGAATGCCGGCCTATTCCGGCCATGGCGACCACTTCGACTCCCCATTGAGTTTGGCGCAGCTGGGCACGAGGATGGCTTACGTAGCCTATCTTCGCGGCAAACCGCCTTCCACCGTGCAAGTGAGCTTGTCGCTCTCGTAATGATAGTGAATGGCGTTCATCGCGTTTCGAGGCGAGGTCTTCTAAGCGCTACTTTTCGAATTCGCGGGTTCGTATCTTCACAGTTTCACGCCATTTCGGTCGCTGTGCTGCCAAGCTCTCCCAACCAGATGGTTGTATAGTGCATCTTTTCATGTGACGCTTCAGAACATCCTTATATCTGAGGAGCTGCCCGCGATGCTTGCGCTTGCCCTCCTCCAGCTCAGAATCAAAGATACGCTTTGCCAGTCTCTCCTCCCCCATCCGTGAAATATGACCGCACCACCGAAGTTGGCGACGCATTAAATAAGCGTCAATGCCACCAACATTGGCCCGTCTCAAAACTTCGGTAGTGCGAAGGCCTTTTAGGTGAAATCTATCCAGAGTACGTATATGGTGACAACACACACTCCAGGTCTCAAGATATGAATAGACTCTCAGGATAGACAAGGCCCGGCAGCACGATCGCTATGTACACCGAAACCTTAGTAGCTAACTCAAGGTCGTGCGAGCGGAAGACCCTAGAACACAGCTTCCCGAATGATGCGGCTGCAACACTGATCCTGTTGTTGATCTCAGCGTCAAGGTCACACTTAGATGTTATAGTGTCTCTCAAGTAACGAAACCTATCGACTTGCCTCAGTACTTCCTCGTCAAGTTTTATTGTTAGTGTCTCACAACCATGTGTGTCTAAGGACATCACTACGGCCTTTTTGGTATTTGTCTTTAGACCGAACTTACAGTACGCTGGGTGGAAGACAGACACCAGCCGTCGCAGGCCACCCGAAGATTCTGTCGAAAGCTACACGTGATCTCTGTGCTCGGTGCATATGAAACTTTAATTTTTATCTTTCCAAATTAAACCTAGACTTAAACTTTCTCGGGAATCGCTGTATCCATGGGTGAATGAACCGCACGAAAATCCTTTCCATAGATAGATTCTGATAAAATCGATCAGATACTGATAAGCCTTCGGAGACTTTGTTTTATAACATATAGAGATGTCTTAAATATTCAAATCTAGGCGCCTCATATTTACTCAATAATCATATATTGAAACTGTCCATAAAAAAACTGACTGCGTCACACAATACCGCCGTATAGTAACCTCTTCAGCGACGCGTTTCGTGCGGTTTGCGATTAGCGGGTGGCCCATTAGGGTGAGGAGGGCGAAGGAGGGCACCGCATCGGCATAGTAATTATGTGGATGTTCATGGGCGTCGGTGGTCGTAAAAAGGCTCCGATTTCTCGTTAGCCCTCCATTTAATAAAAATAATAAAAAAAACATATTACATATATATATCTAAAATAGATTATATTCATTAAGTGGTAAGCTTGTATTTGAAGATGTGAGTTAAAAAATAACTCCCATTTAGGTATAAAGTCAACTCAGTGCCCAGATGTTCTTTACATAAGCCGGCCTAAATTATTACGGAATAATTTCAAGGTGCAAAAACACCTTGCACTAAAAGTGTTTTATTGTCGGCTGTAATAAATTAAATTAATCAACGGCATAGTCTCATAACCCTAGTTATTTATACAGTCTAAATGTAAATAATTCAGGAGCCTTCGCAAATTCGGATGAAACACCGCGAGCCTTTAAGGCACACAAGGGAACAATGCTTAATATGGTTTATAATTTAACACAAAAGCCACATCTTGAGCAGAGGAGACATATTAGTCGGGTACCAAATTAGATGCGTGTTTAGGGCTTGGCTTATTTCGGAGATGTTAGAGTTTGAATTTAATATAAAAGGAGCACGTGTAAATACAAATATGTCGAATTATTGTTAGTTGAAAAGAGACACGGTATATTTATCTCTCTCACTATTCTCGCCTCCCCCCTGAGAGAAGGGGTCTCTATTTATAAAGGTTCTAAGGTCGTCGCCACCACATGAAAACAAAACTGATTCGTAAGATGGAGTGGTTTAGCTACCAACGCCGATGGACAATCGCACTATAAATAAACAGTTCACGCGATGGATCGCCTCCCATGAAACTAAACATCGGTGCATACAAATATTTTCTGTTAATTTCACCCAAGTCTCCTCAGCCTTGTTCGTGTAACAAAGTCATAAGCTACCGTCTTTGTTGTCTTGATACGAAGGTGTTTCTTAATATCTTTGTCACCGCACGCTTAGTATGTCCTGACATGTGTCGCTAATACCTTCACGCCTTCGACCCTTTATACCGAGATTAGAGAAAGTGACGGCGCGACCTTAAGAACTGTGTAATTTGCAACCCCTACAGGGCTGTCCGGCAGCAAACACTCCGCGCGCTCTCCCCTGGAGCTTTTCCCGTAATGGAATTAGCTATTTATCCGGCCCCGTGCTTTCTTAGTGATGCGGATTTATAAAGTTTACTAGATGTGACATACAAATATTTTTATGTATGTAGGTTTTGTAAGTGGTGATGCTATGCTGCATTGCATCCGAATCGAACTGGCACGGCCGGGGTGGTTCCTCGTGGTCACATGCCGCATTAAAAGTGATAGCTATGTTCGTGTTCGCGTTTCGTGAAAGCGTTTCGTGTAGTTTATGAGTAGCCAATGGCGCATTATGCTGTCCCCACAATGCGCCATTGGCTACTCACAAAAAGAAGGGCAACGCATCAGCTTAACGATGTACCATTCGGATTTTAATGGGCGTGGGTAGTCACCAAACGGTCCCGATTGATCGCTTGTCCCCCTATATTGTGGAAACATAAAATATCACTATAATAATTTTCTTAATCATTCAAATGAAGAATAATTTCAAAAAGTTTGCGGTGTGGTGCCACTTCTAGTATCTATACATAGATACATAGATACACACAAACTAAGTAAGCCGAAATCACTAGCCCTTTCTTTGAGCCAATAAGATTTATACGTCTTAGTAGTTGAATATTGACTTGCATATTAATATCAAAGTTATACAGGGTGTTAAAAGATATTGCTTTTTCTGCATTGCTGTCGATTTGGAAATCACACCACCAACGCACCAAATGGTGTCTATATGAGCGTTTCTTTAGAGATTTTGATATAAGAACTTAGAATGGAAATATGTGTGTGTGTATGTGTGTGTATTTACTATGTGTGTCCCAAGTCCTTAACACCGACGGCCTGGGGCATTTCATTTACATTGGGGAAATGCGCTTAGGCATACACCGGTAATGTGCCACTCGCAGTGTAGCGAAAATTTCATTTTTTTTATTATTGCTCCCTTCAAAGAGGTTTTATTTAAATTTCGTCTCATTTTAAAGCGGGATGTGTTTACTTGCGTAAGAGCCTCACGACATGGATGTCTGCACGGATGTTTGTTACCCTATCACGTCATAACCGCTGCACGGATTTTGATGAAACCTGGCGATGTTATAGATATCCTATCCCTCTCTAATTTGACTCTACTCACAAACCATACGCAATGGTATTTTTTTATTTGTTTGTTTGAGGGCGCAAACGAGAAATTAGAGCCTTTTTACGACTACCGGCGCCCACGAACATCCGCAAGTGCAAAAATGGTACCACATCTTACTGAATGTACACACATACACATACACACATGTACACACAACGTTAAACGGGCGAAGAATGCATTACACAATGGAAAAGAGCTTATTTATCTCTAAAAGACCGACAACACATCTGCAAGTCCTCTGGTGATGCGGGTGTCTATGGGCGTTGGTGATCACTTACCTACAAGTGGCCTGACTGCTCATTTGCCTCCTATGCTATAAAGAATTACATGATGATGACTGACATGACATTAGAGCAATACTTATTTCTCTCGTCTCTTTCAAGTCTCAGCAGATCGCTGAAGAAGCGCTTATCTATATGTTAATAAGCGAGCAAAAAGATCCCTCCCTTCTATTTAAAGATAAATTGAGTTTCAAATATGGTATATGGTTGAATTGAAATCGATCATAATTACAAAATAAATCATACAACTCTGAACACAGCTTGACTCTAAAACCTTTTTATAGGTACATAACAAAACTAAATGTTGTACGTCATAATGTTTGATGTTGTCACGATTTGTGTTACACAAGTTTGAACATGGAGCGCACACTGCAGTGTCGGTGACGATTTGTTTAGTTAAAATAATAAAATGTTATGCATATTACATACAAATATAATGGTTCTGCACTTCTCCTACACATACACTAAAGTGTGCCAAATTTCAGCCTAATTTCCATTAAAAACGGGCCCAAAGATGGTGTCACACGTGTGAAGAGTAATATTTGAAGAACAAAACGGCATGAATCACGCGCACTACGGCACGCCCACTTGTGATACGCAATTTTAACACTTTCAAACGTATGGCGTGAGTGCCAACACAGCAACAGTGTTGTCAAACATATTATGGCGTTTTGACATTCAGCGTTTGTTATATGCAAAAAGGTTTTACAGACAAAGTCTCATCGTAGTTGAATTGTTTTTTAACCGAGTTCATTCATAACTAGCATCACCCCGCGGTTTCACCCGCGTGACTCCGGTCATATAAGTCGTAGCGTCTCGGTATATATAAATCGCTATTATAAAGCGGGAAAAGGCAACGATACTGTTATAGCTCTTCTATCCCCATCTGCTGCTCCGTCGCAGGTCCCAGGTGCTGCTGCGGAAATGAACTCGTGCTGGATTAAGTTTATAATGGGATATCACCGCTGCAGCTATATTACAATCCTAACGGATACCATTTGCTGAGGAAAATAATTCGCTTTATTCCTATTGATAGTAAGAGTAACATGCTGCTTTGCAGCCGAATTGGGCTGGCTTGAATTCCTGCGGTTTGTGATTAGCCGGAGGCCCATTGGAGGACAATAGGAGGGCAACTCATCAATAATGGCATCGGTAGTCGTCATAAGACTCCTGTTACTCGTATGCCCCCTGTATACGAGAAGGATCACGGTTAACGACAAAAAGAGCAGTTAAAATTGCCATTTTCATTTTTATTTATACATAAAGTAACAGTTATGGAAAACGATCTGTTGACACTTGATGGTGTCTTCCGACGAACTTTTGCTACAGGAAACGCTTGGCTCTTTTAGTCCATGGACACTTTGTACTCTCCTAGGTAGCCGTGACTACATGCCAGTGTTACTTCAGGTCTGCGACACTCCTACTCGGTTGCTAAGCGGCAGTTTTGTAAGAGTTATAGTGAATAAACCTCGGAACATATATTGTGATTTTATTTGGTGCAAATATATTTAAAAACGTTGTTTATGGATCCTGCAAGGAGATAGGGTCCTGATGTCTTTGGCAGTGGTCATAATTCTCGGAATGAAAAAGATGCTCTCAATTTAAAAGAAAAAAAGCGTAGCGACGCGCGTCGTAAACAGCTATATATTTATTTATTTATTTAAATCTTTATGTACATACGTAATTATTTTAAAACATAAATAAATACTAAGAAGAATTTATTAATAGTATAACATCCGTATATATAAATAATAACATCGGCTATGCAAACGTATTGCCTTCCTTCAGTCTTTCTCAGCAATGGGCCACCGGAAACTTACACACCGCAGGTGACGCGACAGCAAATAAATCCAAATAATATTTCAGCATAGACTACCCATCATTCTACAGGAATGATAAAAGGCACAGTAAAATCCACAAAAATAGTGTTGACTAGTAACAATAATAAAACGAAGATATAACCGCCCTCGGCTCCAGCTAGCACTCGCAGTAAGTGGATGCTATTTCCATATTCAAACACATACCGCGCTGACGCCTTCAACATCTCTCCACACTTCGGAAAATTTGCAGCGTTCATCACACATGGCAACTTTCTACTTTTGGTGAGTATAGATTTTGATTGATATTTCGGGACTCCAATGAAAACATGAACCATAATTCCGTTGCTTTGAGAATAGGTACACATGCATGCGTGCACATTTACAATACGAAGAGCTGCTTACTTATATAAAGGCCGCAACACGTCAAGCGTATAATTGAAGTTACATTTACAATGAATACACAAGAACAAAAAATATCTGGGGCATTGGCTCGCCGACGATCTCGATTAATCTGAACAGAGAAAGGAAACGCAAACGGAATACACTCATATTTTACACATATAAATATATATGTCACAGTGGGATTATCAAAATCGCAGTATTCCATTATGGCTAGCCTTTTTTTTAAAACATGGCCTTTTTGTTTTGTGGCGAGACAACTTTCAAAAAAATTACCTGATGATGACAAGTCGAAACCCGTAAGTATTAAACGTAAATTGAAAAATAAATTATTTGCGGAAAAAAATATATAAAGTTTATTTATTTATTCAAGTGTTATTCGTGATTATGTTATCTTTTTATTTGCCCTCGACGCACTTGGCTTAGGCCATGCACATTGCTAAAATCAAGATATTCGGTAATACTCCAACCACGGTACTGACGAACGTCTTGAATTGTAAATCCTAGCTGGATTGGATGGACCGATGGTCCGCAGGGACAAAACTGGCCGGTTTTTTAAAATGGCCATCATTTCTTGTTTTCGTATATTTACGTGAATGTTATTCATTGTTGTGTCTCTTTAACGGATTTTATCGCTTCTTTAGATTTTCTTGTGGAATGAGACAGAATCACCGTCATGAACGAATATGCCAAAATCCTTGTGCTGTCCTTTTATACAAAAATAAAAAACAATAGGATATATATATATACATTTATTTATGATTATATATATATTTTTTTATTATCTTATTTAATTTATTTATATATATTATATTCTCATCTATTTTTTATTTATAACTCAAACATACTTTTACATTTATTGTATAACAGGACACAACAATGGTTATCATTTTTGTAATACGGCGACTTATGCAATACAACTACGACATATATACAACCATAAATTTTAATATTATGTAGGTAGATACAGATAGATATAAATAAATAATATCGGCTCGCTAGCCACGCACGCCGACTTAAGTCTCCGCCCCCGCTTCATCCCGAATGATCTGTCTCACTCCATCAGGCACTATTGTCAGTCTGCGGACTATACGTATCTCGAACCAACAGATTATATAAACATGTAGATATACAAACGTATTCATATAAATATGTATTCCTGTGACATAGTCCGTACACTACACACGACATTGTCGGCGAGTAAATATGCTTGCGTTGCTCGTTGTACTGACACAGTAAGAGTAAACGTTATACTTTAAAATTCTCATCCCTTTTTAATAGGATTGCGCGAATAGATTGTGAAATTTTGTACAGTTAAAGTTTATATGGAGATGTGAGGGTAATATGCATTCATTTTTCTTATTTCAATTATATAAAACGATACGCACACTATAACACGCACAGGAACTTTTTTATTATTATAATTATGTAAAACGATACGCACACTATAGCAAGCTCAGGCACTTTTATTATTTCAGTTATATAAAACAATACGCACACTATAGCACGCACAGGCACTTTTTTATTATTTCAATTATATAAAACGATACGCACACTATAGCACGCACAGGCACTTTTTTATTATTTCAATTATATAAAACGATACGCACACTATAGCACGCACAGGCACTTTTTTCAAACAAATGTCAACTGTCAAACACAACAATTGCACTTTAAATATTTACGAAAAGTTTTTTTCTAAGGTGGCTGTGTACTTTAAACGGAGATTTTTATGGTTTAGGAGGGCAAACGAGTCCTCGAACAATTTTTAAGACTACCAACCTCCGTGAACAAGAACAACCGCGTGATTGCTATGCCGATGCGATGAACTCTTCAAATGGGCCACCAGCTACTCATAAACCGCACGAAACGTTGTGACATCTTCAGTATCGCGTTTCGTATCATGTGATTGTATCGATGGTATCATGTGAGCGAAAGGTAGCTCCCGGTCGTGCCGGCCCAATTTCGCTGCAATGCAGCATTACACTACATCTTACAAAGGATTGGTAGTGAATTAATTTTGTTGAAGTGAAACTTCTTTATAGGTTACATTACACTTTATACGTTAGGTGTGTGTATCTGTCACGAAAAAGCGATGCGGCCGCGTGGCAAGTTCTCTGGCAAGTTAGCTGGCAAGTTTGCTGGCAAGTTCGCTGGCAAGTTCGCTGGCAAGTTCGCTGGCAAGTTCGCTGGCAAGTTCGCTGGCATGTTCGCTGGCCTTGAATGTCGTTTGGTATTCGCTGGTCCGTAGAAGTTTCACTTCTATTATGTGTCCTAGTACGCATTTTCATAATTGGGATAACATTTTGATTTCTGGGCGATTAGAAGTTTAATTATTTTTGTGACTCGTTCAAGCTGATGGATGTGTCCAGTGCAACTTCATCAGTGTGTAGTGATCGGTCGGGAGACTGTCTAGTGAGATCGTGGTCGATAGTTATAAATTAACTAAAGCAACTATTATTATCTTGGCCGACGGGACCGGCTCCCCTCGCACACCCTCTCTAACGAGGAGGGCACTCACTCGCGGCAGCTAAAGTTGGCATAACATTGTCATTGGGCTGGAAGAGCTCGTTGAGCTATCATTACAAGGAGAACAGTCCCCTCCCCCCTTCCACCACGGGCGGGTGCTACGAGTCGCGCGCGGTCGTCGTGTTTACTCTAATCGGTACGGCGGTTTGACTTGTGCTCGTTGGCAAAGCGCGTAAGGTACTGGAATTATCTCCTATGACAGCGCTTACATCGTTCTGACTACTCGGAGTCGAATGTATGTGACAGTCTGTCAAAATGACTGAGCATTTAATCGTAGAGTCCGCGCCCGACTCCCTCGAACCTGACATGATCCATCTCCTTTAGTAAATACATTTTTATTTCACATCACCAGCTGTTAATGTAAAATATTGAAAACGCAACGTTAGACAACTATATCCAAACTGAATAGACGCGTCTGGGAGCATTCAGATTTCACTACATTTAAGTCTGGATGAAAAATTCTAAAGCGTCTGTGACTGCGCGCGAGAATCTTCTAGATTTTCCTTCGGGATAATAATCCTGGCATTGTGAACACACACAAAGCCTTCGGGGCAATAACGATAAAGCATTTGTGTGAAAAATTGAAAAATATCGACGCCTCCACTGCTTTCGGTATCCATCATTTGTAGTATAAGATACGAATATAGAAGTCTTCGCCCATCTGTTTACCCAATGAAGTATACTTCTTATGAAATATCACTATCATCACCCCGCGGTTTCAGCTACGTAACTGCTATTGGTCATTGTTTATTTTTCCGAGTAAGTTGTCTCTGTGGTATTTTCATTTTCGTTAGGCGTTTTTATTTTTTTTGTTGAAAAGAGAAGGGTGTGCTAAATATGAGCGTTGATGTATGGGGTTATGCGTTTTGATACATGTTTGCGTAGGCCCGTCCCACCTAAAAACGATGATGGACAAAGCGTCCTGGTATACTGATATAGACTTCTTCGAAATATCGCCGATAGACTTCCTCGATAAATTGACTATCCAACACAAAACATTCAAATCGGGCTAGTAGTTCCGGAGATTAGCGCGTTCAAACAAAAAAAGAAAAAAAACAAAACAAAAAGTCTTCAGATTTACATTGTATCTAGTTCATTATGTGTAGTGCGCTATTGTGTACTGTCAACATGTGACTGTCACAAAGTTCAAGGCCATACTCAATTACACATCTCAGAGGCGTACGGTATGAAGAAAATATGAGGCGTAAAATCTTGTGAGCAATGACCAGACAAGCGTAACGCCAGCGTATCGCTTTACCGCCCTTACGTGGCTAACGTACCTTATGTATCTTTCACATCATAATCATCGTCCGTTTGAACTCCAGTCGCATATCCGACCCGACTCACGCAGTGTCTTAACTAAATATCACCAATTCTGAACAGTAAAGACGTACACGACACACCAAATATACAGCCTGTTCCTGCAATTGAGTAAATAAAATAAACATAAACTATCAAACATAAAGTACAAACTATCTCTTTAGTACATCGATAAGACAATGTCTCCGAAGTGGACCCAAACAGCCACTTTAAGGGGATAAAAATAAATAATGCCCGAGGGACGCGGCGGAGTGCTCCGGCAAAATGATTTCTAATAGGCCGGACCGGGGCACACCTGGACTTAAGGGATGACTTGCCTTCGGGCTCGTAATGAGTTCGACCAATAACAGATACATATTTAATATGATAAGCTTAACAGGTTCGGTGATCCGCCTGGGATGGGTCACACCTTATCTTCTCTTGTTGTTTTCAATCACTGTAAGTTTGAGCATTTGACACGTGGTGGTGGCTGCATTGCAGGCGTTTCGGGCATAATGTAATGGCGAATTTAGCGACGGCGCCCATCTCTGTGGAGACTGGCCAACTGCGTCAGTTTTCTGGTGCACAAGTGTGTGCGCCACAGGCACTAGTGCACTTCCCTCTTCCCTCACTCACCTATTCCGATGGGACGGCAAACCGACGGAGAGAAATCAGACAGAGAGGTGTAACGCGAAAATACGTGACATAGCATTGATACTAAAAATTGAAAGATCCCGATAATTATTTGACCCGACACGGAACTCGGATCCTCGACTCGAAACTCAGGACTGTATCTGATTGTGCTTACCACTAGACTCTTGTAGTCTCTGTCAGAATCAGCAATAGCCATTGGTATAACCGTAGAGGTTCACCTAGTTTACATTTCGGCGTAAGTACGTGGTTTGTGAGGTAGGCGTTGCGAGATGTCCAATTGAATTATGAAAATTTTCGCCAATTTTTTTTATAAGTTCCGAATTAGTATGTAATACGCGGACCCCCAACGGTACACGAGGATTCCTCAGATTCCTCATGAGTTACGCGAATACCTTGATACAGAAGCTAACTAAAATGAAACCAGATTTTTTACACTTCGCAAAGCAAATCAGACCAGAACTCATTCGTCAGGGAGACTAAATTACCAGAATAATAGAAGAATAAGAAAAGCATATACCCAGCAGCGGGATTAGCGGGATATTGTGACGGTTGAGAAGAACAAGATGTAGAGTGGTTCGTAAATATTTTTATATAGAATAGGGGGGCAAACGAGCAATCGGGGCCCTATTACGACTACCGACGCCAATGAAGATTTACATAATTACTATGCCGATGCGTAGCCCTTCCTCCCCCCCCACAATGGGCCACCGGCTACTCATAGTACTCACCAAACACGACACTGAAGATGTCACTTTACGGCCGTACTACGGTAGCGAGAGGTACCTCCCCGGTCGTGCCGGCACCATTCCGTTGCATAAGAGGATCTAGTGTCATGCACTATGCATGGCAGGACCTCCGAAAATAACTCCTTATAATCTTGAGTTTAGAGTATTTTCTCGGGCAGCTTCATAAAGAACTAATTATACCTTTCAGCTTCATAAAGAAATCTTTTGTATAATACTCATCACATTTCCTTAAGTCGCCTG
>JAFELO010001060.1:244405-271397 GCA_017140195.1 Eumaeus atala | reverse complement strand
CCCCCCCCCCCCTCGTGACCCGGGCGGGACGTGCTGATTTAATTTGAATGGGGGCAAGCAAAAATGCGGCGATAAGGCACCTTAGAGGTTTAGTCTATAGTTGATATTTTATGTACCGACTTCACTTTTATACGTTTAGTAAGATGTAGTAACATTGCAGCCACATTGGACCGGTACCACCGGGTAAGTATAACGTCAACAATCATTCTTTTAACGAAATGAGCTACTTCGATCAAACAAGTACCGCTGCTAGCTGGAGCTTTTGCGGGGGAAACTATATCTAGTAGAGGTCGTCTCGCTTACATGTCACCCCCATAAAGGGACAGCTAGTGCGGTTTGTCCGGTAGCATATTGAGGGCAGGGAAGGGCAATGCATCTCCATAACAATTATGATGTCTGGAGAAATGTGAGTTGGTATTTTATTCCTCAAGGCTGTTCATCGCTGATGTTAAGAATTGGTACTACGTGGTACGTGGTCATGGCCTGCAGGGTTAACGTCACTTGACGAGCATCTGGTGCACTGGTGCAGTGGTAACATAGCTCGAGTATAAGGTCTTGGAGGTGTCGCGTCGAATGTAGTGTCGAATGTCGCGTCTAATGTCGCGTCGAATGTCGCGCCGAATGTGGCGTCAAAGTCGAATGTCGCGTCGAATGTGGCGTCGAAGTCGAATGTCGCGTTGAAGGTCGCGAGTTCGAACCCCGCCCAGGACGTGGATGTTTATCTATATACAATAATAAAGTTTTTTAAATTTATAAAAAATATTATAATGTGTAAAAGATGTTATAATATGTAAAACGTATTTTATGTATTTCCGTTGTCTAGTGCCCGTAACACAAGTACCACGGCACTTAGCACAACGTGATGTGACAAGTGAGATATTATTAAGATATTATTATTATTTATTACAACTTATTTTGGAAAAAAAACATTATATTGACCTTGGCTTCGGCCCCAGAAATGACGTCATTTATGGACTCTGGTCAGGACGGCCTCTTAGTCTTAACCGTGCAAGCTCAATAGCCATGAGCTTGTATGGTTAACACTTGCTAATCAGTATAGCTTAGATTGCAACAAGTACCTATGTGTTTATATACTACCATGTGATTTTGTGAGATGAATACAGAATCCATGATTGATGAGAGGGTTAGTAGGCGAGGCTGGGACTAATCGGTACACCTGCAGGATGCGAAGATTAATACAGGTGGAGCAAGGAATCGGTCGCCTTGGTATTCATTGAATAGACTAACTTTTGCACGCGACTTCGCTTGCGTGCGACGTTGAAATATCTATACATATAAAACTCTTCTGAGTAACTAACAGACAGACAACGGAAAGCCGTAACTACTGTACCTGGAAATTCGCAATTTGGTGTAGAGTTTCATGATGTAAGTGAACACTAAGAAAGGATTTTTAGAAATTCAACCCCAAAGGTGTTGTAAAAGGGGGACGACGTTTATTCCACGTCATGTCGAGTACCTGGTTATGTTAAGTTAACGATGACTAATATAGTTTAGATATTGCGTGTTTATTTTCTAGATCTCATTATATCTTGTTTAGTAGGTCAGTCTTTGTTTGTGTAACACATGACTCACTTTAGCGCATCGGTAAGTTAAACGCTAAACACGTAACATTATATTTAGTAAGAGTTAAAAACATTCCGCAGCCGAATTGGGCGTCCCCGGAGGTACCTCTCGCTCATATGATACCGGCGTAAAGTGAAGTCTATGCTGTCTGTGTGGTTTCGTGCTGTTTTTGTGTAGCCGGTGGCCTATTGAGGGATGGGTTGGAGGAAGTAATGGGCGTAGGTATTCACATAATATCTCCGATTGCTCATTTATCACCCTATGCCAGAAAAATAAAGTTGCGCCATAAAGCGTTCGAATAAATTTATATTTTATTAATAGTTGTATCTTAATGTAGAAACCATTAAAATTAATCACGCAGATGTTAATGAGCGTCTGTAGTGACATAGTGATATGGATTTCTCATTTGTCCCCATATGCTACACAAATATGGGCATACATCAAACGAAAAATTGTTTAACTATCATGAGAAACGTAACATTTGAAGAGGAAAAGTGTTAGTGGGACTCCGAGAGCCCCGTACCATCGGCAGATGCGAGCGTGACAACTTGTAACACTTGACAAGCTTACGTTTGCGGCCGCCTGTGCTCATTTTCTCAAACCTACTAAGTCATACGAAAGAGACTGCTGGTGCTAAGATCACAAGAAGTAAACTCCGTCCTTCCAACATAACCTACATGATAAAATATCCGTATCTCAAGAGAAAAATATAACAATTATGTGACTTTTTTGTACGTCTATCTGTCCGTTTGCCTGTCAAGAAAACCTAAAGACGGCAATCATGAATTTTGAAAAGAAGTTATTTATAAGGGGAAAAATATGATGAAGATGTTGAGGAAGCAGACAATCTTGATAACTGCGAAAAGTAACAGCGTCGCTGTCGCGTTTCTTGCGGTTTATGAGTATCCGGTAGCCCATTGGGGGGTTGATAGGAGGATGTCGCATCTGCGTAACAATCATGCGAGTGTCCATGGGCGTCGATAGTCGTCAAAAGGCTCCGAATGCTGGTATGCCCCCTTATGCTATAAAAAAAAACTAAATAATTCTAATACTTCGGGTACTTATAATAACTTGTGAAATCTGGACATCTGTCATCTCAATCCACCCGCAACCATGGTTGAATAATTAAATAAACCGTGATAAAATCCGTTAAGGTAGTTTTATTGTAACAAACTCACTTGAGTTTGATGAAGTTTTTGTTAGAATCAAGGAAGAACCGAAACAATGGAAAAATACAAAGTTATATTTATAATTAATTTCATGCAAAATGAGCCCGGTAATGTGAGTGATGTTTAACGTTTACAAGTTGTCGTGCTGGTACAGAACCCTACGTCCCGCCTCGCACTTGACCGGATATTTACATCAGCATCTAATCAAGGCATAAGTTTCCCAGTTTGTAATTCGAACTAATTCTTAGCCGCTAGTTAACTAAATTTAACCTACAGCTGTTGCGGCTTTTTAATTCCAAAGGCTCGAATAATATTCCTGGCTGGTTCCTGTGGAGGTTTTATTCAATTAAGAGAATTCCCGCGAGTTCCGCCGGACGTCGAACCACTTTTATATCCCATGCTCTTTATTTCAACATTTCACTTACTTCGTGCATTTTAAATCAAGACTAGAATGAGCTTAGTGTTTAATTAACTATTCGAAAAAATGTATTAAATAAATTTAAAGTATTGCTAAGGGCATTTAAGGACATTTTTCTTCTTTTTATAGTAACAAGTAGTCTTTTTATAGTTATGGGGGGGTACAAAGGAGAAATCGGACTTTACGACCACCGACGACCTTGTCTTTTCTCAAGTAACGCAACTGCTGTCTGTCACAGTACATAAAGTGGTATATGTCAACCGGGAAATGTAAAGCAGCAAGCGCACTGTTCGCTCTGTCTGCGTCCCATTAGGGAACTGACGTGAACATGTGTGTGTGTGTGTTTTTCAGTAAATGTGCTATCTAACTTCGAATGAACCAGTATAATTAATAACAATCAGTAATAATTCGTACCAGTGTTCCTGAGATTAGCGCGTTCGAACTAACCAACTCTTCAGCCTTCAGATTTAACAAACTGTCTGGGCGTATGTTATAGACGACAGAACACTGGAACCTTGAAACAATACTCACTTACTAGAGCTCGAGCAATAAAAGCGCCAGCTCACAGCTTGCAGGCATTACGAGGGGTTGCGAAGAGTTTGTGATTTACCCACGACATTATTAATTTATCGCAATTAAAATTTCGTCAAGAAAAAGAAATTGCCCCAAATTACCCCGACCGACCTCCGGGCTCGTTTCTTTGAAGCCCTTCGTACGGAACCGTGGATTAATTGCGATCACAAGTACTCGGGTACTTTGTAATTTCTAATTAAGTCGACGGTAAATATGTTTTAACTACCGCCTTGTTTAGGCGTCACGTTCTTCTAACATACTAGCGTTCCACCCCGGCGTCGCTCTAAAATGACGAGGGATAAATTATTCACTAAACTTCCTCGGGAACCACTCTATCCATGGGTGAAAACAGCATGAAAATCTATTTAGTAGATTTTGAGAAAATCGATCTCATCTAGACCGTCTTAGGGGACATTCTTTGTAATGAATACAGATTCACTTTGCACAGAGTATCAAACGAAAGTAGTATCCGTGACCCTTACATACCGGCCTTGCCTCCTCCACGTTCATATCTCTTTTCATACAAACACGTCGGTTGCGAAGACTAACGACGCCTGACAGTACCCGATCAATCTGATCAGAGTAGGACTGTCTTGGTCTTCCTCTAAGTGGTAACTGCATCCTTCCACATTCGCATTGTATACCTGTTTTGTTAACCTTTCTGCCCAAGAATGGCAGTTGTTAATATATTATTTCGTGATGTATGGCACCCCGTTCTCTCTGCTCACCCCATTAGGACGCTGGCGTGAGGATGTGTTGTTGTAGTTGTATCCGTTTCCTGGTTAAGCTGTACCAGCAATGGCACAGCTTCTTGCATTTATTTACATTCCTTGTCATAATAACAGGTGGGGTTATGACTCTATAGGTGCTGCAGCTGCAGTATCGTATTTCGGTAGTCATCTGAACCTCTTTACTATCTTTGACTACTTATTTTAAAATACTTTTGTCTACTTATTAAGGGGGCAACTCCTTGATAAATAGACAAAAGTATTTTTATACATTCACAGATCGTACAAATGTGTGCGTGTGGTGTCTTCCCGGTCGTGTTTACCCAATTAAGCTACAACTAAACGTCAAAAAAACTGCTTGTCTAATAAGTAAGCGGATTTGAGAATGCATCGCCTGGTGAAGTGTGAGGGACGGCTTGTTACGCTCCCAGCAGGCTCCGTCCATTCGGAACAGTAATGTTACAACTGTGGTGTTAATAAATCGGAACGTAAATATGACGTTATAATTTTTCGTGCGTGCAGTCGTTTTTACGTAATGTTTACATAGGAGCCACCAGCTTCGTACTTCTCACTAAAATTACCACATGAATGTTCCAAGACACATGAATGTTCACCTCTCTCGCTCTCGTAGAACTCGTAGATCTCTCATCCTGCGCCTCCCTGATCCCGCTTTATCCGAGTTTGAATTTTTAACAAAGTGTCACAGCACACGTAACGTTGTTGTTGTGTCTCTGTGGGGGTAGCGGATAATCCATACATAAATATCTTGTATTTATATTCCGTCACGAACTGTGAACACATGTTTGATTTTAAAAGCTTTTCGACTCGGTCACACTTCTTTTTGACTGTATATGGAGGTCAGCGAGTAAACGAAACTTTAAGACTACCGACGCCCATGAACATTTGCATTATAAAACGTTGCCCACTATCCTCGTCGCCTCCTATGGATTCATTTGTATTTTTTTTATAAAACTAAAATAAAGCCTTCACTTTAAGTCGGACGGACAGACTGAATCAAATTTCATTAATATCGATTCCAGTCACTTTAACGATTGCGATATATGTACTAAAATTCAAAGGGCCAGTGCTTATTTTAGAATATTTCTCGAACCAGAAAAAAAAAACAAAGAATACAGTAGACAAGATTTTCCGTTTAGACAATTATTATATTATACAAAAATGTTACGATTCGTCTTCAACGTGTCCGAAATAAGAGTGTAAAAATATGAAATGAAGCTGATCCTTTTTTAAATCCATTTTTGAAACCGAAAACTAGACTCTTTGTTTACTTTAATTAAAAAGTATGACATAAATATATCTTACTCGTTTCGAAAAATAACTTGAATCCTCTGATAACTGTCGGCATCCCAAATAAATACATCTGTAGCGACAAAAACATGGGATGAAATATGAGGGTACTCGCAGATAGTAATTTTACGCTTTATGTATCCTGTCCGGGCGCGTAAACGTGGGCACACATCATAACACATCCGTGCTCTGCACGAGACGGACGTAGGCAATGTTATAGATATATTTTTTGTTGCAATAAGTTTGTTACAGAAACGCAGCCATTCTTCTTAAAGAAAACTAGTATTTTTCTATGAATAGCTGGTGTAGATAACAAACAGGAGTATTTCTTATCTCGTAAAAGAATTAATACAATATAATATATAAAAAGACATCAAATATTTACTTTTCCTAGTACCTACCTGTAACACAAATCCTAACGGTACTTAACACAGCGCTAGGGTAATATAATAACAAATAAGTCCACTGATATTATTATTAATAATAATGAATATGGAGGGAACAAGACAAAGATATGTGACACAGATGTAAGGTATAGTCTTGTTGTGTAGATGTGTTTTTGTATACCTAAAACGTGCCCCTGGAACAGATTTAACGAGGGTGAAACTGCAGGCCGCAGATATCTTTGACATAATTTTGTTTATATTCAGTTCTCATAGGAGGCAGAGTCTTCTTAATCTAGTATCGTGAAGTCGAAAAATTCTGAACCATCAGCTGAGAATCCCCCTAGAGCCATGGACGTGTGTCTCGTCATGCAGACGTGACACACGTCAATACTTACAGTCTCACGTGTCAGGCACTTGGTTACGAACTTTATAATACAGTAGCGGAACCCTCGACAGCATCATCGCCAAGCATTTATTTCCGAAATGAGTTGCTTTGTTTGAACCACAATGATTGCTTGGAGCTTCTGTGGGGGAAGCTACACCTGGTAATAGGTAATGTCATGATGCATTGCAGAGGAATTGGGCCCGCATGACCGGGGAGGTGTGACTCTCGCTGACTAGATACCGGCGTAAAGTAACAGCTACGCTGCCGCCATTCATACAATGTGACAGTTGCCGGTGGCACATTAGTAGAGAGAAGGAAAGGAGAGCAACAAAGAACAGGCAGGAGAATAATGCGAAATTCTATGGACATCGGTATTTGTCAAAATCGACACCACGTTTGCCCCCTTATACTATAAAAATGGCTACCCATCCAAAAGTTTTATCCATTCCATTGCTTCACGTAATTGTTTACAAACGCGTTCCGGCGACAAGACTTCGCCTTCTGTATTTGTGTCTAATACACATTTGTTTGCATAACCGTTGTTTCTTCACAAACAACTTATGTATTCAAACAGCATGTTCAGTGTCAATATCGTTATTACATAAAAATAAATATGGCCGCTTCACGTGAACGACGTAGTAACCACACGAACACTATTTCGATGGAAAAATCAGAACCAAAATGTATGATATGTAATATAGCGAGTGTGCCGCATATGTTAGTTCAGGTTTCACAGGTTCTAATCCCGTCCAGATCGTGGATGGTCCGTGTATTGGTATTTTTTTTAATCTTCATTTGAAAAAATATATAAAAATATTAAATATGAACCGGTGTGGTAGATCCAAAAAAAAATCAGCATCCAATCGAAATAATGTCGCCGTAGATTCAGGAACATAACAAGCAAATAAACTACAAACTTCGATTTCACAGGTTGTGATTAGAAATTATTAGTTAGACGTATTTTTGTGATAATTAGAAATAATTAGTTCGATACCTTCGAATGGCGACTTGACACTTTATAGTAACCTAGAAAACCGTTAAATAAGTTGTCACGTGAGGCAAGTCCGGCGTAATCGAGGCACCTGGTCACCCTAGGAGCTATGCTAGGCCCCGTCATGTGGATAAGACTGCGTAAATCGTAACATCGGCTCGATAAAACCGATTACGCATCCAGGAAACTATTTGAATCCCACCCCTGAAACCTGACGCCAATACTATATATTTATCTTACAATATTTATGAGATCAAAAACCCTTTTGACGTTTAATGCGTTTCGAAGATTGATGTCAAAACATTTTGACTTATGTTTATCTTCTTCTAGGAGTCAGCAGTGAAAATGAAAAATCTTCGATGTACACAAAGAGCTCGAATCAATTGATAAACATTGAGCGAATTGAGAGGGAGTTAGTGAAGACAGAAAGAGTTACAACAATAGCAACACATCAGTACATCACACATCTTCACATATCACGGTCCTGTTGCTGACAGATCCGGTTATTCACAATTTTTACATAACATCTACAAATATTTACATTTTAAAATCATTAACTATTTAACAATCCCTGCTGCGATTTTGAAGTATTCCAAAGGAACTTCTAGCCATCGCTTATGTAAATAAAGAGATGTAAGGATTCCATAAAATCTGTTGTTAGTGGGATATCGGAAGGATAGTTTTCACCTTTAGTGGTACACGAATAAAGTGCTTTGAACATTGTTTTTCGTTTCATCATAATGTTAGAATATTTTACGGATATAATTCTCCCAAACGTATATGTTCGTACAAAAAGCGCATAACACAAACAGATCTTTTTGGCAGCATCACGTTCCACCAATGAACGTTTCGTGAAAAAAAAAATTACGAAAGTAGGGAAAAGCAAATTGTGGAGATTGTACGAACAATGTCTACACGCCGCGGGGTTAGCGCCAAAATACACCGCACGTTATATAATAAAAAATGTACTTACATTAAAAAATATACTCTTTACAACTTGTACAGAATACTACCCCCGGATTTGACAGTTAATAGCTTTGCTCACTGGCTCCCTTTTTTGACGTGTGGAAAACCCTTCAGGTACCATCTCAGCAGGGATACTATTACAGGGATGATTATGTCGGACTTGAACCGAATAAAACTAAACGGTGCTCCGTCTCGTAAGTCTATGCCGGGTTGTCCCGCATTCCTAAGAGAAGGATGATGCCTGGAGATCCTGGCTGAGTATAGCCTACCCAAAAGGCGGTCACGCCAAGATGGCAAAGGACCTAACCTTCCCGTCTAGAAATGCACCCACGGAACACGGCACCCTCTTCGACCTGTTCCTGTTTGGGCGTTAGGTAGCCCCATCCAGCGCCATCAGGCACTGGACTGATGGCGCTCGAGCACTAGCTCAAGGATTCTTCTGTGAGACCGCACAATGCTTGAACTTTCCCGCAGCCCCTCTGCCGCTTCTGTTGCAGACACCGCCTCTCAAAAAGAAACTGAAGCATTCTGCGCGGTTTCGAGCGAGAGGTTGCCACGCTAATGACATCCAGGTGGTCACGTCGCAGCTGTTTCCACGCTGAGCACTCTGCTGTCTTCGGGTAGTTCCCTCAGTGGATTCTACCTTAAAAGTTGTACACTAAAACCTTTCTCGGGAATTGCTCTATCTATGGGTGAAACCCCGTCCGGTATATTTTGAAAAAATCGATAACATGCAGACAAACAGCTTTTGGGGAGTCTGTTTCATGATATGTGTAGGTAGACCTATTTTAATGAATGCCAACCTGACCAACAATCATCGTCATTGGTATTTCGCAAAGAGCGCCATAGGTCAGGGTCACGAGCCAAATGCAATCAGCGACGGATTTTAACCAAGCCGTCAGACCTTATGTATAATAGGCCTCTTTACGTATGCTAAGACGACTTATGTTAAAGCTAAAATAACAAATTTCTTGTCGTTGCAACTCTGGTCGATATTAGACTCAGTTGTATAGTTCTTAGAGATCCTTGTGCCGAGCCCGCCACGCCGCTCACCCCGGGCCGGTTGGAGGATGCATATAATAGGTATTTTTCATATCGCAATAAAAATCCTCTTCCTATATACGGGTTATTTTTATATTTTTTTTACCTACATTTTTAAATTATTATTTACTTAACAATCCCTTCGGCAATTTTAGCTTGTGATTATGTAAGCTTATTTTAATTATTTACCAGAAGATCCTTGTATAGGAATTTCACAAAGTCTGTCGTTAGTGGTACTTCGGAGGAATAGTTTTTACCAACTTTAATGGCATTTCAAATCACAGGCATTCATGTTTCATGTTCTTTGAACACTGTTTTTAATTTCTGTTTTTACATAAACAGAAATAATGCGTAACACTTTCATTCTCTTTTCTAAAATATTTCTTTATAAATGTTATAGCCAATGAGATAAAAACACGTACTGCCTCTCTTTCCTTCTCTTTCCCTTTGGACAAAGAAGCTGCAACAGCGAATTAAAAGTGTTGCGGGAATAATTATGAAACAGATTTAATGTGTAACATATACACATGTGTTGCATTTGTCCAGGTGTTTTTCAATGCCTGGTTTTAAGGATATGCTTGTATCTAAGTCAGTCAGATAAGTCAGTCATATAGATAAGTCAGTTGTATTTCACTAGCTACTACTCTAATCAACATTTAACGTCTCAAAAAAGGTTATTCCCATTTTTTTTTATTTCGACGAATGCTGGCAATGTTGACGTTTACATGCCAGAAATATTTCCATAATTAACACAAGTTATGGAAATGTCATTTTTTACACATGGTTTTTATACAAAAACCACGCAGAAACGGCTAGTTCTAAATAAATCTTGGACAAAGATAAAAGAGTGACGAATTTGACGAGTGGAAAACCAAAAATTTTACGAGTTAAATAAATAACCAAAACTTCCTGGGTAAAAAAATGTTCTATCTAACATTGAAATAATTTAGCAAATCGGACTAGAACTTCCTGAGATTAGCGAGGTCAACCAAACGACCAGCTTTATTATGTTAGTAAAGATAGAGTATGGAGAAATAAAAACATTATTCCACATGTAACATGGCATGTAGGCAGGGAGCAGGTAGCAGGTGGACGGGACGAATTACACGAGGACAGATGTGGGACGGAACGCGACAGGTTTTTAATGGCGGGCCCCGGTTTTATGCGCGATTACGTATGGGAGATGTATATGACGGGAATAAATAACGGTGTTAAATAAGTAATGGTGCGACAGGGGAAATCTTATTGCCTGTGATTTGAAATGCCATTTTTTTAAACACATTGGTGTGTAACAGGTTCTTGTGGTGATTTTCTGTGAGTCGATGCTCTAGCATGTAACTTTATTTACATATTTTTGAAGTTATTCTTCTTTTGGCGCGTTAGGGTAAAGTGATGGCAGCAAATGTTTACGATGCACGTGCACACCGTCACGGAAAACCAACCTGAGGT
Source organism: Eumaeus atala (assembly GCA_017140195.1). NCBI lineage: Eukaryota > Metazoa > Arthropoda > Insecta > Lepidoptera > Lycaenidae > Eumaeus > Eumaeus atala. The sequence continues at coordinate 260,399 of JAFELO010001060.1, read as the reverse complement.
ATAGTCAATATTTACGTTTTTCTCTTGCTACGCCAGTGGAATACAACTTTAACGATTGTAAATACGTACACTCAGATCCTTGTTTTATTAGAATGATACCTAATTGGGAAACGAGCAGAAGGTAAAACTGTGTATTAGAACCGCCGCAATAGATCCGCAGTACCAAAGATATTTATATAATTATTAACTATATTTTTACTATTATTATATGTTGAATGGCATAGGGCTCGCTCATTTTTTCCCCTTTTCTCTGTCCAGAGCTCCACTGCGCCAGCCAGGCAGGTAGGTATCGATTGATTTCATCTCACCATCTCCTTTCAGGTCCGTTGCGTCGCCTCTTTGAATCTGGGTCTCATATTTTATTAAATAATTGTTACTATTTATTTTATAATTTCATTCAAGAGGCCAAAGGGGCGGGCCCCCGCTTTACAACAATATTTTACTAATACTGTTCTGTCTTACATCCTGAACCATCTTAAATAACATCTTGTCCAGGCACCAGAAATATGCCCACGCCAGGACATAGACCAGAGACAATGTCTGGCTTAGAGCGAAAGAAAGTGCAAAGTCAAAGGTAGAACAGATATACAACATATAAAATCATCTTCATTAGAGTTACACTTCCTAGAAGTAACACACTCTCCGGTGTTGGTCCTCCGAAGGACAAGTGACACTGGTTTTAGCAGTAATAATAAATAATAATATCATCACGGCGGTCATCTCTATAGGCACTAGGACTATCATAGCCCACAAGTGTGTGCGTAGGCACAAGGGCACACCCTGTTCCCTCATTCTCCTATACCGATGGGGCAGCAGTCCGACACGACCGAGGAGACAGGAGGCGCTGGACCGACGGCTTAAAGTGCTCTCTAATGCGCGGGGATGTAACACCGCGAACTTCCCGACCTCGGAGTGTTATGACAAATTGTAAAATCCCAATAACAATTTGGGCTGCCGGGACTCAAACCGAGAACTACACGACTGTGGTTGTACATGCACTAGATCATAACGCAGAACTATAAATTCACTCAAAGAACCTATCGTCCCCTGAGATCAAACCACTCGCCAAGCCTGTAGCCATTAAATATACGCTTTTATATTCCAAGCCAAACATTACTTTGATATATATGTTACGTAATAAAAAGCATCGTAAAAAGTATGAAAATTTGATAAGCCACAACCATTTCATAAGATTGAATAAAGACACCTTTGGAGACCATAAACAGGAGATAAAGAGATTTTTTTCGGTTTTAATTTTTATTTTAAACATAGGAAGGGATCCTTATGATGAATGAGAATAACAATTCTACATTTTTGGACAAATGTGTTTGATTTTCCGCCATTTTGTTAATACGAGTACATTAACGCGGGAAGCAAGACGCATTTAAATTGGTTGTATCTTTTGATGTTAATGTCACTGCAAATGTGCCAGCTACAGGTAAATGAATGATAAGTGCGTACATCCGTGATCTTTGAAACTACGCGTGAGTCACACAGCTCCTTATGAAATTTATTAGCTATAACCCGGACGCGTTGCTACGCCAGTTTTTTTTTAATAATAATAAAGAAAAAACACACGTCTCATTTTCTTCACATCACGTTCCTTAAATCATTTATACAAAATCAATTTTAATAACTTTAACCATTTAAACTTTAGTCTTACTAAGTGCTGGTTTATTTTGTTAGCTAATAAAATTGCTAAAAGATATCTGGGCTATTCTTTAGCACGGGTGCTGAGCCGAGGGCCCCTCGGGGAGGACTGTTCACAGGTCACTTTTATTCCGGGAAATAAAATCTTAAATCCGAATGCAATTCACTTTCTGAGTATTCATATCTATAGCAGTAGTATTATCCTACTATATTCGTAGTCGTAAGAGGTAGCGTCATGCTACATTGCAGCCGAATTTAGCTGACATAACCGTGCCTCTCGCACACATGATCCCGCCGTACAGTGACAACTTCGGTATCGTCTTTCGTGCGTCTCACGAGCAGGGCCGGAACCGCTTTCCCTTAATTATTATTATAGGTATTTCATGGGTTTGTTTTCAAACACCCTATCAATCCGATAATTAAATCGTCGGCTAAACGTAGCTAAAAGCTAACCAAATCGATAGAGTTAATTCGGATGGGCACTAACCGAATTCGGAAACCCTATTATAGGTTACCCCTTCATTAAGTTTTTATAGAAGTAGAAAGAAATCATGCACGGAAAAGGGATAAGCATAAGGTAACCCTATCATGACAAATGGTGGATCGAAATGTATTCGGCACAACCAAGAAAATGAACACATCGATGCACTTTTGCCATCTCCCGTTTATAGAATTTAGACCGATGAAAAAAAAATGACACTTCCTTAGAGTCAAAATATGCTAAAGAGTAGTAGAGAGTAGCTAGAGAGTAGAGTAGTAGCTAGAGTCAATATAATGTCTACTGCTGTTTTGACCTCGCCGTTTGTCGAAAACCTTTGACCTCCCAAGTGCCTTTTTAGGTTAGGGAACTGAAAGAAGTCAGACGGAGCCAGATCAGGTCAATAAGGCTGGTGCGGTAAGAGTCCATAGCCCCAATTGTATTTCAGCCATTGATTGCATAGACGTGTGAACACGGTCGATATATTGATGAAACAGGACTTCTTCTGAACATTTCCGCATGCTTCTCTTTTATTTCCTCTCGTAAACGACGTGAATAAGGAATAGCAGAATCTCCTAAATCACTGACCATATCATCATGGATGGCTTTCGGTAGTAGCCCCTTCTTGTGGAAGTACTTAATGATGACACGCTGCTCAATTTGCTCCATTTGCAGAGACTATGTCCGATCGCTTTGTTAAAGATATTTAAAATCACAACTAGTTATCCCACACGTTTCAAACTTTACTCAATTAACTAGTCTAAACTGAATCAAATCTACTTAAGATTTGATTTTTAGAATTTGTTTGTGTCAGGTACTTTTCAAACCACCCTCGTATACAGTAATGTATAAAGTTATGTGTAATACTACCTTCATTATATTTAAGCTTTTAGGGCACCTACACTACAGGTAAGTGCTTAAATATTAACCCCTTATAATTGGGTGGCGCATCAGAAGTAGTTAACCTCATTCAAAAGGGTTTCCACATCGAAAGACTGACACTATCAATAAGTTACCTTTTCATTAGGGTAATATTTCAATAGGCTGTCCCTAAAAATAGGCTTATTAAAAAAAGGGGGTTTTCCGGACCTTGGCCAGGTGTTGCCGGTGACTCATTGGAGGGGAAGGAAAAAATGGGGCGATGCATTATCATAGTAATTGTGCGGATGTTAACGCGCGTCGGTAGACATCAAAACGCTCCATAAAAATATAACAACCATTCATACTATCTTCAGCCTCAGCTCCAAAATGCCACTGGAGTTTTCTTCTTAAGAACAAACATGATTCGCGGGACGTAAGCGACACAAGCGCAGAAAATCGTTACGCTGGTGTTACGTTGGATCGCTGCTTCACACTATTAGGCTTTAAGTCTTCCGTTTCAATGTTGAGAGATGAAGCGGCTATGTCCAAGAATAGACGACTGCCAACCTCTGATCGAAACGATGACATCAGAATGCTTGCACCAGTGCCAATTGCTGTTTTATATTTTATTATTACAAACCAATCGGGCTGTGTTTAATTATTCGTGACATCATCACGACGGAGTGTCGGACAGACAGACCGGGTGGACTGACGACTTGGTTCAGGTGGCAGGGAGTCGCTGGATGCACGAGGCTCTGAGGGACGCCGGCGTCCAGCAGTGATCGTGGTCCGGCTGATGCTGACGACATACTCGACACGCAGGCAGTTGGGACACGGAACATGGCTGCAGCAAACGGATGTTTTGACAGATACTTTTGTAATACATTACATTTTTTACTGGCCATTCTCCCCATAAGGTTCGTGGTTATTCACGGGGGCGAATTATAAACTAAAACTTTCCTCGCTAATCGCGCCATCCACGGCTGAAAATGCATTCAGTAGACTCTGACAAAATCTAACACGTACATAATATAGATTGTGTAAGCGTGGGGAAACTGGAAACACTTCCTACTCCTCCTATTTTCTTCTTGCGATTATTATTTAATTTTTATTTTTTTTATTTAAAAAATTATAGAATTTAATATCGTTGCGGGTCCCAAGGCCGCTTTTAGCATTCCATCGGGCTCTCTACCATTATGTCAAAGGGTCACAGTAGCAGCGGTGGGTAAGCGAGGTGGGCCATAACCGATTAAGAAAAAAAAGTATCGCCTTAAATGGAAGGCACCTCACGTTTGTGGTGGATATAGTCTTGTTTTCAGAATCCGCCCAACAGCTCAATGTCATCAACGAGTCACATCATATTCAAGGCGCCGTAGCGGTTAGGTTAACCACGTCGAGCGCGCGCGGGTGTTATGACACCCGCCCGTGGCGGAAGGTGGGAGACCGTTCCCCCAGTCATAATAGCTCAACGAGCTCGTCCAGCCCCCCCGATAACGCAAGGCGAAATTTAGCCGCGCCATGTGCTGCCCCTCTCGATAGATATGGGGGCAAGGTGACCCGGTCCCCTCGGCTAAGATAATAATAGATACTTTAGCTAATCTTAAATAACTATCGAGATCCACTCTTCCCATCTGCGAGAAAGGAGGGGGTGTCCCCCTATCGACCACAATCCCAGCTAGACCGTCACCCGACGTGTTTTATAGTAACCGGTGAAGCTGCACTGGACACTTTCGTCAGCGAATGTCAATAGGGCAGTCAACAAAAAAAAATACACCAAGAAAGCGTAAAGGTAGGCTTATAAATGAACTTTGATTAAACTAAAGTTATGACTAACCGCCATGGACTAGACATTCACATCAATTGTAAACAACAACGCCCTCAGTTTAAGTTTAACGTTACGTATATTCGCCAAGCAGATCTCATTCTACAGAACAAGAAATTTAGAAGTAATAAAAGGGATCACAAAAGTCTATATAAGTCTAACCTTCCACTGTTGATTAGGAAAATATTTGTGGCGAATGTCTATAGGCGTCAGTATTCGTCAAAAGGCTGCCATTCCTGTTTTACTCCTATAAAAAGAGAAGTTTTGTCACCAATACTGCATAACGAACAATATATTTAAGATTTTTCTTAAAGACTTTCCGTCCGTCCCGGCTTCGCACTGATATTTCACAAAAATTGCAAAAACTCATTGATTCACAAGAATATAAAAATTACAAATTCATGGTTAATGACGATTTAATGTCACGGTAATGACAACAAATTCAATTTATGACGGAACAACGTCTGCCGATACAGCTTGTTGTCAGTAATTTCTGCAGCGAAATAAGGATTTACTTTGATATTTTTTTCACAACTTTGGTTACACTATTGAAGTTTCGTAATGATCAAAACGTTTCAGAAAATGTCATACCAGCCTACGCTCATCACAAATAATGTAGGATTCTAATAGTAAAATATTTTTCCAGATCAGTCCAGTAGTTTCGGAGCCTATTCAATGCAATAAATATATAAGCCAAGAAACAATCAAATATTTCCTCTTTATAATAGTAGTGTAGAAGTTTTTTTTTTAAGGGGCAAACGTAATGTCGGAGCCTTTTTTACGACTACCGACGCCCATGAATATCCACATAATTACTATGCCAACGTGTTGCCCTCCTTGCCCCCTCCCGCGATGGGACACCGGCTAGTCACAAACAGCACGAAACGCGACACTGTAGGTGTCATTTTACGGCGGTATTATGTGCGAGAGGTACCTCCCCGGTCGTGCCGGCCCAATTCCGTTGCAGAGGAGGATATCGTATCATGCACTATGCATGCCACTATCTCCTCCCGTGCAGCGTGGCTATACCTCTTCCTAAAATAAATGAACAGTAATAAATAAATTAATTATGAATGCTCAGTGTCGGGATTCGAACTTACTACCGCGGGCGAGACATGCGTGGGAAGGCCACCCATGTCTGGAACGTTACTACTGAGCCAGCTGGTCGTCTTAGCCTACGCTAGCCAAGCCAGTGATCGTGATATCAACACATACCTAGTACTAACCTAGTAGTACGCACAAATAGGTACAATTTGCAAAACCCATAAAGCACCCGTGGGGCGGCTATTACGGTGTTATGAATCCGGACAATAAATCACCCCACTATTGGCCCAATTACCCGCAGCCCCGGACCCTAATCGCCGTAAGATTTTGGAAAAATCCAACGCCCGCCCAACTCCAAGTGATTTATGCCGGCGTAAGGATGGAGTTGTTCCGGTTCGGCCGACTTGGAAACTTATAGAGGTGTTTGCTGAGTGTGACGACGTCTCGCGGTGAAGTTGGTCTTATATAATACTGGAGTACGTAGTTTTGCTGTTATGTGCAGGGTGTTCAAGTTGTAAGACAATGCACAAGAACACAGCGTGTTCAGTATGTGATTCTGATTCCGAATATACAATAAACTAAAATTGTCTAGGGTCTTTGAAATTCTTACTAAAACATACAGACTAATTGATAACCTCCTTATTTTTTGCAGTCGTTTAATAATTATAATAATAGAAACTAGACCAATTAAATTGAAATATATTGATTTCTAGATATTTTATCTCTATGGGCATGGAATAGGGGTTGATGAGTGTGAATAAATCAGACATAGACTAAACGGTTACCTACCTCTGTGGTGTAACGATGCGGGTGTCGCTTGTTAAGACCGTTGGCCGCGTGGGGTCCTGGGTTCGATCCCTAGGTTGCGCAACTGTTATTAATGTTTTTCAGAATATTCTAAGCATGCATTACATTGTCCGGGATTGGAATGTGCCCGAAGTGGCCATAGGCTTGCCACCCATGACATCATGGGCCTCAGTACCTTGGCTAATTTTGTTCCAGTATATCTTGCGAGTTGTGGATGTACTAGCACACCTCTGATTACCTCTTCGGGGATAATAGGCGTGAAGGAAAGGTTACCTACTAAGTGAATGGCATTCCATTGCTAAATTCGGACCCAATATCTTCGTAATGCAGACGTAAATGTCTAAACCACAGACATAAATAGATCTAGTTTTATATAAAACTTCAACCTGAGTAGCTCCGGCCCCATTAGTCGCAGCGTCAAGTCATTTAGTTTATAGCTTTCCTCGATAAATGTAATATTTAACCCAAAGTTTTTTTTTAAATTCCGACCGGCAGTTCCTGAGATTAGCGCGTTCAAACAACCAAAATGTTCAGTCTTATATTATGAGTATAGATACCTACTGTAGACAAAGCTATAAACTCAAACCTAGAAGTGTAGAAACTACCTCACATATAAGCCTTATGTCATAAGGCTTAAAATATATAGAAATGACTATTGCTTTTAAAGTTTATTTAAAGACCTGTTGCACGATAGTAGGTTCTTCCCGTTTCAGGAGCTTATTCTATTTCAACGAGCAATTCTTGAAGAGCATCATACGGTATCTTAAATTCTTCTTGTACTGGTCTCAAACATCCGTGAAATATTAGTATAGAAATATTATTTATTATTTATTTTTAAATAAAACAAAACGAAAATGATGATTTGATAATAATTTTGAGCCAGCTTAGTCATCGCCATCAAAAAGAAGTAATCTACTCAACAAAATTATTCATAATTTGAGTACACGTCTTAAAGTATTACAAATACTCATGGATTCAAGTACTAAAATACTTGTAATCTGTATGTAATATATGTAATTTATAATATTTTATAAATAAAATAATTTCGGCATCGTGTACGTTACACGACAAATACAACTTGTGTCAGAACAACGTCTTTCGGGACAGCTAGTTAATAATAATTTCTACAGCTGCGATAGAAGAATATACCTTGATATTTTTTCACAGCTTTATTTACATTATCCAAGTTTTCGTAATGATCTATAACAACTTTGAAAATATTATATAGCCTATGTTCATCAGTAATAATGTAGTAATGGTAAAATAATTTTTCAAATCGGTCCAGTAGCTTCGGCGCCTATTCACCTGCAAAGAAACAAATAAACGAACAAAAAAAAATCAAATGTTTCCTCTTCATAATGTCAGCATAGACATAGCCAATGTATGTAGAGTGATGTATTTAATTTATCATCATTATAAAACCTAAACTGGTGTACCCTGTCATTTTTAGGGTTCCGTAGCCAATAGTCAAATAACGGAAGCCTTATAATTTCTTCATGTCCGTCTGTCTATATGTCACAGACGTTTTACTCGGAGATTATAGGTAGTGTATATTATAGGTAGTGTATATCATAGGTAGTGTATATTATAGGTAGTGTATATTTGGAAGGTAAGTTACAATTATGTTCCGGTACAAGGCGCCGCTCTGTAGCTTATAAAAAAAGATTATTATGTGTAGCACTCCAAGCGTGTAAATGAGGGATGTTTTTTTCGCGTGAACACAGCCATGTGGCCACATATATTTGCTTCTGTAGTGGTAAAAAGTGTATGTCCCCCTTCCCTCTAACTACTGAAATGGCGAGGGGAAAATTTGAATAAAAATTGAGATTATAAAATTCAATAAAAACTTCAAACGAGAATTGATTTGGACAAAATCGATTTAGTAGTTTAGGAGATATTTAAATTTTTATTTTCTTACCGAAACTTTCATAGGGCAGCCCGTCTCGCTCTTGGCCGGTTTTATTCCTCCGTGCCTTAATCGTAATCACAAAAAGTGTGAATAGGGTATAATGCGGCCGCACGCGGGCTGTAACGGCCTCGCACCCATCATAAATAATCGGAAGCGATCAGTGGCGGAACGAGAATAATTCGGCGCCGCACTTTACTGGCCTCAAATTACTGTCATTAGCTGCCAAAACGGTGAGCCACTGATACACACGTTTAGACTTTAACGCTGGACTTATCAGGCAATATGCGCGGTTTCACCCGTCAAATATATCCAAAGGACACTATTTTTCGGGATTCATATTTTTTCCATAGCAGGACAATCCTGACATTTGTTGACTGCCGATTCCCATTAACACCTGCAGATGTGTTGCCTTAGTTTAACACCCCCGCCCCCAATGGGCCACTCGCTACTCACAAACCGTATGAAACGCGACATAATAGCTGTCATTTACGGCGGTGTCATGTGAGCGAGATACCTCCCCGGTCGTGTCGGCACAATTCAGCTGCAATGCTGCATGGCACTACCTCTTACTAAAATGTTCATATTTAGGTAAAGACCTCCTAAAGTCCTAGGCTAGACAAGCCAACTGCGCACATCGTACTCACTATTCTGGATAGGATGGGACGGTAGTCCGACGCGACCGGAGAGTTGGCTCGGGACGACTTCCCGTCAACGGACTGTTGCTAGAAATTGAAAAATCCCATAAACACATTTTTGCCCCGGGGCTTTACCCAGGACCAGAATCTGTGGTTCTACATAATACCACTAGACTACGCGGTACTTGTAGAACTTACTACTGGGGTCCTACTGTCCGAATTTTGTCACTTGGCTCCATTAAATTCTAAAGCCTGTCGCTGCTCGTGCCGACGCCATTACGCTGCAACATGTAAAGCGCATTTCAAATTGCGTTGCTTTCAAACCCATTGAGCGACGCGGACTTGCATTAAGTGCTCGAGAAACGAAAATAAGACACGTGTTTTTGTTTATTAACGATATGCTAATGTAATGTTTATGTATATCCAGAAATGGACGGACAGACAAGGTTTCCTATATATAAATGACTGTAATACCAGTCAGTATACATCCTAGCGTGGGAGACCCACAGAAGTTACCTGAATGTTACATGGACCACTTGCTCAGTACAGCCTCCAATGCAACGGAATTGGGCCGAAACGACCTGGGAGGTGCCTCTCACTCACGTGATACCGCCGTGACATCCGCAGTTTCGCGTTTCGTGAGATTTGTGAGTGACCGTTGACCCATTGTGGGGGGGGGGGGCGTGTGGTCGAGAAAAGGCTCCGATTGTTCGTTTGCCCCCTATTCTATAAAAAAATGTGTTTCAGTTGCCGCTGCAACAACAAATATTAAAAAATCTAAAAAGATTAACCATTTAACCTCCTCCCCTGCAGTGCTTTTTTATTTTTTTCGTTTTTTTTATAGAATACAATGGCAGCAAAGGTTATTAGTCAGTAAAAGCTTAGTTCAATATCTTCTGAGCTTTATGTTTCGCAAAGTGCAAGCATGTCGTATCCACTTGGCGACCAAAATAATGTGTCTGAGCATGATAGTTTAATTTGCGTGTACCGTTTGAGAAACATATTGCAGATGGCCAATTCAAGTTAGGATATGAAAGACAAAATAACACATCGTATTGTAATATTTATTTAAAACCAGCATAACCACTCGGGTTTACCCGCGTAACTCTGTTTCTATCAGTGGTAGCGTCATGGTATACTACCTGTAGCCTTCCACGATAAACGGACTACAAAATAATTTATAAATTCGAGTAAGTAGTTCCCGAGATTAACGCCTTCAAACTATCAAATTCATCAATGTTTTGTGATCAGTGTATAATTACAGACTAGTGACACGCGGGACGACACTGGCGGGGTTACTACCTTACTATACATACACTAACATCTTCCTCAGGAATCGTTTTGTCAATTGGCAATAGCCGAAACACGAAAATCAGTTCACTTTGAGAAAATCGATTACAAGCTTACAGTTTTGGGGACTTTGTTTTCTAACAAAGAAGGACAGCTGAAGGTCTATTTCTTGTGTTCTTGGCAGAGGGTCTCAGTGCAGCTTCAAAATGGAATGTATACGGAACAAAGGATAGCTTTTTGATCTGATTTATTATAGCTTTACCGGACTGTGTCTGTTGCAATAACTCGGATGTCTATAGGCGTCGGTAGCGGTCGTAGCCTTGCACTCCTTTCCTCCCAACGTCCAACGGGCCACCCATCACTCATAAACACGACACGACAGCACAGCTCACTGTACGGCGGTGTCATGTGGGCGAGAGTTACCTCCCTGGTCGTGCCGGCCCAGATCGACAGCAATAACACGAATATCTTTGCCAAATTGTTCATTAACATAATAATATATTTCATGCAGTCGAGCTATTTGCTTTTATTTCTTTATTTACATAAACGGAGGAAACCAATTGTAACATTGTTGAAAGAATTCGGAACGTAACTTAATGATTTGTTAGTCCCTCGTTTTCTTTCTCTCTTAGGAACATATTCCAAAAAGCTCCGCGACTCGCCCGGAATTGAAGCCTGTCCTTCACTTATTTCCAGTTGGAGCTTGTCGAATTATTTGTAACACGCGGCTTTTGTTTCTGGTATTGTTATATTATCAACCAGCCACAGATGAATTTTGAATTATTTATGACTAGCGTCGCCCCGCGGTTTCACGCTCGTACTTCGCACATATTAGTCGTAGCGAGGTGTTATATAGCCTATAGCATTTCTGAATAAATGGACTACCAAATGCACAAAGAACATTTCAAATCCGACCAGTCGTTCTTGAGATTGGCGTGTTTCACCAAATAAAGTCTTCAGCTATATATTAGTATACTAGCACTCTCCTCGGCTTCACCCGTGTAACTCCAGTCCCATTGCTCTTTAGCGTCACGTTTAACGGGAAGCTAGTAATACTATATAGATATGATAGCCAGCAGTCAGTAGTCTTTTCGGAAACTATTCCGTTGAATAACCAAAGTTATCGGAAGAAAAATTCAGTACCTCAGCGATGATATCATCCTGATTGTCAAATTCAAGAAGCAAGCTGAGACAAGTGGCGCCCGGCGACTCCGCTCGTAGTATCAAACTTTGTGTACTTCAGGTATATGTCAGACTCGCAGCGCCCCGCGGTTTCACTCGCGTAACTCTAATCATATTTGTCGTAGAGTGATGTTATATTCTCGATAAATAGGCTGGCTATCTAACATTGAAAGAACTTTGGAACTCGGATTAATTGTTCCTGAGATTAACACGTTCAAACAAACTTTTCAGCTTTATGTACTACTATAACAAATTATATTAGTATAGATATGTTGTTAGACGACATCCGTGCAGTAGCTGGTGCCAGTAGCGAGAGATCGGTCGTCTTGGCGTTCATTGAGAGAGGCCTACGTCCAGCAGTGGACCGGTGAGGGCTGATGATGATGATGATAATGATGAGATATCATATAAAACATATGATAGAGGGACAAAGGAGTACGGAGTAACGGAGTTGTTTGGAGACTACCGACGCTCATATGCTGATGAGTTGTCCTTCTTCATTCTATGCCGAGTTGGCGGTGTGACTCCCCCGTGCCTCGGAGATCTCGTTAAGCCGTCGGTCCTGCGCCTTATTTTTCTCAGGTCGTATCGGATTGCCTTCCCATCGGAGGATAGGAGAATAAGGGAATAAGAGTGCACTTGTGTCTGCACAAACACTTGGGCACTGTAATATGTCCTGCGCAGACGGCTCCCTCAATAGGGACGGCCGCCGTAGCCGAAATTCGGCTACGACGGCATTATTATCATTATTAATATTATATATCATTGTATTCTTATTAAATTTAATCATTCTTCCTGAAGGTGTTTTGCAATTAAAAGATATTTTCACAGTTGTATTTACAAATAATTCATCAATTCTGCTATTCAGGTAAAGGAATCCAAGAAACAAAAAGTTATAAAACCCAAGCCGAACCGAAATAAAAAAGTGGTGCAGCAAAATATTAACTAAACGCAAGCTTTAAATGAGCTTATTTTTACATGTGTGTGACAGTTTTTCGTACAATCTACTAAATCATACATCCCAACATAAATCTGCTTACACTCTTAATGCTTAAAGGTTTTAAGAGTTTCGTATCTCAAAAAACAAAAACCGAGCCCTTGATGTGTCACTTTCTCGTCTATCAAGAAAACCTATAGGAATATCTACCCTCCAGTTGATCTAGCATCATGAATATTTATCGTGATGCGAGTTAAGAGAGGAAAAATTCTGAAATTGTCATTTTTAATTATGTGTAAGGGCCCATTGGAGGGGAGGAGAAGATGTCTATGGACGTGGGTAATCATCAGTTGGCTTACATTATACGCTTGTGTCCCTATAACATTTAAAACAAATCTTTGAAAAACACAAACATAAATTTACGGTCGGATTCGCAAAATTAGGTTTATCGACCCTCGGTACTCGCCACGCCTGTGCCTCCCCCTGGCACGGAACCCCCAGTGCGATACCAACTCGTGCTCAACCGGCTTTTTTGTGGGCTTTTGCACATGTTCGAGAGATAACTAACAGACAGCGCATTACAATATCACTAATGGATTGTGTCCCGGCTCAGTTAGAATTTATACAATAACGACGTTTCGGCTGCGACACAACCGCCGCGGACACGAGAGGTCTCGAAGCGACGTACTAAAGTTATTGAAGGCACCAGAAAAATAGGGAAGGAAAGTTAACAGTTACTAGTCCGATGTATCATCATCATTACCGTCATTATAATCCCTTATCGGCCCACTGCTGGGCATAGGCCTCTCTCAATGAACGCCAAGACGGACGATCTCCTGCTACTCGCATCCATCCCGGACCGGCTGCAGCACGGAGATCGTCTGCCCACCTGGTGAACGGTCGACCGACACTTCGTTGTCCTAAACGCGGCTCCACTGCAGAACATGACTGGCTCTTTTTAATGAATATCATCATATATCGTCCGAGATGGATGCGTGTAGCAGGGGATGAGTCGTCTTGGCGTTCATTGTGTCTAGCCCCAACATGGTTCAAGCCTTGTCGTGGCGGTGGGGCTTAGTAGCCTGGGGTGAACCCAGGCGAAGCGAATTGAACAGAGGGGGATCTTTACACCCCTCTTATAAGAAGAGGGGGCTTAAAGATCAGGAGGAGGAATCGCTCTCGGTACGTACCCCTCTTATAAGAGGGGACACAGGAGGTGTCGCTTTTGCGCACGGGGCAAGGGGCGAGGAAGAGAACCTCACCCCATTGCACTGTCCCAAAGTCGGTGGGGTTGTCCTGTAGTGCCGGGCAGCCCCATCTGTGGAGGTGGACTTGGTCCCTTAGGGGGCTGACTAGCCGTCGAGGTGCCCTGATGATTGTTGTTCCGGGACAACTCACCAAGGGCGGCACTGATGGCGCTCGCGGTGGTTTTTGTGGGTATTCGGCACTATCATGTGCCGCGAGTCCCATACACCACTGGACCCCACCCAGGGCAGGTGAAGGCGCGTAAATGCGTTTTCCCGCATCAACAAAAAAAAGGCAGCAGTGGACCGATAAGGGCTGATGATAATGATGATAATAATGATAGTTAATTGTAATTTCACAATCCGTGAAGTTGTTACTTATGAGTTGTGACTGATTTCGAAGACTTATGGTGAAATAACTGGTTACTAGTACTTAAGTATCTTTTTTGAAAAAGAGAAGTGTTTATTATTTATACTTATTATAAAACAAAGTTCCCCAAATATATGTGATCGATTTTCTTAAAACGGATTTTCATGCGGGTTACAACAGATTTTTTTCGGAGTAACCTACTACTGGTTGGCGGCGTTAATGCTCCCGCCACAACAGTTCATCGGACTAGCGGAGATGTTTGTGTCTTCTGGTTTCACCATCAGATGGATCAACGACACCAGCCGACCTTTCTAATTACAAGACGTAAACGTGTTAATCACAACCAATTTACAACGAAGCACATCAGCGGGACGACGGCTAACTAAAGCACATCAGTGGGACGACGGCTAACTAAAGCACATCAGCGGGACGACGGCTAACAAAAGCACATCAGCGGGACGACGGCTAACTGAAGCACATCAGCGGGACGAAGGCTAACTAAAGCACATCAGCGGGACGACGGCTAACTAAACCTATCGTTTTTGAATACAAAACTGTTAACTTTGTAAATCGTTGACGTCAGTTTCACGCACGAAAAAGTATGATGTCAACGTAACGTTCCGAAACAGAGATTTTCGGAATGGACGGAGCCTGCGAGTAAGAGAGCGTAAAAAGTAGTCGCATTCACGCCATCGGGCCACGCGTTCACATAGCAATTAGAGAATCGTTATCACGTATAATATTATATCGTCCATATACTGGACTATTATTACAGACAAACAGTTTTTTCACACAAAATTTACTGAAAAGATGTCGTTGAGTTTTGGCACAAAAATATATTACAGTCAAATCCTCCTAAATTAATGGTTGGATAGATTTTACGTGACTTAAACACATGCACACAAACACTAGTTAAGTAAAAATATGGACGGTTTTGTTTTATATTTTAGATTAAAAACCTAGCACAGTAACGTCTAATTCTCACGTTTTTTGGCGACATCTGTATCAACAGATACAGTAAATTAATTTTTTTTATCTGTGTAACGGAATCTAGCATACGTACAAATTTTGACAGATCTTAAATTAAGTTTTCATTTTACATTCGATTGAGCTATGTCGAAATTGACATACGAAGGCTATTCTAAATCTAGCATCTTTTTAGTTATTTTAAGATTATCAGTTTGTTATTTACACATCTTCATTACGTACCTATCCAAACACTTTGTTTGCAGAGATCCTATGATTATGTTCAAAAAACTGAGACGTTCAGTTATGAACACGTCAACTAAAGTAGCAACTGATAATAGCGCAACAATGTTGGGCTCGTTCTGAACCCGTTTTATCGCCGTAGACATTGTTTATCACAGTCCAGACTTGTCAAGACCGTTCCGTTCAATTTATTAGACCTCTTTTCATGAATAAATCGTGGATTTGTGGACCTTTGTTTGCGTTTGGTGTACATGGGGAAGCATAAGCGAGGTGGTTAAAAAGTTTAGGCAAATAGGTAAGTACCTGTATAATTGATTAGGTTAGGTTAAAGAATACCTCTCATTGCATCATGCCATGTACCTACATGTTGATGATGAAAACGAAAGGATACTGAGGAATCGCTGGAATCGAAATTGAATCGCAGGTTTCCTTTTGTTTTAGTAGCAGCAATTCCTTTATTTTATTTATATAATATTTAGCATTGTTTATAAGTGGGAAAGACACTTTCATTGTTCAGTGGGAAAGACACTTTTATTGTTCAGTGGGAAAGACACTT
>JAFELO010001060.1:228754-244095 GCA_017140195.1 Eumaeus atala | reverse complement strand
GAACGAAAACTTAGAAACTAACATCTACTGCCTTTCAAAACGACGAGGCGGCCGATTCATTGAATCGAGGTCAACGAATGCCTCTCAACAAGTTCATGTTAAATCGTACACGCTATATCATATAAACTTCACTTACCAGAACTAAAAAAAACCCTCCTAGCATCCCGTTACATCTACAAGATTCGCTTCAACAACCAGCGGCAATGCTGTCAAGAGGAATACACACACACACATGTGAAAACGGTACTAAATGTCATTTTCAACGTTACAACGTTAATTACAACTTATATCAATGTTTTTAGACACTTTCCATAACAGAGCACAAGCACGCCGACGTTATCTATCACATATAAACTCCACGGATGTGTAGATTTAAAGAAACCATATTAAAAACGCAAATATTTGGCAAACACAACCTAATCACCACTCCTTTTCTCACACAGATTCCTATGATAGCTAACAGCTGCGACGCGTGTTGAATCAAAACAAACCGTGTGGCGCCATCTACAGTTGCAATGAAAAAGGAGGCGCGTGTCGTGCATAACTTTGCGTGTACCAGTGCGCTGGCTGCTCACTAGATGTCGCATCTGTTAAGTAATTGTGTTGAGTACAGAACAAAATGTTATGTAAAAAAAACTGAATTCAACTATAATTCAAAAATGTTATTTGTCAATTCTGATTCCAGGTTACTGCAATTTTAGGAATTAAAATTATTTTTTCCTACCTTATTTCGTAAGCGCGAAAATATTAAAGAAAATATAGGTCATATTTTTTAAATATAAAGTTAGAAAATAATACCAATTTGTCTTAAATTATATTCAAAGATGATTCGAGAGATATGGAAGATACAATTGAGTTATTTCATAACATATAGATAAATCCTAAAACTTTTTTAACATTTATTAATGTATTTTATTTTAGTATAATTCCTATTGAATAAAGATAATACTAATAGAAAAGGAAATAAAAATAACAAAAAGCATGCTCCGCCGTAACAGTGTCAAACACTGCCGTGACCAGGATTCGAACCTGGGTTACTACGGCCACAACGTAGGGTCCTAACCACTAGACGATCACGGCTATCGGAACGATAGAATTAGTATTGAAATATCTGTTCAGTTCGTCAATATTTCCTTTGTTCTCACTATATAAGACTTCGTAATAACATTCCTTTTATTTTCTAATCATTCATTTTAACTTTTTTTTAACATTGTTGTACGATGAACTATCTAAACCAAGGTTATGTAATATTGTTAAGGCGCAGACCCACTGCGGGGCTAGGCTTTTACACAACAGCTTCTCAGTTGATTATTTTTTATTAAATAAAATGTACCTATGGAATTATTGCATTATTTGCACATTATTGCAGCCATACACAGCGCGATACTCTCCGACACACGATTGAAGTCTACTCGAGTGAACATGATTCTCAAGTGCAACTTGCACGCAGTAATTGCAGTAAAGCGTTACGATTTTTGATCGACTCGGGCTCGGCGTTACTAGGACTTACAATGTTTTACGAAAAAGGTGATCAAAGCAGTAAGGGAAAGAATTCGAAGAAATCCTCTAAAAGCAAAATATTTTATCTCGCGAATTGAAGATAGCATCCAGAACCATGTCGCGTATTTTAAGAGATGACTTAGAACTTGCAGCAGAAGCACTGGTCATTTCCTAACTTATAAATTGAAGATTAACAGGGTGATAAAATTGAAACAACTACTGGAGCGGTACGCAAAGGGAGCTCACAGAATTTTTTTATTTATGGAAGAAAAAATGGCCGTATTTATACTCAAATTTCTAAGGAAGCTTTCGGGGTGTCAGCTATAAAGGAGTTACTGAGCCATATTTTTGTGAAAAAGGTATCAAAACATCGGCACCCGTGTATCAGGATATCATTCTTGTGAAGTCCCTTGATACCACCATGTTCAACAACCAGGTATACATCCAGCAAGACTCGACGCTGGGTCATGGGACGTGACGAAACCAAAACTGCGTGGACCGACGACGCAGTTTTGCTCGAATGCGAGCGTCTCGGATTTGATCATAGATGAAGACTGGCCGTCGTCTAGTCTAGAACTTAATGTGCTAGATTATGATTTATGATCAGTTTAAGAGAGTACAGCTTTCTCTAGACGACATGACAATTTGGTGTCCCTAAAACATTGACACGATTGACAGTGAAGAATTTCCCCATGGAAAGTGTCCATGCTGCTACTGATGCTTCAACGTTTAAACACTCACAAATACACTCAGTATTGTAGCCAATGAAGACCACTCTGAATAAGCTTTTAATATTTTTAATTGTTTTATATTTGTGTATTATATTGACACACCGTAAGAGTACTAAATGTTATTTGCAATAAAAAAAAAATCTTTGTTTATGCAAAATTAAACATGTAAAATTTTCAGCTAAATAACATCCCTTACATAATAATAATAATATCTGTATACTTATCAACCACGTTAGCCCAGCCCTGTGCTAAGTACCGTAAGGACTTGTGTTTTATAAATTTAAGAAATTTTATATATTTAAGATTTTATTATAGAAATACATATAATAAAGATAAAAACATCCCGCGACCTCTGGCGTAACAAGCGAACTAATCGCCACGTTACCAACTGAGCCAACCGGCCGTCTCACACTTACATACTTCAGTGTTCCGTTTTGCTAAAATAATATTAAAATTATTGGCGCTTAACGATTTATATTTAGTTTTTAGGTAGGTGGGTACCAACTTACCAGTGTATATATTTACTAATAGGCCCCAATGTGCGAGGATCCAGAGGAAATTTCGAAAGGAGGGAAAAAATTATGGATCGAGTGCTGTGTAAGTTTCGTGGCACATGATATTGTCGAATACCCACAAAATCCACCGCGAGTGACATCAGTGTCGCCCTTGGTGAGGTGCCCCGGAACAACAACTTTAGGTCAGTGCAATGGGGTGAAGTTCCCATCCTGTCCTCTCTTCTGAGGTCCCCTCTTCCGAGGTCCCCTCTTCCGAGGTCCCCTCTTCTTATAAGAGGGGTACCGAGAGCGATTCCTCTTCCTGATCTTTAAGCCCCCTCTTTTTATAAGAGGGGTACAAAGATCCCCCTCGGTTCAATTGGCTTCGCCTGGGTTCACCCCAACCTACTAAGCCCCACCGCCACAGCAAGGCTTGGACCATGATGGGGAAATAAAAATAACCTACATTAACGAAATATAACATTTAATTATTTAAATACATTTTTTATTTCTCTCTTATTTCTATTGTTGGAAACAATTTGAATCCTGAAAGTAACTGTCCGAATAGATGAACGGATTCCCACACGGACACTATAAGAACGGCGACCTAACATAGATATTAGTTCGCCGTACTGGATAGATCCAATAGAGAATCATCCGTAGAGACTATACAAGTGGAGTAGAGATGTGGCCGTAGAACGCGTCCCTCTCAGCCGAAAGAGAC
Organism: Eumaeus atala; assembly: GCA_017140195.1. NCBI lineage: Eukaryota > Metazoa > Arthropoda > Insecta > Lepidoptera > Lycaenidae > Eumaeus > Eumaeus atala. The sequence continues at coordinate 240,646 of JAFELO010001060.1, read as the reverse complement.
AACAAATATAGTTTACTATCTGTCTCTTCCCTTTAATTCGTTTCTCTATGCGCTATGGGCATACCAGATTCGATGAAATTCACTTACACTTACACTCGTCTTCATAGCAGGCCTGATGGCTACCATTCCGGATAGGATTCATTCATAATATTGATAGAGTAGGGAAGCCAACATAGAACTCGTCCCCCAAAGTAGAAAGAGAAAGAAAATGTAGCTACTATTGGTCACTCTTTTTTTTGACACATGTGAGATTAGAGATAGACAAAGATAGTAAATTAAGCCCATATTCTTTCTCTGTTCACCAACAACGACAATCGCAGCCATAGTCATGTCCATGACTTCCCTATCAATCAAAAGTATCTCTGTGTGCAACATTTGTAAACCCTTGTCACACAGGAAATTTTTTCGGACCAATTTTTTTGAAATTGAAGAAACAATGCGCACGCACGTTAAACATCAGAAATATATCACCTGTCAAAATTTCTTCTGCCTAGCTATCACATTGCACGAGATACAATCAGGTCACGCACAAATGGATATCAGAGAACGAAATTTAGTAATAGGGCCCCGCTTTGGCTAGGAAACCAGTAAAAATCGAGCTGTCGGCCCTTTTAAATTTAGTTGCTATCGACGGCATTTTACATCTGCACAGATGTTGTGCAAATGTTAATCCCTTAATCTTTTTCTGTTCATCCTGAACAGTGAACTTAAGGGGCTGGTCAAGGTTTTTCCATGTTCTATTTGTAGACATTATAGCAGTACTTTTCTAGCTACGAAAGTAATATATGTTAATTATGAAGATATTTAACATATTGTACATCTACCCACAATATTATTCATGGTTCAATCCCTGCTTCAAAATTAGTTGTTTTTGAAAATATTTTGTTTATGTATGGTATAATGAGGGAGATGAGAGGAATGCCTCTTTTCACAACTACATTGTATGAGTAAATTCACTTTCATAACTTTCGTAGTTAGTTTCCCTAATATGTCACTGTGTTTTGTCTTTGTACGAGTATATTGCTGTTGCATCAATACTTTTGGACGTTGTAAAGTACTAGTAATGGTGAATGATTCCTACAGACTGATAACTAGCGTCATCAACTACAGTTCGCACACGAATTGTAACCGCAATATCTTTGTATGTATGTAGTAAGTGCCTAACGTGGAGTATATTTTTTTTTATATAGAAAAGGCGGCAAAGGAGCAATCGAGACTTTTATGACTACCAACGCTCATGAACATCCACATAATTTCTATGCCAATGCGTTGCTATCCTTTCCCCCCTCCCAATGGGCCACCGGCTACTCACAAACCGCACGAAACGCGACACTGAATATGTCACTTTACGGAGCTATTATGTGAGCGAGAGGTACCTCCAGGTTCGTACCGGCCCAATTCCGTTGGCAGCATGGCATTACCTCTTCCTATACGTAAATTTATTTAACATTTTTTGACTGCCAAAGGGTTGTCTTAGCTTATTTCATACAAATATGAAATAAGATAAGACAAGTAAAGACTTTGTGTATTGTGTGTGTTATTGTATAATACTTATTGTACCTGTTGATACAATAAAAACATTTAACATATAAATGTTTACGCAAAGTTTAGTTCAATAAATAATTCGAAGTAGGTCTAAAATACTATTATATGAATAAAAAGATAACCAAAAATTGCTACAATTTCAAATAGCAAATTTTTAATTTATGTATGATGGCCAATACTTTCAAATTAGGAACACGAACACATAAAATAAAAAAGGCATAAAAGAGATCAAATGCCAAAGAGTTCGTAATATGAATATAATGCTGCTTATCAGTTACTTTCAGTTTACTAAATTGCACTTTCAGTTTACTAAATTGCATTGTAAATAAACTAGTGGTTTTAAGTAGTATATATTATACGCAAGCGCGAGAGTTCTTCCGATTGAAGCGCTGTCAACTGTATACGTACCTAGTCATAGTTATGGCGCATCGACGATTTCGAGATTCTAGTGTATTGTCAATATTTCTTTTTATTTGGGATCTGAACCATTGCTGTGGAAGCGAAGAGAAGCCCAATTCAGCTTCATTGGATTGCTATGAGTGCTCGTCTGGCGACGAGACTAGGTCTGGGGTCGAAAGAGGGACCAACCACCCTCTTTTTTACTTTGTATAGTGCGAGCTTACGCCTGAGAGACATTTTACTGATAGCATTTGTTAAATACTAAAGCTTGTGTAAGATGATTCGCGCTTTATTGCTGACTTTAGTTGTGAGCTGTTTGAAGGTGAGAGGAGAGCATGATCAAGAGTGACTCCGAGATACTTCATACACGCGCAGGTAAAAATACTAAAGATAAGGCCGGAGCGGGAATGCTATTCTTCTGAATATAACAATGGCGATCGAAAATATATAGTAGAACTCGGCACGTCTGAACAGGTCGGCTGATCAATCCAGAATGACTGTGTAACAGTTATATTGGGGTATATACGAGGGGTGATTGATAAGTATCCGAAACGACAAAGAAAAACTTTGATAATCTATCTAAAACATTTTTATTTTGCAACGTAGTTTCCTTCTACCTCGATGCATTTAGTCCAGCGCTTCTCCACTGCCGTTACACCAGTTTTATAAAATGTTTTCTCTAGCAACTCAAAATACTTGTCTACAGCGACATTGACTTCATCATTTGATGAAAATCTTCGGTCACCTAACCATTTCTTGAGATTATTAGGGAAGTCGCTCGGGGCCGAAGCAGTCCACTACTTAGATTGTTCTTTTGTTTCAGGAGTATAATGATGTAATCCATATTTCATCTACTCTCACATAACGCCGCAAAATAAATTCTAATTTGGCGTCCTATTTTCGAAAAGATGATAGAACATAATATAATAAATTTTGTTTGCCTACTCTCGTGCCTAAACCTTCGGACCCATCTGGGCATCGATTTTTCTAAATCTCTGTATTCGACAATCGAAGACAATTGAACGCCGCGAGTGTTAAAATTTTGAAGTAGAACGTATCAAAAAGGCGGATAATGATTCACTTTATTTAACACATATATAGGGCTAGCTTTATTGAATATCGTATTGCGCTGAAATCTTTCTGGCGCAATTTCGCTCAGCTGTATTCAATCCGAGTAATCGTTCGCCACAAAAAAAAACGGTCCCTGTTTTTGAAAATGGCTAGCCGTAACGAAATACGGCGATTTAGACAATACGACAGGGACACATATGCCACGAATACGACCAACGGAAGACAAGCGCACGTGACGACACATACTATTACGTCGGAGCCGTACGTAATTTGTATAAGACGAATATATAATATATGCGTTTATTAAGTTGTTTCATTAAACAACAATTAGGTTTAGTTAGGAAACCCAATCATGATTCTAATATGAATCCAACCCCTATTTAGCCCAAAACACTTCCGCCATATTGAAGAACGTCTCGCTATGACAGTCTGGCGAATCGTTAGGCCACAACAAAAACGAAACGGACTCTTGAATGACCAGCCATAATGTTATACGTCGATTTGTACAATACGACTACAACATATGCACGAATATTGTTACTGTTCGGCCGAATATCGAAAAATACAAAATGGCTCTGTGGTATGGGCGACGTGAGAATGTGACGAAGCTTCCGGAATGCTGCCCAACCCAACTGTATCCTTTTATCGACTTCCTTCTCGAAGTTATGTCTGTCTAATTGTAATAATTTCCCGAGGTAGACGTATTCGTCTACGACTTCGAGAATATCACCATCGACGTTGATCGGCCTAAGGAGAATTTGTTCGTTCATCCTAAGGCCAATACGTCGGGAGTATTCATTTAAGCCGTGCAACATTTCCTGCAAGCTCCTGAACTCCAACAAAAAGAACTCAACAAAAAAATATTACATGTAGCTTCGACTTTCACACATTTTCAGTTGGAACACATTACGTTGTGGACTTCTAACACTACTAAGTATAGAATTCTAATGGTGATATGATAAATTTCTTAATTAAGACATTATATCTATCTTCTTAAAATAATATTTTTCTTTTCCTTCTAACAAAAGACATCTACATCTTTGGACTTCCATGTAGCGAAACAATTGGAGGGAACATTGCAGTAATTAGCAATATTGCAGTACAGGTAATGCTCATGTTAAAAACTTATGTTATTTAATTTTGTATTTGTATTGTCACAGCAGGAAGTATCTATATCCTATATCTACCGCAGGCCATGCAGATATTCACTAAAACCTTGCATCTAAATACACTGTGATAGTATACAATATACATTTCTCTCAACCTTTGTAATGTAAGATTAAAAAAAAAAATATTATTAAATATTTACATTTTTAGTAGATGATTCTACATCTTCGGCTGGATATTTCGCAGAACAACATTGCCAAAAACCATCAGTGCATGCAGGTCATAGTAAAAATCAAAGTACTATATGGTGTATATACTTATCCAGATGTGGAGTATCCATTCTATATTTTAGTTCCACTTTCAAAGGAAGTACCAACTCTTGAAAATTGTTCTTCTGCTACATTACATTAGCATTGAAGTTTGAAGTTTTTAATGCTAATGTAATTCCAAAGTACTCATACTAACTTACAGGTAGTCTTACAAAAGGGTTTTTACTAAGTTTTGAAAACTTAGTTAAAAATGTTTTCTGCATGTAATTTTTGTGTAAATTTACGTGTAAATTTGCCTCAGTTTTGGTGGGATATTAGATATGTAAGATTCCTTTCGTTGGGGTAAAGGAGTATGTCTTAAATACTAATTATAGCACTATTACTATGATGCTGAGCATGATTTGTTGCTAAACTTTCTATACATATATTTTCCAATAGTACTGGCAGTTTTTATGTAGCAATAACCCAATTAATTATTAATGCATGTTTTATTGCTTTATTAGACAATATAAAGCTTATGATAACATGTTATGCATTTAAAATTTTATTAAAACCTTTTAATAATCTTAGAAATTAAAATTTCTTATTTTACAATATTATACATAAGTAAAGCATAGCAAAAGTGTTTTTTGATTCTTTTTTTACCAAATGACAATTTCATGATACTTTTTATGAGGTCTAGTTAGCAAAACATTCAGTAAATAAGTAATTATGAATCCTATTTTTTTAATCTGTTTCAGATGGTTGGCAATCATGTTTTGCGATTAGAAAAATATAAGAAGGGAAAGCACAATAACTGAAAAAAAGAAGAACAGATGACCCACCAAGACTTATTTGCTTTAAATGTCCCGAAAAGTTGTTTTCATACAACTTTTCGGGGCGTGTCGACAGCAAGCTCACCCACACAATATGAAATTAATATGTAACTTAAACAAATATAAATAAAAATATTATAAAATTTATATTAGTTTGCTTTATGCATTTAATTTTTTGTATATCATTATAAACATAATTATTATGTACACTACCTACTTAAAATGACAGGCATCATACTAATCATTCTGTAGCCTATAAGTGTAGAAAAAGAATAAGCGTCAAGTTAGTTCAGTAGTGTGTAGGTTTCGGGAATTACTTGTTAGTATGCCGGGATGTGTGACTGAACTAAATAGTTTGTGTATTACATTCTCTTTGCAGCCGTCCTGTTCAGATGTGCCGAGCGATAAGCTTAGCTATCTAGTTTCGGTCGTCATTGTTCTATTCAGAACAATAGCATGTATTTCGGGTAGGTATACAAGACGTTAAATGTCTTCATAATTAACATATATTAATTTTGGAACCATATATAGAAAATTACTGCTATAATGTATACAAATAAAACATGGAAGTACCATGACCAGCCCTTTAAACAAACCACATGAAACTCTTAGGCTGATTTTAGTCTCACGCCGACGGCACGCGCACCGTTAGCGCTGATGGCCGAGATATATGAACTTTTAGGAAGCGTTTTTTGGTGACGCGTAGCGTAGATAGCTACGTGTCCGTACGCGTCGCGCGTCTGCCCCGCGTAGCTGTCGGCGCTGACGATCGCACGAGCGCCTCTGCGTTCAGTGAGCGTTTTAGTTTCAAGCGGAGCGAACGTCGTTAGCGAGTACAGTCATGGCGAATCGCGAAGTGGATACTGGTTATAAAACAGCTAGACGTACTGATGAATGATTATATTATGTTTAATTACTAATAATATGTCATTTATGTTATTTTTTTGTCTCACCTATAATATGAAACATAACAATAATAAATACCTAAGTTGTTTTCTTACCTATACTTTGCCATGATTACATATAATTATAAAACTTGTAAATTATGTTTTTTCTTACCTTAAAGTCACCATTAGTCGTTCAATCGGTGGTATAGGCACGATTCGTAAGCTGCAATGGACCAGTTCATCCTGTATCTTTGCCAAAAGTTCGTCAAAATTTTTAGTTGACATTCGAAAGTAACTTACTTTCGTCAGCCCTCAAAGTGCCACATAACAAGACAAACTCTCTTGCAACGGCTCTCTGCTCAATCAATGGATGAACATGGAGTCTTCGTCGTCGCCGGTTTTTATATTTTTGGGATACATAGTACAAAGCAGCAATAATTAACACACTCCGCATTTTGTCGTCGTCTGTACGGTAAGGCGGTCAGTACGATACCAATACGAGCCACGCTGAGCCTCAGTGCTGACAAACAACGCACTGTGCTATGAGCGCTGACGGTGAGCGTGATACTAAAATCAGCCTTAATAGCTCAGCTTAATGTCATCTACTTAAGTACTACTTGACATCCTGACATATTTTAGTAAATAATAGGGCCGGTCACACGAATGGATCCATCAATCCATCCAGGCTCATCTCGGGTGGTTCCATCTGAACTTATCTCATGATCTAAACATCTGTATATATTTCGCGGCTATACGATCTAAAAGTTTTCTTCACTTATTGAAATGTAACGACCTAGTTCCTTCAACACGAATGATGTAATGGCTACTGAAAAATACCTGTAGTATTTTTCTTTACAGAGATTAAAATTGTGTCTATGTTACACTATTTTTTTAATTATTTGCAATTGAGATGTAAGAATTTTGTTTTAAGCTTTCATGATTTTTATTCATATTTTCATACTGTCACCGACACTCGACGAGCGAATCGATTATCTAATTAGATTAGCTAAAAGTTTCAGTACTATGGTCACAAATATTTGTTATGGGGACTAAGGCGAAGCCTTTGATGAGCACCGACGCATACATATAATTACTTTGTCGACGAGTTGCCTTCTTACCTCCTCCCCTCGAAACAAAAGCGACATTAAAGTAGTGGTGTTACAGACATTGTGTGAGGGTAGGAAAGGTACAACCCTGGTCGTGCCAGTCCAGTTCGGCTGCAACCTACCACACCTCCTAATTCGATTGTTCTACTATTAAACACTCCGTGGGGCATGTGGAGTGGAGACTTTCCTTTATAGCATTATAGCATTAGGGGGCCAACGAGCAATCGGAGCCTTTTGATGACTACCGACGCCCATGGACATTCGTATGATTGTTACGCAGATGCGCTGGGCTCCCATAATCCCCATATCCCCAATGGGCCACCGGCCACTCAAACACCGCACGAAACGCAACAGCGACACTGTCACTTCACGCCGGCATCCAACGAGCGAGAGGTAACTCCCCGGTCGTGCCGGCTCAATTCCGTTGCATATGAAGAGGTAGTGTCATGCACTATGCATGGCACTTTCTTCTCCTATGCAGAACGGCTCTACCTCTCCCTAAAATGTATAAATAAATTATAGAAGAGTAAATTCAAACACAGGACCCGTACCATCTACTACTAATGATTATTGCGGCACTGCTTTCAGGTTAAGTTAAGTCACTTTGGGTGATCTTTGAAAAAAGCTGTCCTGGACGGGTGTCCTGCACAGGACCGCTTTATTCAATATCGATCATCAGATGTACCCACATCTGATGATCGATGGGGGTTGGTACACAGGGTTGAAACAAAACAAAATTATTTGCTATCGTTTATTGATTTAAAATACAAAACTTAGTGACATAAAGCTCTATCCTTTTATTGTTACAGTGCCCGCGAACTGACAATCCGATAGGAAATAAACTAGCTCCTCGCTCACTCACGCACCCACGCACCCACGCCATGTCCCAGTACAAATAAATAAGTATATATTACATACTCAAGCACAAACTAGGGCCATCTTCCATTCAGTTAGAACAATGTCATAGGTTGGTGTTGTTCTATCACGTTCGGCTATGTCGGAACATAAACTATGGTAGGTTTCCTAAGGCATTGTGCTCGGACGCACGGTCCGAATATTCTTCCAATAAAAATGTCAGTTCGTGTTTAAAAAAACAAAATTACATACAGAATTTTGTAAATCAAAGGTTCTTGGAAACCCACCGGCACTTTTCCCTTAAAAAAATCATGTATCCCATACCTATTTCTTATTCCTAACGATCCTCTTACTTCATGAAGCAAAAAAGTATTATTACAAGTAAATGTTTATACAGATATTACAATTTTTTTTATCGAATCTGCGATACAAGAAATAGATTCAAATCCACAAAAAAGAACAGCTTAGTCTAAGTGACGAAACGAGAGGAATACTTTCATGCTTCATGTAAGAAAATAAATAGTTGTACCATACAAATGCAGTAGTATTTTAAAATATTTTTTGGGAGGGGGGGGTTATATATAAAAATTCACAGCAACGTTTCCGCAGCACAAAAAAATCTGCTTCCAGTTGCAATGTCAGTTCGGTAGCTCCGTGCCCAACTTGTGTCAGTCCATCATTGCTAACGATAAACAATCTGAAAAAAATATAATTTGCTAAATCGGTTCGGCACAGAGCTACCGATCACGGTCCGCCATACTGCGCCGCTCGCGCCCTCTACCGTAGTAACACTTCTCTACCCGCAGTGCGTCCTCATGACTTCACACCGTGGCAACGCCCCTTGTAAACAGAAACAAGCATTTACAATCACCGTCGAGAGAGAGTCATCTACAACATATACACCTCTCTCACTGTGGTCACTAATTACAGAAGTGTACTATCACAATCATTACAATATTGTCGCGTGTAATTGTTTTAATAACAAACTTCTGTTTACATAAATAATATGTAACAATACCCTAGCGCGGTTTATTTTTGTACAATTTCAGTCGACGGTTGACGACTCTTTTTCTGGCTACTATATTCAAGCAAGCTTCCGCCATCGAAGCTAGATGGCGCTGTTTGTATCTCGTTAGTAGGTCGGTAAAGTGGTGCGTCCTCTCCCGCGGGCGGGAAGGGACCGCGCGCTAGGGCTACATACACCGGCGAGGTACGTACGAGACACTTGTCATACGTCGCATTCGTCACACCCGTCACACACTGGGATGCGAGCGGTGAGCGGCGGCCGTCCACTATCCGGCACAATAAGGCAGTGATTCAGTGTTATGCTATACAAAATATCTCCAATACAAAGTTACGACCAGTCTGTTGCGATGAGGTTAGTCTATTGTAGATTCAAATCCAAAAAGGTTGAACGAGTCAGTAATTTATTTTAACTCCTATCTGAAATACCCAAAAATTTATATATGCATCAACATTCCCATAACCTACAAGTACATTTTGTGTTTCGTAGAATTACCTATACACTACTCTCAGTTTAACATATCGTGAGAATATTTCAATGGGTCAAAAATAACCTATACATAATCGGTACACGCATGTACACAATCTCAAACCTCATGCATTCGAGATCGAAATGAAAACATACAATATACGACGACTTCCAAATGCGAGGGCAACTTCAATCGTCTTCACACAGAGACATTTATCACATTGTACACTCGAAAAATAATATGTAGACTATGTTATCGTTTCGTTCCACGGAAATGTTTGGCCCTTTAATATTCAGTCATCAGTTGCCGACACTTCAAAGTAAAGCTTGCGGTAATAAACTGAACGAAAGCTTAACTAGCATAGATGTAACTAAACTATCGAATGACCGGTCACCCCGCAGTCTGTATTATAAGTCGGTCGACTAAAAATTATGTACAATATTTATTTTCTACCATATTGCGTTCTTGATATGCATTGCGTAACAATAAAAAAACCTAGCTTTCATGCCCTCGATGCGTCCAGTGTGTGTGATAACGTGGAGCACTAAGTACGTTCGACTGAAGCGTTTAAAAACAAATAATACATACACGATACGGCGGCGGTCGTTGACCTGCCTCTCGATAAAAATATAGAATTATAAATATGGGTTCGGCCCGAGAGCCCGGCTCGCACCGGAGTGTCCTCACTGCGACTCCCGGCCTCGTCCGTCGTGTCCGTGGAAGTGGAATTGAACTAGACCGGCTGAGAACCGCGTCCGGCCGGCTCGACGTCGTACTAACGCCGCGCGCCGGCTAGAGTACAAAATCACTTAGTTTAATTTTAGCTATACATCGCAATGTCTGAGCACCATACACGTGCGGTGTCCACACGTCGGCGACCACTGGCGCACTCGCGACGCTCGCGCACGCACACTTTAGCGTTCTTATCGCGGGAGCACAGACGCGCACGAACGTTTTACACTAGGTGCTTTTTTTCCTCCGCCTACACACTGGCTCGGAAGTGGGCGGTGCTAGGCGCGTTGGCTCGACTTTGGGCAGAGCCCGGCGCGTTTGCTCCTCTAGAGGCGTATCTAGGCGCGCTCGCTCGGCGTGATGTGTAGATCCAAACGTTTCACGTTCGATTATGAGTTGTGCTAATCGCGTTTGCGCGATGCTGGGCGGGGACTGGCGTCCTCGTTCGGCGGTAGGCGAAGCTTCACGCGTTCGCTCGGTTGGCGACGCTATGCACGGCGACAGGACGCGTGCGCGGCGCCGGCGGGCGGGCTAGTGTATGGCGACGGGGCTGTGCGCGCACACGGCTTGCAGCATGTCCTCGTCCCGCCGCACACCCTCTACCTCCATGCGCTCGGCTCCACCCCACAACCGCGCTCCGCCCACTGCTCACAAACAAACGACAAATTTTATTTACAGCCACTATATAAATTTACTCGTTTGTAAACCGAAAGTACCGCTCACTACATTCATTTGAGTTTCAATCACGATCGAATCTTAAAAAATAGAGCGCAAAATTAAAGCATCAATAAAATTAAGTTGAAGCGTACGATTATACACGCTGGCGCGGCTTTTAATTTTTAAGTCGTATCTCACTCAGAAACAGGTAGAGGTGCCCGACAATTAATTCTCAAGGGTCGGATCACCAATCAAAACAATTATTTGTTCCTGTACTTTGATATATATTTGAGTGCCGATTGGCTGGATTAGTTAAGCGTGAAAATTTTAACCTATTTTATTAATCCTTTTTTCGCGCCATGTTTTTCTGAGAGATTAGGATCTTCTTATCTGTAGTAGGATAGAGATTCAACGATGGACAAGTATTACCATTATTAAGTAAACCAGGTCCTCTTCATAAAAAATTTAGATCACTTGTCATTACAAATCAAATAATTACAACATAAGACAGTAATTCCGGTTTACGTAAACTACGTTTTAGCTATACTATTTAACTAATCTATGGGTTTCTATGTCTGAATCAATAACAGTACTTTTTACCTCTGGATCTATGTGGATGTAACTCTATATAGTATTTTTACAATAATTCCTACCTAGTAAAGCCCAAGCGTAGGTATTATACAAATATTTTATTTAATTAATTCATTATTTTACTGATGGATACATACGCTGGGAATGTAAGGGAGCTTAAATAAATTACGATAAGATCATCTACTATGAATATGTGCTCGATATCTACAATTATCAATGTAATACGAGTGAGCTCTTAGGAGACAGTTTGTAAATATCGATACCACACTGGGTGACGCATGCGTTATGTACCAGATGGATGACATGCCAAAATAAAAGCTAAAACAAGTGAGGAGCTGTTTATTGCAACTACAACAATATTATTA
>JAFELO010001060.1:193737-228704 GCA_017140195.1 Eumaeus atala | reverse complement strand
GACACGTTACATTTTATTAATTTTACATGAATGTAATTATACAATACATATATTGTGTTTTATGATATTATAGTATAACATTGTTGTATTTGCGCCACAGTGTGGTGTTGCAGTAGTGTAACGGGGCGGGGGTTAGCATGCCGACAGTAATGGCAGACCTGGCACAAGTTAGGCACTAGTCGGCACTTGGCGGCGCTAGTGTCGCGAGGGCGTGCCGCCGGACCGCTCTAGTCATCGCGGGTCCGACGGGCCATCTGCCGAACACCGCCATTATTTAACATGGTGCGACACAATCGTGGGAAACACCTATATAACCTGCTCGCTTTAAAAGTGCAGTGATGTCAGCGCAGTCAGTCGGTAGGCGTCCAATCAAATTATTCCTAATACCACTAAAATCTTTGCACATTTAAATTAAATGTGTCTAATTTAATCAAACGTTCGTAATTTGAATTAAACATTCGTAATTTAAATAAGAAACGGTAGTTAATATTAAAACGGCTGTAAAGTGGATTTTGGAATTTGATCGGACGCGGGCTCACTGACAATGTTTACGTCACTGCGTCCTTAACGCAAAACGGAGAGTACAAAAATTGTGTTATCTGGACACGTATATAAATACTGAACAGCTGTCGATGGAAGGTAATCTATACAACATTAAAATTACCAAAACTAGGCAAGGAAATTTCGGTCATTTTTTTGTCGTACGTTGATTAATGATAGGTCATTGGCCCTTGAACTTATGTTCAATCTTTGATTGTATATTCGAAAATAAGCTACGATTATAAGTCAATATTTAGGCTCACAAATCCCCGATGGCCTATAAGGAATGTAACTGGCAAGTCAAATACAAATTTCTGATTTACTGGATCCGTTTGAGACGATTATAGGGTAATTTATACGAAATTTGGTTCTTAGTATTTGAGTGTGGCATAGCCTCTCGGCATTTTAATAGTAGCCTGCGAAACCGCCACGTGACATATCTAGATTGTAGACTAATCCATGAACGATTACCTTTTATAAATATTTAATACTTTAGGTACTTTATACCAAAATTCATGTTATGCACACATGAATTTTGGTACGTTACAAGTACCTACTAAAAAATGAGCACAAATGATAAAAGTAACAATATGAAATCTGAAGAGACACATCAATTTTCACAGGTATGTATGGCATATGACCGAAATTTGTCTAAACATCAACATTTATATTCATATAACATATACAACATATAAGGCGTAGGGGACAGCAGCGGATCATACGTGTGTTAGGGTCAGTGCACATTATAATAAGGATACTTAGGTAATTAGAGCCAAGCGATTGTACAGTACCTAGACACTGTCACAGTTTCTACACGATCATCAGACCCCAGGACAGCATTGTCGGTCCCACCATTTCTCTTCGCTCCATTACACATAGTTTAAGTATCTTAAAAGAGCATGGGCCAGCCGTGTCCTAGATATACTCCGTATGCTACCTATTGACTCACACACATCTCACATTCATGGTATAAAAAGAAATGTTGTGTTATCGCGTTAGTCACATTCAAATAGTTTTATAGGACTGTGGAATGGTGTGCTTAAGTAGGCCTACACACAACTTCTAACATAGTCTTGCTTGGTCTATATACAGACAGTTACTATTTTTCGACACTATTCAGGAAACTGTATTTAGTTTTTTATAGGAAAATTTACTTAGTGATGATAGTAGTATATAATATTTTTGTTACATTACAATGTGCAATGACCCAGAATTTCTAGGACATTTCCATCGATTGCCAGCACCCGTCGGACATGAGAGATGAGATGAAAGCGTCATGTTAGCACAGAGCACGACACAAGCCGAGGTGATGTTACACTTACATCTAGGACACCTTACTAACAACAATTAACATGAGTATATATTAAATGTACAAGGACACATATTTACTATAGCGGAAGTCAATTATGGAAACTGTATCTTTTTGGATACAATATGATGCATAGTCACTCTATTATCAAATACAAAAAAGTGGAGACTGTAATTTAAAAAATGGACCATAATAAACCAACAATGATATATTTCTACACCAAAATTGTACTTCTATATATGTACGTACTTATTCAATTGAATTTCAAATAAGTATTATTTAAACAATCAATATAAAAATAAAGCCTGTCTCTCAAAATTTTCATTTGGGATCTGAAATGAGATGACAATAAACCAAATTCATAGACCAAAGATTTTGGCCAAGTATTATTGTTAATTGATTGCAAATACTGTATATTTGTGAGTGTCATAAGAACTTGATATTAACTAATCTAAACCATTATGTATTATTCAGTTCAAAGTTATTTCTTCCATATGGATTGAAGGACGTGCCACAGCCCAGATAATAGACCAGAGTATCATATACATTAATATTACCAATTTCCATTTCAGTCTTGACCTGGGATGGTGAGGAAATATTTATTCTAGAAACTATACAAGTTATGTGGTTAGAAGTAATATACTATAAGATGTCAATTTGTATGTGGTGATTCATAGCTGCATTTGTGTTTCGACTGCTCCACGGCGAGAGAGCGAGACACACGCACCGTGTTGATGCTTCCTCTTACTTGAAAATCATATAGTAGTGATATGTGTGTGACTTCAGACTTGTGACTGAAGTGTGTATGTGTGTGTGTGTGTGTGTGTGTGTGCGTGCGTGCATGTGTGCGTGTGTGCGTGTTTGCGTGTGTGCGTGCGTGTGTGTGTGCGTGTGTATGTGTGTGCGTGTATGTGTACGTGTGTGTATGTGTCTGTGCGTGTGTGCGCGTGTGTGCGTACAGTGTGTGTATGTGTGTATGTGCGTGTATGTGTGTGTATGTGTGTGTGTTTGTGTGTGTCTGTATTGTCTATTGCGCCTACTTTATGTAATGAGGCGACTTCTATGGCGTCACTGCTGATGTTGTTGTAACTGTTTGTGTCCGGAAATCTGTACGTAGCTGTGGGGAGGTGTGAGAAGTGGTAGTGGTGTGTGTGCGAGTGTGTGAGTGTGCGATTGTGCGAGTGTGCGTGTGTGCGTGTGCGCGTGTGCGTGTGTGTGTGTGTGTGTGTGTGTGTGTACGTCTGGCCGTGTGCCGCTGCAGGAGCGGTGAACCGAGTGAGCACGTACCGTGCTGGTGGTGCTGCTGCTGCTGCTGTTGTGTGTTGGTGGCCTCGTCGGCGGTGCGCTTGAAGAAGTTGTGTTGCAGAGCGTAGTACGGCGTCACGCGCTGTTTCGGCTCGTACTCCAGCATGCGCAGGATCAGGTCCTGGAACGTACAAGCGTCCAGTTTTTGGAACAGCTACGTAATGTCCATCATTTGTGGATATAGTATTTTGGTTTGGAGGGTTAAATTAAGCATAGGATTTTTATTAAAGGATTACTTCTATTTTGGGGACGACATCGAGCCCCCTTAGTTCATTAAATCATTTCTTTTTATTTTCCCAGTATCTACTTACCTTGAACTTGAGGTAGTCGGAGACGGAGTGGCCGGCCTCGCCACGGCGCCGGGCTGCTGGGCCTCCGCCCTCCACGCCCAGAATATCGTGCAGCCGCCGCGTGCCCGCCGCGCGGTACTTGCGGTATCCGCTACAAAACACAATACATTATACTACTTGTGCACTAGATTCTACATCCAAAGTAGATTGTCAAATCCAGAAGAAGTATACGGGTACAACCATCTCAGTTCTAAACGTATTAGAAATTATTTCAAATCGCTGAGATAGGTAAAAAAAAAGGACCAAATCATCCTTGGAATATTGGTTATGCATTATAGTTATAAGAATTATTTCTTGAATAGGCATATTGTGTCACTGAATATAATCGGAGGAGGTTTTTCTTGTTATTCTTACAAACGCAAAAAGCGACACTGCTTTTCTTCTTTAGACCTCACAGTCATCATACGTACTAGTTGTGTCTGTTCCAGGTGCATACCCAGTGTCATGATACTTTGCGTTGAGCAGTGTTTAAGACGGTACGACTCAATATGCCTGAGACTAACATCAAATAGCGCCCACCGAGTCCTGCTGGCAAGCATATTAATATAATCACATGCTTGCTGCACAGTATACAAGCAATGAGTTATATGAGCTCACCCGTCTTTGCCGGCGACTTTCTTTAACACATAACCACCGCCTTCTGACGCGGGCAACTTGTCAAAGAACTTTCTTGTTTTGTGTGCCTGCAACAAACATAAACAAATGCTATTTATAGTACCTGTGTAGGTTACATTAATGTAGATTTGTATTATCGTTACAAGTGTAACGATAGTACAAATTAATCTAATATAGAGACTACAATTTGTTTAGGAGTCAGTTATCTTAATTAGTCTTTTTCTAT
Organism: Eumaeus atala; assembly: GCA_017140195.1. NCBI lineage: Eukaryota > Metazoa > Arthropoda > Insecta > Lepidoptera > Lycaenidae > Eumaeus > Eumaeus atala. Next base: position 224,359 of record JAFELO010001060.1, on the reverse strand, counting down.
TTATATAATGAGGATTTTACAATTTCTACTAATTTTTGTATTCTATACTAATATTATAAAGCCGAAGCGTTTGTATGGTAGAACGCGCCAGTTTCAGAAACATTTACCGAAATAGATTTTAAGGTACCATCACCCGCGTGAAAAACCATGTGACAAATAGGAGAGGGGGTACAGGTGTGAAACCGCCGGATGCTACTAGTATGTATGGTTATAGAACATATAGGCCGGTAGAAAAATGTACCTGTTCTGTCCGTGACACAGTTATGTAAAAATTATTAATTTCGTAGCATAAAAACAAATTTAGCGTTGACATTTAAGTGGTATGAAGTCGCGCGTGTAGGTTGGCATACCCACAAGAGCGAGGGTAGTGCAACGCCCGAGAGCGCGTCATTTAAACTTGGACAATTATAACAAGTGGCCTGGCGTCTTCTGCGCTTTCTTTAATTACTCAACTTGATATTTTGCCAATTTGTCGGTACAATTAATAAGTTCCCGCCTCACTTCTGTGTACACCGCTCCTCGTTATTTGAAAAACATTCAACTTGACATAACACGTTTGTACTTCAAGATTCTTCTAGCTACTTCAAATGGGAGAAGTTTCCAATTTATTTTTAACTTACTTTATAAAAATCGTGTTCATCTTAAGCGACTGACATACTATGGAAGTTTGTGTTACTGCATTTAGAAAAGTTTACACAACTTTTGTTATCCTATCGCCTGTGGTCACAAAATACCCTGGCGCGAATAACGTATTGGATACCATTACCTTCTGCAGTATAATATTGGTTCGTATACGTGTAGTCTCACTGGTATCAGATGATCAGGTAGCATGCGCAACCACGCTACATATCGACCAGTATGCAGCCCAGCAACTAGATGTCGGTGACGTATTAGGAACGATTACGTCACTACATTCTTAACGCGAATTTAGTATGTATACTGACCCTGTCACTCTCTTATCAATATAATGCGTCTCGCTCGCATATAATACTAGTGTCAGCGCTAGAGGTCAACGAATGGCAACCTTTCGGCTCCACGGCCATACTTTACTAGAACTGTATAGAGCCCCTACCTGGTCCAGCAGATGATCCGGGGGCATGCCCAGAACTTCGACAATCTTGTTCATCTGATCGAGCTCGTTGGCTCCGCTGAACAGAGGCTCGCCCGTGTGCATCTCGACCAGTATGCAGCCTAGCGACCACATGTCGATGGCAAGATCGTAGGGAATGCCAAGCAACACCTCCGGCGACCGGTAGAACCGCGACTGGATGTACTGGTATATCTGGAATACGAATATGTTTCGTTAATGGTATGTATCACTGAAGTAAGGAATCGTAGAAGCGTCAGAAGAGTACTCACACAAACTAAGAATTTGAGACGGAAGATTGGTCACGTTTTGAAAGACAATATCCATGGTATTTGATGGCATTGAAGGAGACCGAACTTTACCACATCATCATCATCATCATCAGACGTCCACTGTTGAACAAAAGCCTTTTTTATAGAATAGGGGTGCAAACGAGAAATCGGAGCCTTTTTACGACTACCGACGCTCATGAACATCCACATAATTATTATGCCGATAAGTTGCTACCCTCTCCCCCTCCCCCAAAGGGCCATCGGCTACTCACAAACCGCACGTAACGCGACACTGAAGATGTCACTTTACGGCGTTATTTTGGCCTTGTCCATAGAGCGCCATAGGTCACGATCGACTTGCCCCCAGCGGCTCCCGCCACCATAACCATTTATACAATATACAATTTGCACAAAGTAACGGCCCAAACTAGTAGCAGGTAGCGAGAGGTACCTCCCGAGCCGTGCCAGATCAATTCCGTTACAATTCAACATGTCACTATCTCTTCCAATAAACAGAAGCTTAGTTAATAAGTCATATGATATGACTAAGCTCTTTCCGACTCAACGGTAGACGGGGGTATCTTAACACTAGCCTAACTGAGAGTCGCGTGCAGATGATGCTGATGTAACTAATGCGTAATATTTGATGGGGAAAATGACAATGGCAGAGGTTGAAACGCAATTGTTGTATAATAACGTCTCATTACAGACACCAACCTACTCTGTCATACATCGCTAGTTAAGATTATCTTCACACTTTAACAATGACTTTGAAAAAAATAACAACTTATTTATTATATACAGTAGGTCCATTGGAGGAGGAGGGAGGGTGGGCAACGCATCTGCCTAACAGTTATGTGTACGGACAGCAGAAAGTAAAGTATAAAATATATTTTAAAAAAACTAGCTGTGTCCCGAGATGACTGCTTGAACAGTAACATCCTTTTATGGGGATGAAAGTATTATGCTGCACTGCAGCCGGTAGCCCATTCGGAATGAAGGAGAACCACTCTTCTGCATTTAAGTGCAGATGTTAATGGGCATAGATAGGCTCCGATGCTTGTGTTTACCCCTATACCATAAAAGAAAGCTATATCAGTCTCAAGTTGATCCCATTAAATAGATTTTGCATGAATAACAAATATACGTAGGGATAGACTTTCGTATTTAAAATATTGGTACGTAGGAAGTATATTATATAATACAACGTAATCACACGTAACCAAAGTAGACGATGCATTAGTAAGAGAGGAATAACAATAATCAGAGTACACACCCTCTGGCCCAGTTGACACGAGCTCCCGAAGTCCACGATTTTAATTGCCGACCTCTTCGGATTGCATAATAATATATTCTCAGGCTTAAGATCACAGTGAATTATATTTAGTTCTGAAAATGAAAAGAAGCATAGTCAAGATACATTCTTAAAGGATCGAGCACATCTATTTCTTAAACATCGGAAAAGCCTTAGCAACACGCCTAGTTCTGCGGATGTCTAAGGGCGTGCCACTGCTCGATTGCCCCCTACATAATACAAATTATTACTCCGATTTCCATAATTTTCTTCTTCTTATCGTCGATATTGGTTGGTCTTAGCGTGTGTAGAGGTTGTCCAGCAGTCATCAGTGGACCAATAGGAGGCTGTCGATTAATGCTGATAAGACAAAAGAGTCCTACATACGTATGATCTGCCCTGATGAACGTAAAGTATATATATATATATATATATATATATATATATATATATATATACTAGGTTCACCAGGCAACAGTTGGTGCCGAATGTACGATGGAATTAAATAATTTGTTTTGATGAGCGTACAGTGTACAGTCTACCCACCAGGTTGACTAAGGAACAGTAGCGCGGTGTACAGCTGTTGCGCGAACTTGAGCGTGTTGTGTTGTGTATAGTGTACAGTGTACCCACCAGGTTGACTAAGGAACAGTGGCGCGGTGCACAGCTGTTGCGCGAACTTGCGCGTGAGGTACAGCAACACGCCGTGTTGTGTTGTGTTGTGTATAGTGTACCCACCAGGTTGACTAAGGAACAGTAGCGCGGTGCACAGCTGTTGCGCGAACTTGCGCGTGAGGTACAGCGACACGCCGTGTTGTGTTGTGTATAGTGTACAGTGTACCCACCAGGTTGACTAAGGAACAGTAGCGCGGTGCACAGCTGTTGCGCGAACTTGCGCGTGAGGTTCAGCGACACGCCGCGGAAGTTGGTGTTGCGTAACAGGTCGTACAAGTTGTACGAGAGCAGCTCGAAAACTAGGCACAGGTGGTTCCGCCACATAAAGTGGCGCTTCAGTTTCACTGCATCACAAAACACACATATTGGAATCGTAAAACTTAAAAAGCTCTCTATCTCTCGGAATCTCTCTTTCAACGGCAGTTATTTTTGGATATATATTTCTCAATCGTGTAATGTTTTGAATGCGGGTTGCATTCAGTTCCGATTTCTCCATTTTGATCACTTCTGAGTTAACATGTCCTAATTAGATAACATGAGAGAGCTACGGGCTACTGATAATGAAGTACAGATTATATTAAAGTAAGGCTCAAACTCAAGGGGCCATATTTATCTTAGAACTACGTCCGGAGCCGCGGACGAAGTTTTAACAAGTGTAATAAAATGAGAAGAACAGAGATTAGGCTGACCCACAGCGCGCCCCTATCCACGTGGCTTATACAATTTGTTTGCAAAAACAATATTTTATCAAATCTACGTACATTTAACTTTTTGATTTCATTGTTCAAATTCATTTTACTAGCTATGTTTTCGTCTTCTTTTTAGAATATAACAAAAATTTACGAAGATGTTTAACATATTTTATAATGCTTTATTAGTTTCCTTGTTATTTGATTCGAAATGGAACCCTGTGTGCCTCTGATCTGTCCTCAGGGAGAAGTACAACACTATGCGCATCTTGTTTACTCACTTAAAACCTAAAGGTCTCAGTGCTGAACACTTATGTCATGCGAATATACATGACATAAGCATGTTTGAGAACATGCTATTCTTTGGCACCGAATATTTCGTTACGCCGCGAGGGTAACGAAATATTCACATTTACTGGTCTCTCATATGCGTATAGGTAGCACGTACACCATGCTGTCTGACAAGCTAAAGCGCTTCTGGTGAAAGTAGCACAAATTGAGGTGCCCGGATCTGCCAGCCCCTGGCATGAATACAGGGGCAGTGAGCGTATTCGCGCCAGTCCCTATATTATCGAACGAGTTGTTAATACTAATAGGTTTAAGTGAGGAGAATTAAATGGGGCTGATATACCCAACACAGTCAATCGCTGTGTGGCAAAACCTTTATCTAAAAAGAGACATTAAAATAGAAGCAAGATACGTTACCTATATAATACTTATTTTCCGCGTCCGCCCTGTTCATCATCTCCAGTAACCGGACCTCTATCTGTGCCTGGTTTAGGAAGGGTTTCTTATTCTTAATTATTTTTATCGCTACTTGACACTGCTCCTCGTGGTCGTACGCCTTCACAACCTGTAAGACGACAACGCACGCATTACCATATAGAAAACTGTGTTGCAGCTCAGACACGGGAGTGGAGTTTACTCCATAAGAACAAACATGATACGGAAGTGAAAGATGCAATCCATTATGGGATCCTTTGTTGTCCGTCCGTCTGTCCGTACGTTTATATTATGAAAACGATGTTAAGTTACACAAATGCCAAGACTTATTTTTAGCAAAAAAATCGTCTTTGAAAGTTAACTAACATTTAATTGTGAGTTAGGTCTCAAACGTCGGTGCATGATGATAAAGATTAAGCTTAGAAAATATTAGGATGAAACCCCTGGTGTGGCTTTATTTATAGCTACAAACGCCAACAAAATGAGAACATATTTCGTGTTGATTATAATAACGGCGAAAGCCCGTGGGAGTCGCAGACCGACGGTTCAGGTCTCGACAATGACCGGCACACGGTGGACTCTTTCATAATACCTATAGTACGTGTACATACAGTCATACACTCAATTGTACTTAGTTGTCACCCATGGCTTGGTCAATGTGTATCAGACCGCAAGTTACTGCTACAGTATCAAGTCTGGATATTTAAATCAATAAAAACGAAAAACCTCATAAAGAATTTGATTGAATTCATATTGTTACTTCTTGATGGAAATTTTGCTATATCTTAAATAAATAATATACATATATTGCACAAAAAGTGGTTTATATGGTATAGGGGGACAAATGAGAAATCGGAGCCTTTTACCGATCACCGACGCCAATGAACATCAGCATTCATAAACCGCACGAAACGCGACACCGTAGGTGTCACTTCACGGCGGTGTCGTATGAGCGAGAGGTACATCCCTGGTCATGGCACTATCTCTTAACAACTAGACTTAACAATTACATTTGACTAGAGCCAACATTATGAAGTCCGGGGCCGTGTGGCTTGTCTCGCCGAGACCGACCCACCCTTCCGCGTCACCCAGGGTCGATTGGATGCATTTTCCCTGCGTTAAAAAAAAGAAAAAGAAAAAACAGTTGACGTGCAAGTGGCACGGCGCAGTGCTCACCTGCCCGAAGGAGCCCTTGCCTATCGGCGAGGAGATCTCGTACCGGTCCAGGAACTTCTCTCCGTGTTTGATGATGTAGTCGTGGTTGTCGTCGTCGTACCCGTCGTTGTACAGCTTGCGCTCCTTCTTGTGGGCGCCGTCGTCGCCGAGGTACGGTTGCGCTCTTCGTTTCTTCTTCGCATAGTATACCTGTTGACAATCATTGTTGTTAATAAACAAATATAACCATTCTTAATACTAAATTAATAATTACTTCCCAAATATATGCATAGGTGATTTATAGTATAGTGCGCACATGTGTGCAGAGTAAAGTTAGCCACAACAATTGAATATAATAGAATAAACTGTTATTTAGTAACCAATCAACATTTTGCTGGAGATAATGCATTGCAGATGAATTAGGCCGGCATTTCAGGGTTCTTTCGCTCATATAAGCCCGGCGTGGCAGTTACGCCGATACGTTTCGTCAATGGGATACAGGAACCTACAGACTATCACACTACGCAGGAGATATTATTTGCCCAGTTATAAGTGCACTCTTCATTCCCTCATCCTCAGACTCCAATAGACCAGCAGTACAACACGACTGAGAAGAAATCAGACGCAGGATACAACTGTACGGCCACAAGTGCGGAGCAACATGTTTTTAGCAGTGGTACGTATTCGGACATTTAACTACTCAACACCTTCCTCGCCCAAACTGAAGAAATATCGCTGCCCAGCCTTTCGTTTGCTACTTGTTTTAAAATAATGCTGATTGATAGTATGAGGACCGCATTTGACATTTACAATCATTGAAACGTCAAAATATTTTTTTTATTACTTCGTGTTTAGGTGTTTATCGACAAGTTTTATTGCCGACTTTCGTTCTTTTTACCCGACCCAGTGCATCTCATTTATGCATGTAGGGAATACATGTTACAGCCTGAACCTCACCGCTTGTCAAATTTTAAGGTATGATGTGTCGTTGCATCTGTCTTGACACGCGAGTAGCACAGAAAGTAAGCAGTCTGGCTTTCCTTTTAATTTAATGTTATGTTATTAATTCGGCAAAGAACTATGAAGTTGTAACGCATAATACAAATGACTCCGGAAAAGTAAAATTACTATTTAATAGGGTCGAATTTGATCTGTATGACTCAATGTGACTTTGGATTTGATATGAGATATGAGAGATACCTACTCGGTGTAGGTATCTCATATCCGCTACGCAATTTTTTGTAGGAGGTAGTGGCATGCATGTCGATTTGCATGGTGCATGACACTACATCCTCCTATGCAATGGAATTGGGTCAGGACCACCGGGGATTTACCTCTCGCTCACTTGATACCGCCGGTTTTGCGTTTCGTGCGGTTTATAAGCAGCCGGTGGCCCGATGGGTGGGAGGTGAAAAGGAGGAAACGCTTCGCCATAATTATGTTAATGTTCTTGGGCGTCAGTAGTCGTTGAAAGGCTCCAATTCTCGTTTGTCCTCCTGTACTATAACACAGATGTTATTGTTATACTCGGTCCGTATACCTGTCTGGAGAAGTATTTGAACCTCTCTCTGTATAACATGATGATTGTGTTAAGCCGCAGCTCAATAGGATAAATAAAAGACTTTCCTCGTAATCGCACCACAATTAACCAGCGATTAGGTGGGAAAACACGGTTATTACAACATTATTTGGACAACGACAGCCGTACCACAATTAACAATAAAAATCCATATCGAATAAGGCGGCGAGCAGAGAAATTCGGCCGGACGTTGACCTAAATATGCGGTTGACATTGATCGATGCTATACGTATAACACACGCATTCGGCACTAGTTCGTTGCTACCGGTTTTTATGCGGTACCGGCGCGTCTAGCCGAACGCATGAGTCACGGTACTCGCGTCTAATTTATCTCTCAAATGGCGGATCGGATGCGTCGTGACGTCGTCACCGCTGACCTACAATGTCCGCCGCAACTAATACGTAACATGGCGGATATCGGAGGCTGCACATAGCGGAAGCGTCGCATATCGACGCGGCCAAACGATAACCCAAATTTGTCACGACCTACATACCTTGTGGGTACGAACGGGCGACCGAGTGTCCTGGCAACACATCGACCCGCGTTCATCGGCTACACTATATTCTTAATATGATATCGCGCTTGATCGTAATATGCTTATACATCTGCTCTATTGTCCGTGATCAGTGCTATCTACATAGTGATAGAAGAAACAACCTACATAGTACACCGAACATGTCTCGTGTCGATCTACGCGCCTGAAGTCTAAACTCCAAATCATCTCGTTGATCTATCATATAGACACAACTGAGGAAACTAATTTTCTCCGTAGTCAGTTCGATTGTCACAACAAGGGGTCGAAGACGAAATACATTGAATAACGGATATTGTGTACGTTTAGTTTGTGACGATGTTGGTGGCAGTAACTTTAAGAGGCCCATGTCCAATAGCGGACCGATAAAGCCGGGTCATGATGAGTTGGTCACTACCACGGAAGATGGTGCCGATGGCAGTGGCACCACGGACGCCAGGCCAGTGACCGCGACACGTGGCGAGATGAGCGCGTCGGGGAGACGGCGCGCGGCGGCTGTCATTGATTTTCCCCTCCCCCCTCCGCCCGCGAGGCTGGCTCCCCTCTGGCGTCTCACCCACTTCCAGCGCCCGATAACGAGGTTAACGGGCGACGTGAGCGTCTCCTAAACTTTAATTATACCCGTACACTCGTGCATGTTTAACCCGGCCTCTATTAGTTTTGTTCGCAGCGCACCTGATAGTCCACAACCCAGCGGCCATCCAACAGCCAGCCGGAGGATGGGTGCGCGGAAGTTGGGCGACAACAATCTATTGGAGCCTTCTAACTACGTGCAGACGCAGGGCCGCGAACTTGTTAATATATAATAGACACGCCACGGAGACTGTACATCGACAACTTTATAATTTCATGTCGAGACTCGAGTTTCGAGAGGCGGCCTTAACAATGAATATGTGTGGGGGGCGGGAAGAAGAAAGGATTGTTGCTCAATATAGTTGTACTAATTAAGCTTAGTACGAAGTGAATCATCACCGTGCAATACACAATATTTAAATGGTTGCGTGGGATTCATTCGCAAGAAATTTGACAAAAAAAATATTCTATTATTAGATATATCAACTTAACTACTGCAACTTTAAATAGTGTCAGAACCGTGCGTCACACCGCTCGCTCACGTGATATGCACCACCGTTGGTGACAGCTATACAAGTTTCGCGCAGTTGACGAGTTTCCGATAGCCCATTCGAAAGAGGGAAAGAGGGCACGTCTACATAATAATTATAGAAATCGGTTGTCGGTAGTTATCAAAACAATCCGACTGCTTCCTTCCCCAACGACCGACCAAAAGGAACGGAATTACGCGGGTTTGTGAGCTGCTATATTTGTATATTGGATAAAATTAAGCTTACATGTAACGTTCATGAATTAATACAATTATATGTTTACATTAATTATCAAGAGCCGTTTTATTTCATAACGTACGCCCATACGTAACCGAAATTATTCTCCAGTTGCGTTGCCTACTTTTTTCCTCCCATGGAATGGACCTCCGTCGATGACAGATGTTAATAACTGTTCACCGCCTGGCAATACAAATCCAATTTGTATAAGTAACACACCTGTTTATTACTCAGTGCTTAGTGTCTGTATCTGGTTATGTCCCAACACGCTCCGCATGCATGATGATGCACTGACTCATGTCGATCTGCTATTGAACATGAACCGGGCGACCGAGAGAACACTACTAGATACTTGGAGTAATGTAAAACAGGTTAAAGAGCATTTTTGAGCTCTTATTATTTTCATCTATACTGATATAATAATGCTGAAGCCGAAGCTTGTTTGTTTGAACGCGCTGATCTCCGGAACTACAACAAAACAATTTGTGAATATGATAGATCACGATCAACCAGACCTAAGCGGGTGAAACCGCGGTGCGCCACTAGCATTCTTAACAAGCTTCATTTCGTTTCGAATGGCGGCAAAGCAAATAAGTAGGAGGTCGGTCATTTAAAAGTTCCACAATGATGTATATTAAAGTTGAAAAAAGGACAAGGTCATCCTTGTCCTGCCACGTCAATATTTAATATTTTGCAAAATCAGATATTTGAAATACGGTGAAATGACAGTAAAACATCATCATGATGAAGAGGACTTCCTCCCTGAAGTACTGATAATGAGTGACCTCCTCCTTTACACCCGCACACACCGCATAAGAGGACTTCTTCCCTGAAGTACTGATAATGAGTGACCAAGTACTGATAATGAGTGACCTCCTCCTTTACACCCGCACACACCGCATAAGAGGACTTCTTCCCTGAAGTACTGATAATGAGTGACCTCCTCCTTTACACCCGTACACACCGCATAAGCCAAACTAGCATAGCGTATCGGCCCATGTTTACCCGGATTATTCCGTCCGGATGATATCAAAACAACGCACCGCAGCGCATCAGATCCACCGGCACTAATATCCATATGATCTACCCGCTCGTGCCTACGTTCCATGCGTTACACCGCATTTAAATCATTATCGCGTTCGGACAGTACAAACGCGTAAATCTTCGAGACTAAATCGTCCGTAGTTCGTGATCAATGGGAGTGCCTCATACGTATACAGGTTACCATATCTTTGGATTTGTCTTCAGTCCTCTGTGTTTTTGGACTGGTTTCAGGACAACGTCAGACTTATTAGAATTTTTCAATAATATATAGTTTTTTTATTTCTAATAAATTGTGACGTGCAAGTTTCTCAAACTGCGACAAAATCTCTTGATTTTGCATTATCTGGTCACTTCTTCGGGCCTTACATTTTTACATCTAGCAAACCCTTGCGTATGATAATGATGGATTTATTGACACTACAAGCTATCAGCGACGTGAGGTCGTGGCCCAGATAAGATAGATCCAGTGTCATGTGGCGAGTCAAGTACACATCGGCTCAGATAGACAAGAGCTGGATTCGCCTTCGATAATATTTTAACACCAAGAGCAGATGATTGGATATGAAGAATCTGTCTTTATGCAAACTGACCCGTGAGTCACTTTTATCGCTGCAGTAGGGTGTTATATACTCGACTCTCAACCAAAAATATGTAAAAAAGTACCTATTTACCAAAAGATATGTAGGATATATTACTAAATGCGTTGACAAAAAAAAATGTTAGCAATGACGCTTCGGCCATTTATATGAGGGCAGACACATCATCGATTGTGACTCTTCTGCACCGCACACTATAGAGAGACTACCGTGAGCATAACATGCGATTTTAGTCTCTTTGCCTTTTCTTCGAAATCTCTTTACATATTTTTTAATAACTATATTTTGCACGACGAAATGCACCGGTAAAGCTAAACCCTATACTCCTGACGATCGGTCCGCGCTCTCGATACAATATTTGCAATATTTAGTCATCCTTCCATTTCACGGTCGCCATTAGCCCGAGCAACTAATTGGCCTTTATGGTCCACTAGTAGACAATATGTAGACGCATACGTCTGCCGACGGCAGAGCGCAAACGCACTGCTACCCCATTCCATTCCTATAGAATAGTTTTTTGTAACGCAAACTAGTGAGTAAAGGTTGCATGTATAATTTATGTATTATTAGAACAAAATATGTCATAACCCAATGTACACAAACTTTATAGGGGTCACATCCATAGTACCCTGATCCCAACCGTTGCAGACACATACAATTACAATGAGATAAATGAAAATAAAAACATGCACAATTGCGAGTTAGACTCGCAATCTAAGGTTTCCCGTAACCACTTTAGTACACGTATACATATGCTGATAGATAGCTTCACTTGCTACATTCCTGATTTATTTATTTTCGGAATATTATTTTAGGTATACATACACTGGTGTTGCGACCGGTTACTGTTTCACACGATTTTACATCAAGAGTTAAGCTTAACGCTTAAACCGCTGCCTAAGGAGTAGACTTCATCATTGAACGGTTGCCTTGGGATATTTCCTATCCAGTTGAAATCGGCTAAGTGGTACGTTCGTAAATCTCCTTATACCATTTGTAATACAATGTAACGTCGCCGTACAGACAGGGGGATGTTATCTATGCAGCCAACGACTAATGCTTTGCAGACGTCTTTACGAGTTTCCGGAACAACGGCAGACGTGTAGTGCCTACTTCTCGCGTCGGACCTACCCCGGGACCGTCTACAAGTCACGTTCTACGACGACCAATGACGTTCGGTAGTGTAGATGTCTTGTGTTAGAGATTAGCAGTAGAAATTCCAATGTTGATTACCGAACCTTACAACCAAAGTCTAAAAGTCTTACTCTCTATACATACAGAAGCCCTTACTTCAGGCCGGTATTTATGTACTGTCCCGGTCGTGACGGCCCGTTGCCCGTGTGTGCACGAAAATATCTGTATGTACTGTAATGTCAAATACAACCTAATTACTTTTTCATTGCCGTCGCAATAGAACGCCGCGTCAGACCAGCACGTAGCGTCAATTAAAGTGGCGGAACTGCGCAAGTTTACATCATTAACACCCTAAAAAGACAGTTATTGCGAGAAAATTTGCACAATCAATTAGGAGTTTTAAGAGGGGGGTGGTCGGGGGCTGTATGCGTGTAGTGCACCGGGCGGCCGAGGGGGTGGGGGATGAAGCGCGCGCATCTGTGTGCATTCGGCATATTTACCCCGATAGTGGGCGGGCGGGTTCACTGACCCGACCCAATGCAAGTCGTACGGCCGCGACGCACACGCCGGGCGCCCCGTTTCATTAGTGCCACAGGGTTGCCAGACGGGATCCGTCTGGATCGTCCAGACATTTGGTATGATTTCCGGATAAAAAATGGAAAGCCTAGAAAAAATAGTAAATGACGATTTAAATAGATTTCAACAACGCTATAGAAAAACGCCCTAGGTAAATACCTATTATTGGTAGACATTTATACTATGTAAAAAAACTTAAAATATTCAAGATAACCTAAAATAAATTTATATGTCTAACATATCTCGTCAATTATATTCGAACTATGATTTAAAAACCGTTCCAAATTTTTGTCCACTTTTTTAAGGTCACCTGGCAACCCTAGTGCCACCACACAGCACATGCAAAAAGCTAGCACTGTGCGTCAAGTGGGCACGCACGCTTTTTTTAATCATCCATATACCTAGCTTAGATTAGCTCGCGGCGGTGCATCTGCGATCTGCGGGACGCGTGCAGACACCGATCTGGACCGGCGTATCGATCCTGTGTTTATTTGCAACTGCGATCTCGCCGAGGCGACTCATTTAATACCTATAATGGATGTTGTCGCTCACGGCGTTAGTAAACATTCATAGAAGAGCTATTCCAAAACGAGACGGACTAACATTATAACACTGGCTTGAAACACAGTAGTAGGTGTATACGAAAGATTTCACAGACACGGTTACTACTAAAAGCGATGTCTCCACTTTCTTCTAACTCTAATAGAACACACCTTCACGCCAGTTCCCTAATGAAAACCGCAGTGAGAAACGCGTGTCACGTGTCATTCCTACAGATCGGATAACGTCAATTTATCCATCAAAATATCCACACAACTAAGCCGCCTATCCACCGAAACTGCATACAAAAATTTGACTACAACAATGAAAGTAAAGTGAAAAGGGCTACATAAATAATTTAATAAACCGCGGTAAGATCCGTAAAAGTAGTTTTATTGTAATGTCTAACATTCGCCTAAACTTAAGAAATCAATACGGCTCAATAAGTTATGAAGGTAGTACATATGGTTGTTTTTTTATCAATGATGGTACACGACACTGCATCACATGCGTAATGCGTTATGCTGCATTCACGAGTCCCGCGACCAACAGAGGCATGCAGACAGACACACTGACGGCGCTGCAGTGTAACGTATACACAACACCACCCTTGCAGCGGGCGAGTGGTCGGATGCAATGCCATAACCTACCCCAAGCATTCCCCTCGCAGGCAGGTCAGGGCAGACACTTTGAAGTGCATTTACATAATAATCAGTGCATAGATAGTACTTATAGGCCGCCACAGATCCCACGCGTGTCTATAAATAACAAACAAACGTTCGTATCGCTGCGATTATTGAAAATGTGTTTCAACAATTGTGCTGGTTGTGTACAGTATTATTGAATTGAAATTAATTTATGTGTAGATTAAGTATATTTTTTAAATGGAGTCTAGCGGGAAATCGGCTCTCCTAATGGAGTAACCTATGTAAAGATGTACTTACTACTTGATAAGATATTTACGCCGTATAGCGGCCATGAATTATATTAACGACACATGTAGAAAATATAGTATTGTCTTCAGGATTATTGGAAAAAAATTATGTACATGTTGACGCGTACTTATAACCTAAAACTATTGAATGAAAAGTGATGCGATTTTTCCACATCAAATTTACATCACATTAGATTTATTCAGAACGCAACAAATCGCGTCTGCTTTATGTTAACAACTACGTACTTAGGCCCTGAGATGGACAGAACATTCCACGTATATAGAGAAGCGGTAGAAGTCAAGTTTTCAATAAGAGCTCATTCCTAAAAAGGTTTCGCTTCTTTCTTATCCCATTCCCATCCGTCTAATATACTTAAAACTAATTAAAACGGGTAAGAGAGCACAAGTTTTGAATGGCGGCTCTTCGAATGCAAACAATTCAATCAGTCTGGGCACAATACGCGAACCTTTTGTGGGGCTGGAGGAAATAATTGCTTCTCCGCAGACTTGAAGACGTCTTGAGCCAGCCCGCAGCCCGCCCGATTAGATGTAATGCATAGCACATGCTAATTGTAAGTGCATTGCGTTTTGGTTACTTAATCCATTTCGTTTTTACTCATACAACATATTCATTACAGTTTAGGTAGTCACATTGTCATTTCACATTAAAGCTTTATCATTTTTGTGGGTCAACTGCTGCCAAAATGTCCACATAGACATCTTTTAATAAACTGGTGAACTCTCGCATGCAGTCTGAACTACCTCCCTCCCAGCAATTCATCTTGCCAGGCGCGGCTATGATATTACATTTCGGCTTCTTTCGCGTCCTACTACACATGTCATCGATATGTTGATGCACCTGTCAATAAGTCTCGTACAAATCGGTGGACCTGTGTCGAACACCTCGCTACAAGACTACAAAGATTATTTGTACTTTTCTAGTAAGCAGCGAGCACAACTATTCGAATCCCTTTACAATGCACATCGACTGGTGCGCAGAGTTACTTACAACAAAATACCCAACGCCATTTGTGTGTTACCAACACGCAGTAAATAGTAGTCGTTTCGGATACTTTTATCCATTCGGATACTTTGAAATTATAACACATTTATGGCGTGTTACAAGCTTTCGCGAAGATATTGAATAAGTTATGTAGCGAATAGTAACCTGCCAATGTCCAGGCAGATGATGCCTAATGATCATTTAGCAGTAATGCTACAGTAGACGTTCGTTTGCAAAGCAATAAATCCCACAAAATGTGGTATTTTAGGGTTGGCGGAGGGTTCACTGACGGTAATGCACCTGCCTAACAAAAGCTCTATACATATAGAAGCTAAGAGTCGCTCTCTCAGTCACTCATCGGGCAATCTCAGAAAATACAAGCGCTAGGTGTCACAAATCAAGCGCTAGGCGTCGCAAATACAAGCGCTAGGCGTCACAAATACAAGCGCTAAGTCTCACAAATACAAGCGCTAGGTGTCACAAATACAAGCGCTAGGTGTCACAAATACAAGCACTAGGTGTCACAAATACAAACGCTAGGTGTCACAAATTTTGCATGAGGATTTTTTATACGACGTAGGACCTATCTATGTGAAATTCGACGTCCCAGGTATATTGCATTAAGCAACTGGACAGTACTGCACATCTTAACCCTGTGTTCAGCGTTGCGTAACTACCCCACCAGATGGCTCCGATTGATCATTTCTCCCTCTACGTAAGGTTAAATAATAATATCTGTGCAGGTATGCAAAATACACGGTAGGTAGTGGGAACTCCAAACGGAATGTGGGTCCTAGCTGTTATGTTAAATTTGAGTGAGAGTGGATCGCCTGAGCGTTCACTCATGTTCAATTGGAATAGTGGCTGATGATGATAGACAACGATAAGGACAGCGGATCTAGACCCCGCTGCGGAGGGTCAACGTTCAAATTCGATCTAGATGCCAACCTGAAATATCCTCATTCCATCAAATTGGCAATGGACCAACGCCGCCTGCCTCCGCGCGACCTCCAGGCCAACCTTGGTCACTGGGTTCATTGAATCTTCCGCTTATGTGACCGGCCTGCCTAGCTCTCAGTCTTTTTTTTTAAGTGACAAATGTTTGCGTGCGCACAACATTTGTTGGCGACGGATGTTTTTTTCGTTCCTGTAATGGGGCAAAACGGGCAGTCGGACCCTTTCCATTACTACGTAACTTTATCCAAGTTTGCATAGATTAGGCGTGTAAACAGATATTCGCACGCATATATGCATCAGTGGGCAATAACAATACATAATCTATTAATTCGGACCTACCGCAACACAGGCCAGCTTGCGAAGCGAGTCGAATGCCGACTGCACGCCGGTCGCCGACCAATGCATTAGAATCTCGCAAATGAGACACGTGCAGTGATATTGATTGTACATTCCGGCATTGCAATGATCGCACAAGCGCTACTTTAACGCGTGTAAAGAAAAACACATCGTGTGAACAGATAGATGTATTGGCGCCCATATGATCCATTTCAAAGCTCTTTTTAACACACGTCATAAAGCACTGGTGTGAACTGGGCCTTGTGTTACCTTAGTTTAGTTAGTTAGGTCTCTAAGAGCGTCGGCGTGGTTGAGAAGGATGCTCCGTTGGTTCGGTCATGCAGAAAGAATGACAGATGTGGGGTTAATAAAACATAAAATACAACGGGAATGTGGTAAGGACGTAGGTATCGGAGGAGAACCATAATGATATACAATGATTAGATTGATCGGGTGCTGACTACTGTGTGAAAGTAGAGTCTTTAATCTTTGAAATCGTGGCGTTCGGAACTTGATTCTTTCTGCCTACACCCTAACGGAATTGACATATATACGTGCTTTTGGCTATTGCCTACACGTCTGGCTGTCACGTTCTATAACGCAATGCAGCATGACACTGCCTCTTACAATAATAAAGATACATTAAAACCATATGACGAAGCGACGCCCGCGGTGTAAGGTAATGTGCACTCGAAAACATCAGAAATTTTGTTTAAAATACACACGTGCCAATTTAACAGCTAGGTTATCCCAATGATGCCAATCGGGTTAAGTACAAACGAAGATATGAATCACAAGCTAACACAAAAGTAGCAAAATTCATGTTCCGTTATTTCAGAATCACACAAAATAAAAATTGCTTACAGCTCAAACAGTTTCGCTGATATTTGAAACAATTTGAAAGTTTAAAACATAGAACAACAAGCAACATTTCGTGAGAGAGCAAACTTGTGACATACAATCCTTTTGGGTAAAAAATTATAAGTAAAAGTTTTGTCATAACGATACGCTCTGCGCGAGATTGTCTCGACTAACCAACTAGTGAATTACGACATATTACCAAGCTCAGTAAGTGCTGAAAATTGCCCAGAACACTCTTAATTATTAAGACAATAAGTGGCGATGCCGTAATGGGGTTTACGGTGTGTTAATGGACACCTTAAAGGACCCCTGACAGGGGGCTATTGAGCAGGGCCCAAACCGTAGGCCCAGACTGCTATACTTGGATGCTCATTAATAATTATTAATGTAGTACAATAGATTGTGGAGGAAACAACAACAAACCTGTAAGGATCGTGACAGCACTAGGTGGCTGGTGTGAAAATGTGTTGTTGTTGTAATTATTTGTGATCTTGTAGTATCATCAGCTACATCTATAGTTGAACATTTTCCACTACTAATGTACGCCGGGGATTTGAAAGGTCAACCGAGTGCCCGCTACTCAAACCAGCTACCGTACAAAAAAAACCTTGTTTCTATTGGTAATAAATTAATTGATATGTTAACACTCACAACACACAACATTATTATTATTTTTATACGTTCTGATGAACATAGATAAGACAGCCGATCCTTCGACACTACCATGAAACTGGTACAAAAACATTTACAAATAAATATTGCCATGCTGCATTGCACGACCGCGCCAACTATCGCTTTCACGATACCGCCACAAAGTGACAGCTATATTGTCGCGTCTCGAGCGGATTGTGAGTTTTCGTTGGCGCATTAGGAAGAGGGTGATTGTCTACGGGCGTCAGTAGACATCGAAATTGTTTGCCCCTTGTATTATAAAAACTACAAATAACTAATCTCCAGTTAAATATTTCCGTCGCCCTTTTATACTCGCAACGATAAGCTCATATTTCTTTTTTCTGGCATTCAATACTTGGTCGTCTCATACAACTGGACCAGTACTGCACATCGATTCGTTACATAGAGGTCTACTCTATATATGTGTAGTGGTTATCTAAAATCCGGTCACCCACGGTGACAGCGCACCGGCTTGATGCGACAAGATATTGGACCACCAGCATCCCTCATCGTATCAGGACCGCAATTAAACTGAGCGCGCACATGTCACATGCTCCCCCGGTCTCCTCTCGCACGTCGACAATCACCGGCCCATTAAAATCATATGCGTTCAAAAGGCGCCCTCACAGCCACTCGAAAGTTTGACCTCGCAATTACTAAAATTGGTTTGATTTACCATTTTAATTGTAACAAAAAGCTTATTTTTTCCACCGGCGTGGACGAGGGCATTGCAGCGAGGCATTGCAATCTCGACCGAGTGACTTTCGGCCGGAGGGTTCATTAGGGATTGGCGGGACGCGACGCGCTGCCGCGTCGAAGGAATTTTGAGCTGTGGCGTCATGTCGTTAAGGCGTAGTTTGTGTCGGAGGCGCGGGTAGGCGCGAGAGGAGAGCACTCGAGGTCGGATGCTGAGAGGCGTGGGGCCGGCGGGCGGAGGATGGGACAAAATCGATATAGCCGGCGCGCGTCGTCTTGCGCCCTCCCCGCGCCCCTCGACATGAATGAGAGCGCGCACAGTCATCTCTGCGGATGGCGGTTCCGATACGCCACCGTCGCCGTCGGCTCCTGCGATGCGTTAGCGATGGCCCGCGATACGATACGATAGCTAACGGCCGAGTAATCGCCCACCGCCGCATCTGCTGCCGCTACTTGCGATTAATCGAAACAGCAATACGATACAGATCCAACTGATAATGCACTCTTGCATCTTTATACATTTCTAGAAAGAGGCCACATTTTTGTCTGATAACATTATATTACTTGAGAGTTTTCCTCTGATATCATCCTCAGTAGTACGGAGTAGGCATGTGGTCAACAGACGGGCATTTCTTTTCTTGACTTCGATAGTAGCATACGTGTGTGGCGGACGGAGACTGATGATGATACGAGTTATAATTCTCCTTTACGTATACTCTACTTCTTGTACAATACCACATACTCAGAGCCGCGTCGGTCATTCTGGGTGCGAGATGAATCGAAATATTTATCGGGTCGACAAAAAAGCTTGTCGTCTAAAACGGTTTCACTTGTAAAGAGGATTTAGTCGACTAGATAGTCAATTTAAAAGGAAATAATGCACGAGTGATCGCATGGATTTGCAGTCTGTACGCGAGAACTGCGTTAGCGCAAAAGATGGCCGCCGAACGCCAATAAATTTCGAACGAATATTTTTAATAATAAATAACATATTGGGGTCATCAAATTTTAGAAAATGATTGTTGTATGACATGGCTCTAGTTGATTAAGGTTGCGAATAGTAGAAAATCGGCTGCAATTGAGTTGTTAGGGTTCCGTAGCCGAATGACAAAATACGGAACCCTTATAATTGAGTGACATCCATACGTGTCTCATAGACGTTTTACTCAGAAATTATGAACACAGAGTATTTTATTTGAAATCTGTAAAATAGATATTTTATGAGTGGCCAGTTGCTACAAATTATCTATTTAAATATTTGTCATTCGCTACTATTTATTCGTTGTGTGTTCATTAAAGTAGAGGTCGGTGGCCAACTGCGTCTAGTTCCGTCTTCTTTTCATCAAGTTTTTTTTGTATATTTTAAATAAAATGTCTACAACTAGGCTAGTACAACTAGTCAGATGGAAGTGCTTTGGATATGGCATTGCTGCATTGCGGCCAGATCGGTTCACGTGGGAATATCTCGCTCGCATAACAAATACGTGAAGCTTTAAATCACCTACCCTAAATTATGATGGCAGTGGTCACGTAGACGATAAATTTGTATAGTAAACGAGTCTCAGGTAACTCTAATTACACATTAAAATGTTAATTATGCACTAAACCGTACCAGCCCAACGGCCTTCGCAATATGTGTCTACTAATAGAAAACAAGCAATTATTATGAACTATAAGCAATTATAGGAACATCTACTCTGTTGTGGGCTGAAGGAAGGCCGAATAAAATTTTAAAATCCGACTACTCGTTTACATCTTACGCCATACGAAAAGAAGATATATCGGTGTATACATGCTGCTGATGATGGTATTCACAGATAAGAAAACTAATGTCCGTAGTCCGCACACATTCGCTAGCACGTCCTTACAGGATCCGAACGGCGGTCTAAGCCTGGAGCGGTACATAAACTCTAGTGGATCCATTGTAGTGGTCAACATCTCTTTCAGGTTTCTGCGAAAGAGATCAGCGGTTCTATACCTTATAAAATGTGTTGATAAAATATGGCAGTGTTTTTTTTTATTTATCAGATATGCAACTTGCAAAAATTTTAACATTCATTAAGGTTCTAATGTTAATCTTCGCTGTATCTCTACTTAGTACTTAGTTCCTCGTTGTAAGTTAGGTATATTGCATTACTGAGACATAATCGCCCAGACCAAAGAAACTTAAAATTAAAATGTCGAAACACATTTAAGACAACTAGATAAACCAGCTTTAAATGCAAGGACAAAATAACAATTTCCTCGTTCTTGTCTTCCGTATAGATAATATCGTGTCAAAAGAAATGAAGAAAAAAACATGTAACAGTAATTTTATCGTTACAAACAAGGGCGGTATTATTATTATTAAGACTAGCGTCGCCCCGTGGATTCACCCGCGTGACTCCGTTCCTATTAGTCATAGCGTATTGCTATATGGCAGACAACCTACCTCAATAAATGGACTATTCAAGACAAAAATATTTTTACAACTCGGGCCAGTAGTTCCTGAGATTGGCGCGGTCAAACAAACTCTTCAGCTTAGATGGAAGGGAACAGGAAAAGTGTGGGCACCGCGTCGCAACTAAATCCACGCTACAGGCTATTTGGAATGTTTATTTGTTTTCACCGGTAACTGACTCATTTACAAACGAGTGTTTGTTCAATACGTTATAATGAGTTATTAGTTTACACCATTTAATGTATAACAAATATATGAATAAACAATAATTACTTTGTGTTTATTTATTCATTAAAATTTGAATAAAATGCATCAGTGACGATTAATCTCTTTTCCGACTTATCTTTTTATAAAAGTAGCTGCGGATTCGAATATGACATGAACTGGATGAAATAGCGTGTGCCAGTCCGCAACGCGACTCGTGTTTACTGCTTAGAAACGAACATAATTCTGATTTTTAGTGAGAGGTGCATACCGCATTGCAGCCGAATTGAGCCTTGCCCCACCTCTCGCTCACATGACACGACCGTAAAGTGAAAACCATGATGTCGCATTACGTGCGGTTCGTGGGTGGCCCATTGGAAGGAAGGCAGAAAGGAAGGAAACTCTTTTGCCTGACAAATTTGATGATGTCTATGGGTGCCGTTAGTTGTCAAGGTCACCAACTCACTCACTTATCAAAAACCCTCAAAAACTACTATATCTTGCATGGGGGTTATTTAAAAGAAGGTAGATGCCCATTGAGACGGAATGCGATTTTCGATTCGGGTGTGTCTTTGGCGTTTGTCTGAAATTTACTATCAGATATTTCTTCCGTATTATAGATGTGCACGGGAGAAATCTAAGGGCACAGCCAATAATAAACAATTGAACAATCACTGATAATGTTGATGAATTATCGCCCGTTTAACATTTTGGCAGCAGCTGTTTTCACTCACAAAGCGCATACTAAATACAATCTGCGAAGTATATTAGTGGCCACGTATGCAGCTGTGGTAAGGAGGACACACGACCTGTGAGATTACCAGCGAGCCTCAGTATCAGCTCACAGTGAAAAAGCTGGATTACTTTTGTATACATACACATTATAAAACAGCCCCCAAAAGCAGTCTGAATGTGGTCCATTTCCTCTAAATCCACTAATGTTAAGAGATTCCTATATGGAATAAGATGTATCTTTGTACCTAATTATTGTTTCAGCGTTTGAAAAAGGCTTCATATACATGCCTAGGAAGGTTTTGTTGTATTAATTGTTAGGGCAACAATTTAATCACGTCAGAAGCTCGTTACTCTCGGATGGTGTATTATTTGAACGACAAAGAGAAAAGAGCATTAGATCATGTGAAAGCAAGAAAGCAGCAGATTGTCTGTCGCGTATTAAATCTGCACGATTAATGATTATATGTTACTTTCCATCAAACACCCCCCATTGGGCCACCAGCTACTCACAAACAGCGGGAAACGCGACAGAATAGCTGTCACTTTGCGGTGGCATCATGCGCGAGAGGTACCTCCCCGCTGGTGCCGGCCCAATTCAACGACAATGGCACACTATCTCTTACTAAAACTACATCTCTATCACTGATTCCATCCCCGTATCTTATCTGTCGTACGAGTGTGTAGCACGCACACAGACGCGACGTATATGATCGCTATCGGGTGTCCGTCGCGCTATCATATTCGACGTGACCGGGGCGCAGGTCAGATGCACCGATAGACACGCGTGACGCGTCACAACACGCCTGCGACACAACACCGCGTGACACACTTGTGTACATCAAAATAAACACACGCTACAGAAACACACCAATGTGTCACTGCACACATTAATAAGAATCACATACTTTATAATGAGGTTAGTAAATATTTGCTCAAACTCCATCAAGAGAAATTTTTACGCTCCTATTTTTAATAACTAAAGTGAATGAACTTCATGTATGTATGAAGAGTGTTATTATTATTAACGTCGAGGGGGCAAGGCAGGTATGTAACGATGTCTTTTCTTGGTAAGTTTTTACCGGTACTTAATTCTGACTGAATTGTCTGGCGACTGTTCGAACTTAAGAATCCATCACCATTGACAAAAGCAACTATAGAGTTCCATGGATTAATTTTGTCTCCATCATAAGATCAGTTGTTAGGAGATAGGTAGATATATATACTAGTAATCCGTCCTGGCTTGACCCGAGAATAACGGGGAACTAATTATACACTTAAACCTTATCCATAGGTAAAAACCAACAAAAATCCTTTGGGAAGCGATTTTGTGGACTGTGTATATTGACAGGAAGCCATTTTTTCGGCACGAAAAGTATTTTTATTTATTATATATTCCAGGTGGATTGTGCCAATTTTTATTAAGTCCGTTTAGTAGCTTTCACGTTAAAGAACACATACGAACTTTTGCAATTTCAATATTACTAGGATATTTTTTTAAATTTATTTATTCAGAAAACTTTATTCAAAAAAAGGATATTAATTCTAGAATACAAGTAACGGATTCATCTGTTACAACTTATAAGTAACATTGGAAGTCAACATGAGCGTGTTAAACATACAAAAACAATAATCGTTATCATGTCACAATCCACTGACCATCGTCACATGTATTGTAATTAAATACAATTATATGCGGCCATAAAACCAAAACCATTCGGCACAGTTCAATGGTATGACTTTTATGCCCTCTTGATAAACCTTCTCAAAATTATATATGCCATTCAAGAGAGCAAATGACGCATTTGAACAAAACTAAAAACAAAACACATTTAATTATTTTATGATTCATTCTCAAAACGGTCAAATCATTTGTTCGTTATACCGTGGCGAATGGACTATTATTGCATCTTTGTTTGACAATAATTGTTACATACACACATTTTTTTAGATATTTTTAACTAATATCACATTACGCAATATATAAATTGAAATAAGAACCAATATTGATAATACTCTACTAACTCTAAATCACCGCATCGCTATTTTAAAAGCAAGGTTTAAAAAGACACGTAAAAAAAAATAATTTGAAAAAAAAACTATTTATAGATCCAGGAGCTCATAAAATAACAGTAGACGACTGCGTCTGCTTTTTATGAAATAGCAAGAGCTCATGAGAGAGCAGAAGGAGCAGATGACCGTTTAATGTAAACACGGTGGTGCACATACCAAACTGTGGGGCCGGAAGGACCGCAGGCGGAGCGTGTCGAACAGAGTCCTGAGGGCGCCGCTGGACGTCTCCCCCTTGCGGACCATCTCTCCACGCTCCACTGAGGGGTCACTGGACTCACTTGTGCTACGGCTCCGTACGAAACGCGCGATACAGTTACTACGCGACCGCGCTCTTTAACGCTCGCATGTAAATAAACAAATACGTCGAGATATTTTTAAGCGCCAACCACGATAATCGGCCGTGTGACCACTACTGGCTCGTTATCGCCACGACGCCTCTGCACGGCTGCGGAGCGGTGGCACGTCAGTGCTGGCGGGACATGTCCCCATCACAACGTCAGGAGATAGGAATCTGTGGCGTGAAATAACATGAGTAATGCGTCTCAAAACATCCCGTGTTTCGACATCCATTCTCGCTGTTGGCGGTGGTTTATGTGATTCCCGCTATCGCATTCCGCGGATCTGTTTCTCTAGAGAATGAGCGCTATTCAAATAGGGAGCTTTCGTTCGCAAATAATGAAATTGTCCATTATTGTTTATTAATCACGTGGGAAGGCTGTGTGGGAGACAAACACCACGTAAACGGTAGCTCCGAGCTCTACATCTACACACATGAGAAGTACTCACCTATACCTAATTCTTGTATAAAAAGTATACCTCATGGTAGACAAGTAAGGCACACTTGCGCATTGTGCACTTATGTTTGCACCAGCCGGACATACTATAACATGTCCCGCGCAGATGGCTTTTCCCAACAGAGATGGCTGTAGCCGGGATTCGGCTAGGACGACACTATTGTTGTTATAGGCACATATCCTGTAGTCAAGACATGTGTTAATTACTCAGAAGGTTTGTCAAATAAATTATGGGATACGAGATATATAATATGCCAATGACATAACTTATTATATATACTTCAGATCAGTGGGGATACGTAATAAACTTTTGTCATGGCGGCAGACGATTATGTCAACTTTGTAACCAAACATTTTCGGAAACACTGATGAGAAAAGATAACTATACAAATACACATAATTATATCATTAAGTAAGTACGTGACATTAATCACGTTTAGAACTGAAAATTAATCATCAAAATGTTTCAATTTACATTGTTAGCAAAATTATTGACACACATGACCACCAACTCAATAATTCTGATATCGCAACAAATTTTCTCGCGACTGTCCTAATCGGGAATAAAGTCAGGGAATCTGGGTTCTCTCTGCCATATGTTGTGATACTTACACACTTGTCTCCTAAACATTAATTATTTTAATAAATTTCAATCCACAATTTATTTTATTAATCCCGTTTCTACTTTCATTCGGTTCTTTGACGCAAAAACTACTAGCATACCGAGTACGAGTGTGCATCGCAACGTGTTGGGGGAGGGGAGTAGCGACTGAGTGTAGAGGCAGCGAAGTGGTCCGCAGTCATCTGATATATTAAAAGGGGTCCGTCCGTCATGGCAAATGTTTGGCCAGTCCTAAAGTAGGGAGACGCGGCCATCTTGCTCAACAACCACTACTATATACCTACGTAACACGTTGTATGTACTCGGAGACGCGACTGTGCGTCCATCAGCAGCAACTGAATAATAGACTGAAGTTATTCCAGATTATAATCAAAATCTGTGCCCCAAAGCCACGCATATGTATTCAATAATGTAAGCAAAAATTTCACAAGGTGATTTATACTGCAACATTCGAAGAAAGAATCTTCAATAGTATGATTTCTTGTTTAAAATATAATCAATTTTTATAATTCTACTAGGAGCCCCTTGCAGTTTCGCCCGCGTAGCCCATCCCAAAAAGACGCACCGACGATGGGGGTTTGTCAAATTTGTCTTAACGGACATCTGCACCCTAAAAGAACCTACCTGCCAAATTTCAAGTTTCTATATCTATTTTAGACATAAACATTTTCGTTTCATCGCAGATCCTATAAAAACAATCCAAACTCCGTTCCAGCGATGATTCATACATCACTTATGTCAATATCGATCGAGGTCAAATAAATCAATCATTAAACCGGCAAAAGATTAGCGGGGCAGTAATAAATAGCAGGCGAAACATGTGTGCAGTGAGCTCTTGCGATTGTATCCCTTCGCATAATTAGATTGTGTTCGTTTATCCTACGCGCGTGTATAATTAGCCCAGCGGCGACGCTAGGGTTGACAGGATTCGTCTAGGTCTACTTTCGTATTTTGTCCCGGCCGAAAATGCGACCATCTTGCCAAAAAAAATTTCCCAAAATTTTATAAAAATGCAATTATTTGTTGCATTTTTGTAATTTTTTTTTATGGTTTACACACTAATGAATATCCGAACATAAAAAATAGTAGTTAATGTATGCGTATTATAAAAAATAGATTAGTACAGTAATTAGAAAGCGCACCAAATTAACAAAAAGTGCATTTTGTGTGTGTATTTATTTTGTACCGTGATTTGTTTTGTTGCTTTGCAACAGAATTGGACGACACGACGAAGTGAAGTGAGGTCACTTGCAAACATCACCGGCGTCCTATGTTGTGGCATTTAGTGTAGGCATCCTTGAGCTACATTGTGATAGGGCTACAGAGAGGAACGCAGTTCTTTATCCTAACGGACGGCGGAGCTTCCTACAAGACTCCAACTGCTCGGCTGCTCCAAAAGAAAATCTCTACATTTGGCAACCCTAACATAGCATGGCATCAGGCCAGCTCGATCACTCGGCTAACGGACTACGGACTAGCCGCCGCTGGGTCGTTGACAGGATTTTTCCGGAAACATAAACGGAACGCATACCGCCTGGAAATAGCTTTATAAATTGCAGGCAGAAAAAAAGAGTCCGTCGCTGACGCCAGCGACATTTAAATACAGCACATAAATAAATGAAAATAAACCAACGGAGTGCGACTAACACATGAGAATATCCAGGAAATCTTCCGGAAATATCTCATATTAACATAAAAATAGTATGACTACTTACTTTAAGCGCAAGCAAATATCATTTCGTGTTTGTAAAAACAAACATGCGTACAATATATCTATCCCAAGGTCTAAGCATAACAGAAGTATTTATTTGGGTAAAGGGATGTAAAAATCTCTGAGACATTAAAATCCTAGTTTGCAAAGGAATTGACGGTATGAATTTAGCAAGTTATCATTTAACAAGTTATCCCCATTTTCTATCGTTTAAGTTATTGTATCTAATCCAGCCATGTAACGGGTTAAAGTAACTCGTGGAGGAGGCAAGGCAGGTGTAAGGATCGTGATATGTGGCCCTCCCTTCTCTACGCCTGTCCCATTGGTGAACTAGACCTTGTTGAACCTCCTCGTGGTCTAGTGGTACGCACGTTCAGCCACAGATGTGAGGTCCCGGGTTCGTATTCCGGGTCGGACCATACAAAAAGTGCTATTAGGATTTTTAAATTCTTACAACTGTCCGGAGTTAGGAAGTTGGCGGTGTTACACCCCCGTGCCTCGGGGAGCACGTTAAGCCGTCGGTCCTGCGCCTGACTTCCCTCCGCTCGTATCGGATTGCCGTCCCACCGAAATAGGAGAATGAGGGAATAGAGAGTGCACTTCTATCTGCTCATTCACTTGTGCATTATAACATCTCCCACGCGGATGTCTGCTGCAGCGGAAATCGGCTAGGACGACATTATTATTATTATTATTATTATTATGTACCTTGTGGTGTTGCCTAGAAAACTCTTCTTTCAGGTATAAAGTAGACTTAGTTATATGTTTTTCCACGTAAAGTATTTTGGATTGATGTGGATCACACGATTAACAAATCACAGTGAGAACTAAATCACAGGAGCACACATTAGCTCGGTGACTCGCCGCTTGTCGAGCTGGCCTGGGGCCGGCAGACTCGTGTTGCTCGACCACCAACCGGGTTAAGTGATGCTTTATGGGCGCTAATCTCCGCATCACCGCTACCGATGTAGACCCCACATTCACAATTTGAGATACAATTTTATATTTCGACAGTAAACATGTTCTTAACGATATAACTTGATTACAAGTGCTTTTCAGGTTTGAGAAGTGGTACTGTTTTTATACGACGGTAGATTTAGGACGACCACAAGCTCTATAAAGAACATGTACCTCCGTTTGTTGATTGTGAAACAACCTTTCCATTTAGAAGAATCATTTACATGCTGGTAAAACTATTACTTATAAATTTAGGACAGTTCAATAAACATGAGCTAGGTTCCCAATGAGCTCATAGCGAATATGCATAATTAATAATAATAATAATGTGTAATAAGAGAGCCGTATGATTCGCATACGGCTCTCTTATTACACATCCGCTACGACAGCGGACCAACATGCTCAATGCAATGCAATGCAACAAAGCCTCGAACCAGACGAAGATATCCAATCCATTGAGCGGGGGGAAGGGGTGGATATATTTCGTGTTCTTTGTAAAAGTATATCATGGCCACAAAGCTAATGTCCGCGCCACACAATAAATACGGAAATGCATAAGCGAGGCGCTGGGCGCTTGGCGACGACTGAAGGCATCTGAACTATTCGACGTTAGAGCACGCAGCTAAAGAGAATTTCATTTCAAACGCTTTAGATAAAACGGAATTCAATTTTCATTGCGATGAGACATTTGTCCTGTGTACTTAAGACCTTGTGCAAACGTTCACATCGCGGCGCGCGTTGATAATATTGCAAGTATTTGGAATATTCACAATCTGCCACAGTTCAACTTACCGCATAAGGGTAATGCTACTCGTGACGTTATTTAGTCAAAGGGGATATCAAATTTTATTACTATCTTTTTATTAAGTCTTCCAGTTATTATGCCATCTATGTTCAGAAGTAAACTGATGAAGAATGATGACGAGGATAATGATGGAAAAGCTGTCCCTCAATTCTTTTTTATCGCATGTGTAATCGTTTTTTTTTACTCGTGTACTAAGGCTTAAACATAATCATAAACTTGGAATTTGGTAATATGCAAGACAACTGAAACGCCTGCAGAGTTAATTAAAAAATACAGACGTCGTCTCAGTTAAACTAACATCACTAGAAGGAGGTTTCACAGGTTCAAATTGATTAAAATGAAGCATTTGTGTTCTAGTTAAGTATCGATAGCTACTTGGTTCTTTAATATCATGATATCATTAACACTACTCTCAATAATTAGGTGATGTTGCCCATAGCTAACTCGTAATTAATCAATAAGAAAATTTCAAATCTGTAGCATATTTGCATCATTTACCGCACCCAAAAGAACTCACCACCTTTATTATATTTAACGATATAATATAGATCTAATTGTTCGGCAGGTGGCATGGAGGAGACTGCAGAGTTCGAGTCCATCATTACCGAGCCGTTTATTCGCCAAATTGCCCCTATCAATACGGAGCCGCGGGAGGCGACGCGATGAATAATCTCCATTATTTTCTTTGCTCTCGACGGGGCCCGAGGCGGAACCCGCTAAGAAGGTTTTTGGATTCCATTTCATGTGCACACCACAGTCAATAAGAGAATTTAAAAGGTTTTTTCATATGCAAAGCAATTGGTATTTATTATTTAGTAGGAGGAGTAAAAGCTATGGAGTTCTAATCTATAACACCCATGTTTGGAAAGCCTGGGTCGGTCGACCATTAATTCAGGCTATAATAACGGTACCAAGCAATTGAAATAAACTTCGAATGGATGTAGTCATTCTTATCATACGTTCCCTGTCGACGGGGGTGAAAAAGCAGGGAGACACATTTCAACGTCGATTTACCAGTGTAATAAAATAAGGTTTTGTATATCTCCATGGTGCATATGGGCATCACCAGGCTGTCCTCTATTTTCTCAGCTTATATTGTCATTGCAATGTTGCAGTGTCTCCACGCTTTCATTATGAAGGGAAATTGTAACCCTACTCCTATTTTCTTCAGATTAAATTAGTTGTGGCTTCCAAGACAGTTTTAGGTCTTTCCCTCGGGGTCACTGCGATAATATAAATGGATTCATAGTGAATGCCGGTGTCGATCGTGGCGACACATGAGTCGCAGTGGTGGGAATGATTGGTGGGCCAAGCACGTTGATACGTAGCCCATTAAAGGGTTATCAAATATATTTAAAGCAAATAGAATCTATACCAATCGCTATCATACGTTTCATCTCGCCGAGGGTATGGAAGGCCGAGACGTTTGGCCTCGGGCCGGGCGCGGGTCTAACAGACTCACCCGGTGCACCCAATCACCGCCAGAACCCGATTTTGCGCCCCATTGCTTTCAGCCGAGCTAAATTATCTGTCTGTATTACCCAAGTCTAAATGCAAGTATGTATTTTCTATACGATCATGGGTTATT
>JAFELO010001060.1:154108-193223 GCA_017140195.1 Eumaeus atala | reverse complement strand
GGGGGGGGGGGGGGGGGTTTAAATTTTTATTCATAACTTAATTACATTAGCAAATAACTTGATGAAGCAGTTTAAGGTACAGACGTAACATATACATTTGTGATTTCTTTTAAATACACTAAACTGTTCTTAACCAAAGATCAACTACATAGAAAGTGATGGTCTCCTGTGTGCCAATTTAACTAATGCAGCTAAATTTGGCATAGACAAAGACAACGGCGAGCGCACCAACGAACGCATTTCCAGAAAAAAAGTTTGCCTCACAAAAGGAGCCCACAAACAAAAAGGTCGCTTTCAAAATAATTGATTACGATTTAATTGATGTTCCGAGCGTCGTCTCCAGTACGATTCGGTACAGTCCTCCCGCCGTCGGCTTCCAATCGAGCGGTGACGATATCAGCCAATAAATCCGTCGGTCGGCACGGCGGCGCACAATTTGAGCTATTATCTGCGAATTGCCCTCAAGCAAGACGATGGCGAATACCGCTTGCCACAAATACCAATCGATCTACAAACACCGAATGTTAATAAGGTCCCATCGCATCGACTGTCCGCGTTTCAATGTGGTGATTTTATTTAGTAGTCTAATTAATAGTGCAGCAGACTGGTATTAAGTTCTTATATATTAATATCGGTTAGATAAATACAAACTCACGAGTAGAAAAATGGCAGATGCATAATTAACAAAACAGGTGTACACCTGTACACAATGCGAATGTTGAGGGGTGTACCTAAAGTACTGGGGAAGATTAAGACTGGCACATCACGAGCAGATAGATCGGGTATTGTCCGAAGATATATTAGTTTCCTCGCTATCTTTTCCTTCGCCGCAGAAAAAGTCGCGATTGAAGACTGACAAAATCATTTGCCTGATGAAGAATGATATAACTATAAACGACTGCCTAAAATGTCTAGATACCCGCTAACAACAAATGACTCACATGTTATCAGGTATTAAATGTATCACTATCAAAAGTGATTTATCTTACTATATAATATTATAAATGCAAATGTTTGTTTGTTAGTCTTTCACAAAAAAATTGTGGAACGAATTGTACTGGAATTGTGCACAGACATAACAATCGGGAATATCATAAAAATTAAAATACTTTTATTACAAAAATACCTAATTATAGATGACAATGAAATAAAAACGTGGGGCAAAGTCAGTGAAACAATACATCATTCCAATTAACTAAATAAATTGTACACGTCTGTAATAACGCGAATTCTACAACGCTGAGATCGAAATGAAATTAACGGATGTACTTTTCCAATTAAATTTATAGAGTATAAAATAGTTTAAGACCGCAATTGTGATAATGCTCCAATCAAAACCCTTTGCAGGCTATAAAATCGTAGCCTGCAATTGCACTAATATAGGAGTAGGAGCTCCTGTCGACGCCTAAAGGCACGCGGAACACAATACGAAGATTGCATCAAATATGGAATTCTTATAAGTTGGACGATACATATGCCAAGATTAAATATTGCTCAAAATGTCCGACGAATATTTCTGTTCTTTTATTGATAAAATAAAGGTGAAGAGTTTCTTTGTTTGGTTGAACGCGCTTTTTTTAACGACTACTTTTCCGATTTGAAAAAATTGACCACTATTAGATAGACCATTTATTAATAACGGCACCCGGTACATCTCTTCGAACTTGCGGGAAAAGACGGGGGGGGGGGTCTGTGCTCCTATCGTCTCCCTAAACCAGAAGACACAAAGGTCATCGCAAGTCCATTGAACTGTAGAGGCGGGAGCAATAGCGCCTCCAACCGGCAGTAGGTCCCTTCGAAAAAAATATTATAACTGCTATATGCTATATACCATCACGAAATAAGCAATATGAGCGGAGTTACGCGGGAGAAGCCGCGAAATACCGTTAGTTGTATAATACGTAAACGCCAATAGCACACGGTGACAAGGGGAGTATGAATATTCTTAGGCGAAGGCCCCTGACGCTCGACGGGACCGAATGGTGAGTAATGATTCCTCGTCGTCGAATACATTAAACATTTCAATATGCACACGTTGTTATGAGCCTTTAATTATATTATGTAAGGCTTAGAATTCTGGATATTACAATGAAGAGATGAACTATATTTGTTGTTTAATATATTATGTGCAAATTATGGGTGGGTATTCAAAATTGGTAGACATAGAAACACCCAACACAGCACATTTGAGCTAAAGTATCGCGACGAATAGGCTCGCTGAAGTAGCAATGGGCTGGTCACACATTCAGAAGAACAGATGGCAGATGGGCCAGTAAGGTTCTGTAGTGGAAGCCGAGTTTAGGACAACGAAGTGTTGGTCGACCGTTCACCAGATGGGAAGACGATATTCGTGCAGTAGCCGGTCCGGGATGGATGCGAGTAGCAGGAGATCGGTCGTCTTGGCGTTCATTGAGAGAGGCCTATGTCCAGCAATAGACCGATAAGGGCTGATAATGATGATGATTCAAAATTGTGATATATATGTAATACAAAAACATAGTTATAACCCGTGGGCAACCGACCATAGATAAGAGAAGGAGTTGTTCTGTTATGTTCGACAATATCATTTCCGAGCCTTTTTAGTCAAACACTAACAGAACTAACAAACACAAGCTATACGCGTGAAAATATTTGTTTAAAATTGAATTCCCTTGCATGAATTGATTAAACAATTTGTACTAAGTGTACTCATATTATTAAAATAAAGCAAGTGCCTTAAGTTGAATTTTATACCTTTTGCTGTTGCCCAAGAAGCTCTTGCAATGGTCATAGTGGCGACCTACTAATATCGAATAAAAAAAAATAGTTTATGAATGAGCTTTTGAGTGTAGTACCTATATCACGCAGGCTCGATATTTTTCATGCGATCTAATGCGACATATAGCACCGATGATTGAAGTGACCACGCGTATTAAAATATCATAACGTTCATGCGTTGCTCATTAATCCACAGCCTGAAAAAGCATAAGATGAACGAGCCACGTCGGCGTAATGTACAGACAGAGAACAAATTCCACAGAGACGGCGGGCGGCGCGCCGGTGGAGCCCTGAGCCACCCCGGTAATAAGCACATGTCGCGTATAACAATCACCCCATCTGACACCTTGCGGAGATCGCGACCGGTAAAAATATGACGTAACGCAAATCGCAAAAACGATGACACAAATGTTGTGGTTTGAAAAAAAAACGTAGCAACAACAACACATCGTCACGCCAGTTCCCTAATGGGGGAGGCAAGGAAGATTCTTTTTAAAATATGAGAGGGATCTTAAAAAAGGAGTGAAAATCATATCACCTTACATTCGTTACAAATAACTGGTAGATACAGACTATCTTTATCATTTAAACACGTATCTAAATAAAATCACGTATAAATATATACACAGCCGTAAATACTCTACGTAGAAACTTGAAATTCGGTACAGGGTGTTACCTAAGGTAGGATTTTTAGAAATTCAACATATAATGAATTAATAAAGAGGAATGTTATATTTGGTAAATAGATGGCGCCATCTATACTGCTAGGTTTTGCACAAAATTCACGCGACGAAGCCGCGCGGATCAGCTTGTACAAATGGGATATAATTACCATAGTTATATAAAAAAAGTCTTTAAGTTAAAACCCGAGATTTGGCATGGGGCCATATTTTTACAAATTACTAGATCAAACCTCAAAATTACTTCGTGTGTTCACAGATTATATTGCTTGAAAGTAATTGGTCACCTAGAGATGAGACGCCAGGCGCTATAACTAATTAACGCTTCACATTTCAACGTGTTCAAGAACTTTCTTTCTTTTTAGTGTAACACTTTCGATGATTGATAACGCTCTAAACACTGGCCATTTTATTAGGTGGTGAAAAAGAGATAAGGCACTCGTGATTTGCCACTTGTGAATCTTTGATGATTACTCACAGTGGCAATATATTAATGACCAGTCAATGTACACTGAAGTACATGCGCCAAACTAAAGAATCCTCCTTAAGGGTTGGTGATGTTATTGATGACATTTTACCTTAGCAATAATGTATACTTCGCCAATCCTGTAATGCAATTTTTTTATAGTATAAATATCCCCATCGATATGGATGCGTTGAGCTCATCTCATCCCTCATCAATGGACTGACCCAGTCCACCCGTGACCATGGTTGCTTCTGAAACGTCGATAACCGAACCGTTCGAAACCGCGATAAAATCCGTAAAAGCAGTTTTATTGCAATGACTAGCATTCGCGTAAATTTAAGACATCAATCTAAGTACTGTTTGCGCAAATACATTATCACTTTTCTACTTCAACCGGCACACAATGCAGGCACGATGCACACAAAAACCACAATTCCGTACATCATTATCAATATAAAACGGAAAGTTTGAAACTATCCGCTGAAACGCAGTATCGTTGAATTGAAAACACTTTTCAAGTTTTTATTGGTGGTATTGAATACCGAAAAAGTAGTAAGGGGCCGAAAGTTGGGCGTGCAACTGTTGCCCAACTACACTGGGGGCACCGAACAATCGCTGCACTTTTGTTCGCCGCGTCGCAAACTGGGAAATATATTTGAAAAATATTTTATAGAGATACGTATCAGTACTTGCAAATATCTGTCTTTGTATACCATAGGATAAATGTGCACTCCTTGTCATTTGGTGACTACCGACGCGATATCCGCACAGTTAACGGCTATGCAGATGAGTTAGATGGGCCACCATTTATTCTCAAACCACACAAAATGCAGTGCATACCCATCACTTTACAGGCGGTATCATTTATATATCCTACATAAACAAATTAAAGGCCACTATTTTATTTACATTTAAGTGCAATTCAGTAAACTGAAAGTAACTGATAAGTAGCATTATATTCATATTACGAACTCTTTGGTGTTTGATTTCTTCTATGCCTTTTTTCACTTTATGTGTTCGTGCTTTGAATTTGAAAGTATTGGCCATTATTTTAAGAAAAAATAATTGGATGTTATTCTTATGTTTTTCTTTGATTGTCTCCTTAACTTGTTTCGGTTATTTTAGGAAAAAAGTATTACTTTTTCAATTTTAATTGGTTCTTTGATCATCTCGCGTTAATCATGCCACCAGTACGAAGGCACATGGATACAATTACAGCAACCAGAGCCATAACTATGTTCAAGAAGGACGTTCTCAGCTTTACGTGGGTTTGCAGTTGGGTTTTTCTCGAAGAGCTGTCCAAAGTGTATGGAATCGCTTCCAAGACACTGGCAGTGTTGCCAGGAGCCCCGGTTCAGGTAGAGGTCGCATAGCAACGACTCATGAGGATCGGTACATCCAACTAAGTGCTCGTCGTGATCGTACAGTAACGGCCCGTAAGTTACAACACCTCCTACGGCTGACAACGGGTACCCCGTGTCAGTGATCAAACTATACGTAATCGATTGCACGAAGCCTAGCAAACGTCAAGACGACGAGTTGTTCGAATTCCTCTGGATTCAACGTGCAAGTCGATTAAGATTCTCCCGTCAGTATTTGAACTGGGGGATTAATCATTGGGGCAGGTGCTTCTTACAGACGAGTGCAAAGTAAAATTTCTCAATGATGATCGGCGTGTTAGATTGTGGAGTCCTGCATTCACGAAGTTGACCGTGGTGGTGGTCCCAACGTAATGGCTTGGGGTGGGATTATTTTACACGGTAAAACCGAGCTCACCATTTTAAATTCGGGTACCGTAACTGCAGAACGTTATCAGGCCTGAAGTGATCCCATTTGCGCAGCGAGTGGGGCCTGGATTCATCCTGATGCAAGATAATGCCCGTGCACACATACCTCGATCAACCCAAACTGTCCTGGAAGGGTCTCATATTGAGGTGTTACCATGGCCAGCTAACAGTCGGATTTAAATCCGATCAAGCAATTGTGGGACCAATTGAAACGAAGAGTTAGAGAATGAGAAAGTGGTCTACAACCAACAGCAGCTGATTGACGCTTTAAAAGATGCTTGGGAGGACATTCCCGATGAAAACGTGAGGAATTTAATCCAGAGTATGCAAACGAGGTTTCTGGAGTGTATTGATAAGAGAGGAGGACATAGTCGTTATTAAAAAGAAGAAATAAAAGTGACAAGAACAGTAGTTTGTCTTTTTCCGGTGATTTCTTTTGTTCATGTTTTTCATTCAAAATGTTCAAAAACATTAAATTTATTAATTAAATTTATGAACATAAAAAAACAATTCATAATCATTATTTTAAGCAATTGTTAGCGTATATTATAATCAATAACATAATTTTGTAGTTACATAAGTTAAACAAGTTAATGTCTCTATTTTCAGGATACATCAAAAAATCTTAGTGGCCCTTATTTTGTTTTGAGTAGTATATAATGCAAAAGGTCATTCGCTCACTCATTCTAACCTTTTTTGTACTTGAACCCGGGACCTCGGGCTAGTGGTAACATTTATTATTCCAATACCAAATAGTTGATATCCAGCTGTTATATTCATCAAAAGTTAATCAATTCTGATTTTTTTTCCAATTCCATCAATTCCTCGATATCGGTACGATTTAAGCCACTAAGAGTCCAATTTCAAGAGGTTAATCAACAAGAAAATTGATTATGTTTGCATGTAAATCAGACAATGCTTTTGGTTATGTAAGGCAAACTTAAGCCATATATTTCAAATGAATAAAATAATTTTCTAACGTAACATTTTTTTTTATTATAGCTGCAAAGGACTTTCTCTGAGGAACATATCTTCCGTTACAATTTTTTGTGGGAAGAAGAATTATTCGAATAATTTTAGTGCGTATCTTTTTAATATTTTTAGCTTATTTACTAAATTATATAATCATTTATAATTTAACAATGTTATTAAATTATATATTTATTATTGCGATTAGTAAGTTATTTCTATTTCATCTCAATTGTATACTAGGGTAACATGTCAGAAGTTACACATTACATGTGACTACAAGAATTCTCTATTATTACGACAGCTCCATGTATTTCAAATATTAAAGGGTCTATTTAATAACAAAATTGTCCTATTAATAGTTTATTAATATTAATACAATAAGTAGCGTTATATAGTACAGAGTTACTATAGAAGGCTACTCTCAATTATATAGCAGTTGGATAACAGTACAAAGTGCTATGTTGTTTCTGTAGACAACATGGAGGTACGTAAATAAGCGAGAGGTATCATAAATAGTTTAGATCTGACGTTAACCTAGTCCCGTGGCCAGCTCGTAAAAAACGGATATCGAACAAACCGCTACAAAGCCAACTGTGCACCGTGGGTTCACTCGCGTGCATTCCATCCCAAAGGGAACCATTATTTTTTCGGGACAAAAAATATTTTAAGGTATACCAGGTGACATTTATATGTGCCAAATATCATCCAAATCCGACAAACGAACGTTAGAACAGTACAATGATTAATCATTATAATATGTGGATGAGATGTGAAGGGTTATTTTAAAACCAATATTTCAGAAAACTCTATCGAAATCTCTGAACATCTTGCTTAAGCCTTCTTTCTTGATTCTTAGAGAAGATTCTGCCATGACCATATCGTCATCAAATCTTAAATGAGGGATGTATCGCCATTGACGTTGATGCCAAGGTTTTCCCAGTGCAGAAGTTTGAAGAAGTCTCGGAGAAATTACATCTACCCGTCTTCTCGGAGTGTTTGTCGGTCTCCCACCCGGCTAACTGACGGCTTGGTTAAGGTGGCAGGTCGCTTGATGCAAGTGGCTGGTAACCGTGATCCAGCAGTGGACGTCGCCCGGCTGATGATGATGTGGACGAGGTAACCCTAAGCTAGGAGGTACATTCGGACCAGCAGGCTGTCCCACACAGAAACGGTGGCAGTAGGTAAACGCTTATAGCCATGGAAGCAATTGTTAAGAGATTGTGTCACTGCTGTTGACTGGCACGGCCATTGCATACTGACACCACGCACACAACACCGGTTTCAGCTGATGAATATGGTTTCCCATTTCGTAGGTTAGTGAGAGCCCGATGACACATTGGGAAACGGAGAAGGGCGGACGTTCCTGCGTAACACTTACGGGCATTGATAATCACTAGAAGGCTCTGATTCGTTTGTTACAATAAAAATGCAACAAAAAAGAAGGCGGTAAATCATAACGTGGTGTGGCTGCTCAGAGACATGCTAATGTAGCGGTCGTCACGTCTAGCCCGGCGTTGTCTCTTGCGCAGGCGCAGGCAACTGGAGCGCGTCGCGACCGGCGCGTGCGCATTGTTCCTGATAACGTTACCAGACGTTTTGAAATACAAATCACCACCGCCATCCCAACGACAAATCGTATTTGCATTTGCGTTATTGACTATAGTTTTTCCAATCGGGCATTGTTATTTTATACAGTGATTAACATGAGAATGGGCATGCTCCGTTGGTTCGGACATGCAGAAAGAATAATAGATGAAAGGTTTACAAATTATACAATAGTAATCTGGAAGGGTGAAACTAGGTACCGGGGAAGACCAAGGCTAACGTACCACGATCAGACAGCGTGTTTGTATGAAGAATGAATTGAAAAATTAAGAACGCAAAACAGGCACGTAAGGATCGAGACTTATGGCAATCGGTACTCTTGGCCTCCCCGTAAGGGTTCCAGCAAAAAGATGTGTTGTTTTTGTTTCTGTTGATTAACATGATCACTATACCAATTAGTGATATTTCATTTTGAGCACCTCGATGCCTGTTAAATTGTAATATTCACATGAAATGAGCACACCACGTAGATGCGTCGTGACAAGTCGACTCTACTTCGCATATCAGCAACATGACTAGAAAATATAAATATATATACTAATATCATAATCTACTAGCTACGCCTCACGTTTTCACTCGCGTAACTCTGACCTTGTTAGTCACAGGGTCTGTCATGATATATAACTTATAGCCTTCCTCAATAAATGGAGTATTCAGCAGACAAGGCTTTCTTCAATTCGAGCGAGTATTTTCATACAACAGGGAACAGGGTTGCATCATAAAGCACTTAAGCAGTCAAGGATTGATCAAATCTGACACCAGGGTAAGTTGATTTTTACCTTCACTTATGCGCAAGAGTACCATGCTCTTTGACTATTCGTCTATCCCCCAACCGAAACATCTTATTATTACGACATGCCCACGTGACATTGGACTTTGATATTTCACAATAAACTCGACTAAGATAAATTACGTGACGGAACAAAACCAGCTTAAATTGAATATCCGCACACCGGCTAATATAACAAATGGTTGTGAAAGCCGTATGTATTCGTTGGTTTATTTTCAGTGACACGTTTTTGATCACAGCACGCGATTAGCCTCTACACCTAGGGGATTACGGCGTGCGCCGACGCGCCGTCCACTACATCAAATAGATCGGGCCGCGCGATACCTCCTCAAATGCGACCGCACGTCCATGCGAAACATTACCGTATTGGCCCCACCATCAATTTTGTACACTATCATACCATTTATGTTGCATTGAACTTCCTCAAGTTATCCGCTTGAGCGGCGAGCGGGAAGGATAATTTTACAGTCAATAATCAAATCCTGAACACCTGTACTGTCGCTGAGAGCAAGGACAGCTCACTATCACGGCATCCGCGAAGTCTTAGTTTACCTAGAGACCCAAACACGCATAGGACTGATTGCAAACATTCCACCGATGAGAAATTGCAGGGCGTAAATTTACTTAGCCACGAAACCAAAAAGACAACTATATAAGCATCACGCTATGTTTACAGGTATACCCAGCGCATTATCCTAGAACTGTTATAAATGCGAAAATTTATATGTTTGTTTGTAATACATTCACGTGAAAACTACTGATTGAATTTCGATGAAGTATCCCACAGCCATAGATATGAATCTGGAATAATATAAAAATAATGTCACATCCAAAAGAAGTTACAGCCCCTAAACTAGACAAAATGCGGGGTAGGCACCGCTATTGGTCACTAATATTGTGTACTATTTTTAAATATTTATGTGCTTGGAGCTTGTTAGGCGTAAAATCTATTGGAACAACTAGAATATCTTATAGTTATTATGAGGTTCACTGCTCAAAAATCACATTGTCTATATGACGATCTTCCTGACAGATTCAGTAAAGTACTGCGCAATAACGTCATCGGTTCTCCATTAAACAATTCCTTGGAATATATTAGTCCCTATTGAATACTGGTTAACAAGGGTGTTCTCTAAACAATCAGCGATATATTTACTCTCAACCGCGGCACTTAACAAGGTTTCAGTGGACACAGCTGTTTGCGATATTTCCATATCGATTAAAATTCCTACATCAAAAACATGAAGAACTGTTGCTTCTCTACAAGTCAATTCAAAATTAATCAGTATCAATATAACTGTTAGAGAGTAAATACTTTGCTTGTATATTCGCCAAAGGTATATTTTAAATCCCGCATATAAAATAATTAATTCATGAAGAAGGCTGAAAGACACAGCCTATAGAATACTGCTTACTGCTACCCTGTCACATCTGTTTATTCCATCAACTTTCATACATCTACTCGAGCATTTCAATAGCCTTTCTACCGAATTACGCTACGAACTTGACCTTTTCGAAAGAGCCTATTAATATTGACGGAATAAAACAATGAATACATCAGTATATCCGTCTAAAGCCGTCTGTTATTATTAAAGCGTCAGCGGCCGACTGTACGGGTGTACGTAATAGATCCTTGACCGGGTGTACCCCGGGCGCCACGTGTATCGGTCAAAATAAACGGCTCCAACACTCAAGCGGGGCCGTAACACACTTTTAATGAGGCCGCCGAGAGACCTGGCTGCCATTCAATAAACTTTACTTGGCATACTATTCACTTCGAATTTTGAACAATAAATTTTTTGTTATTAATAGATTTCACGTTTTCGAAAGGCTTTAAGTGCGCAAATGAAGAAAAAAGACAGAATC
This sequence comes from Eumaeus atala, assembly GCA_017140195.1. NCBI lineage: Eukaryota > Metazoa > Arthropoda > Insecta > Lepidoptera > Lycaenidae > Eumaeus > Eumaeus atala. The sequence goes on along the minus strand of JAFELO010001060.1, from coordinate 182,300 downwards.
ACGGGTCTCCCACGACGGGACGATTAGATCAGACGAGAATAACATAATATTCTTGTAAATCTTACCCTTGCAATAGCATACATGTCAAACACTCACCTGAAACAAAAATATATTTACAGTTAGACTATATTTCGTAACTTTTCATTTATACAGTAAATCAAATGCATAGCTAATAAATATTATTTGTACCAAAATATTTCTTACTTTTGGATATATATTCTCCAACGTAAAAAGTAGATTTTAGTATCTAGGCGCTGCCGGGGAGAAGTGGGGAGTCTCCAGTACTTGGATTTCTCTCCAGTATCTGATTGCGACTTTCGCCCATTCACGAACTCGTAACGCTCCCACTGCATTTCTTTATGTCTTTACGGGTTGAGATGATACGCGAGGTCTTCCTAGATTCGATTTATTCGTATAAATTGAGAAATAATTTATCACTAGTTCGGCATCGTTGGTTCAAACAATTCAATGAAATGAAGTTGATGATAAGTAAAATACATGCACTCCTCAATTCAAAGCAGTATTTTTCTATACAGTTAAAATATGTAATATTCTACCTTATTTATTTAGAAAACAATTAGAAAATTTGAATACCAGGATTCACCTTTCCATCATCTTTATGGAAATGTGTAAAACTGTATTATGACCAACAGCGCCAGACGACAAATATTTGTATCTTTTTTTTCACGCCATTGTAATGGTTACATCAGCTAGGCGTTGCCCAATCGGCCCAGAATGCAGCGTTGTCTGTGAAATTGGAGCGCCCCTCTATAGTTGCCAATAGAAACCATCTCGGTCAAACATGCGGGCTACTTTTAGACGCGCTTGCACAAAAAGTGCACACGCGACACCCAAGGCTTCGCGCTAGCCTCAAATACTTGCGGATCGCGCTAAATGCATCGTGTTATGTAACTTGTTTGTTGTCGAGTATTACACGAGCTCTAGTCACCACCATCAACTGATATACGGCTTCGTATAGCTGTATTGTTGTTTCATTTTGCGGGTGTTTCATTTTGTTTCATTTGGCGGATGCCGTTAGCCACCCATAATCCGAGTACCACGAATCTCTCAGCAATAGGGTGCCTGGGAGATTGGCCCTATTCCGGGATATATGGGACTGGTCTCCTCCAAAAAAGAGGGGTGCGATCTACAATGTAGGTCAGCCCTCTGTCGTCGTGCCATGCGAAATAAATTGCGCGTAGCGCTTGTGCAGCATTTCCTTCCGTAGTCAGCTAGTAGAGCCATTACCCACCTCCTCCGTCTGGCCTGCTCCTTCTGGGCCATGCATGATAGACCATTTTACGGGCCGAGTCGTAATTCGCGTAATTAAAAAAAATATATTTAAATTCGGTTATCATGCGAGGTATTAAGTTCGTTGAAATTTGAATTTGTCATACACGCAGAGCATACAGCAGATGCGTATGGTTCTAGAGTTGAGACGTTTGAAAAGACAAAAGCTTCTAACTTTTTTATAGAGATAAAAACCTCTTCATATGATGGTGACGTTCGGTATAAACAATTCCACATTGCTCATGTAAAGTTTCTATGTTGTTACCAGCGGAACTTGCAGCTTACATCGCTGGATTAATGTATGTAAATAAAAAAAATCCCAACTCTTTTTTTAAAGAATTGTGCGAATTTGATATAGTTGAAGAAATTATATGGAGAAAGCAAATATTTTACGAGAATATGCATTACATTTTATTATTTTACTAAACTAAAACGGTACACGCGCTACGTCACGCACATAATTATTCAACCTAAGTGATACACACATTGTGACACTGACAAACAGATTATGACGAATGACATTTAGTCTTTATTACCCACATTGGTTTTTATAATTTGAATAGAATTTCGATCACCGCATAATCACTAGTAACTTATAGTTATTTCAATGCATAAAACACTAATCACCTTTCTCCGGCTAAGTTGAAACATAATTATTTCGCTACCTAACTTCAGTTTCATTGCAAGTTTGACATACAAGCTATGCGTATCTCTCATACCAAACTTCATCGAGTTTGCTTTAGCGGTTTCGTTGATGTGGAACATCACATACACAGACAAAGTTACCTTCGCATTTAATTAGTTCATATCATCATGGACCCCCTATGCGTTGAATTCAAAATAAAAATAATCGATATGTTTGTAGTTCATAAGAGCGTGAGGTGACAAGAAAACAGGTAAGGTCAATCCTAGCTTAACTCGACCTTGAGTGAACGTAACCTAATGTATGTTCGTATAATTTGTTTTTTTTTTAATTTGAAAAAAAAAAGAAAAGACAATTATGTATTTTGCTTTAGGATCCTTTTGGGAGGAAGGAATATGTGGAATAACGATTTCGGTGCTGCAACTAATCAAAATAAATACATGATGCTATATACATAGCAGATTTGATTGATGAGGGCCAAAACAGTTTTATTTCAGCCAACAATACTAACAAAAAATATTTTCCTCAGTAAAGCATAACAAGAAAAATAACTATTTATTTCACGGTTGTTGCATACACACTACATACTACACAGTCGAGTGTTTGTATTTTTTTACGATCATTGCAACATGTAAATGCTCTACACGCGCGCGATGGACTGGGGAATATCTAGCGGCTACTTATTAATCTAGTTTTTATTATATACCAGCGATAAGTGATATATCGATGGCGATAATCCGTTGTATTATTTTTTTGATTTAACGTAATTATCTTATGGTAATTAGAATGGTGTGTTTATGAAGACTGTTACGGCTCATGTGTCTTGAACATAGGTACATAGGCACATAGGTATAAATAGCTAAATAGTAATAGTGCATAGCTTATAGTACCTGGACATTGGAGATGGTGTCATGCAAGATGTTTTATGTAGATCGAGTTGTGGTAACGGTGAATATGTTACTACTGATATTGTAGGCGTAGAGATAACATAATAGATAAATACTTTCAACACAAGTATATCGACTGCAGCGTTATCAGACGTCCCGATTTTGAAACCAAATTTCTGTTCGGGACGGGTCCCAAATTAAAGTATTTAGATAGAAATAAAAATACACCCTCTTCCCCCTCGTTCTCCTATCCGATGGGACGGCAGGAGAGAAGTAGTACGCAACACCGACGGTCTACCGTGCTCTCCGAGGCACTGGAGTAAAAAACCGACATTTACCGGACTTCGAACTGGTATGCAGAAAGTATGTGGTCTGACCCACGAACTAATAATCTGTGCTTAAACACACTTGTCACTAGACAATTAGATAGATTTATTATAATATGAAATCAGCCGCGACTCTCGTAGAACAACTTTAGACGTTCGTACTCCCCTCGCAGAACATACCGGACACGTCCATAATTCATTTTCGCCTCTACCACACGACGTACAACACAATACGCCATATAATAATTCTCCTTAGCCGACAGAGCCGGTAATATAACATACTAAGTACCGTCCGCGGGTTTATCCGTGTGAACTTTCTATCCAATGTGCCTGCAGTTGCCTGTCATTGTTAGGTTTTTATGACAAGAGCAAACGGATCGATTGATACGACCGTCCATATATAGCATCACAAGTAGATATGTAAATTTATAACTGGACAGAGGGAACTTACAACCTCTAGTAAGAGTTAGTGCCAGTAATGCATTGCTCGCCGAATTGGGCAGGTGCGACCGGTGAGACCTCTCGCTCACATAGCACCGCCGTAGATTTACAGCTATGCTGCACATTGCGTGCGGTCTGTGAGTGGCTCATTGTCTTCCCGTTTAGGGAAACGTTTTTATAAAGAATAACTTAAAAATGCACAATGGGTTAAAATAACGTGTAGTTAATAATTATTTTATCCGAAAATCCATAATTAAAAATACTTCTGTGAAGAAACACGACACCGTAAGGCGGTCTTCGATTGAATCAAAAATGATGTAACATGCTTGTAAATATATCTTTGATCCCGGGTAATCCTGTTGTTGTTTTGGTGGTAAATTACATCGGTAATTGCTTTTAATATATATATTAATACAATATCTAATTACAATATTTTTATATGATAACATTTCACAGAATTTTAGACAACGCATACAAAACTTGTCGTTTATTTACGTCGTGTTTACACACATATTACGTCACTAACCTGGAACTAGGGCATTGCCATCTTGTACAAAGTAGCATTTTCGCGGGTCGTTAAAATTAAGAATGTTAAACGTTCAAGCTAGATTACTTCACAGAATAGAAAATTGTATATGACTAATAAATTGTGTACGATTAGTAGTTAAAAAATAAATAACATGTTTGTACACTTAAGGTGTGATTTATCTGCCAGTCAATCTTAGCAGTTCATTAAGTAAGATAAGTATTGATTAAAACAACATGCATCCGTGCGGACGTATAACAGCCTTATGCTGATGTCGGCTAATAATAACTAATGTAGGTAGATTAATTAGCAGAGTAAATGGCGACAATGCCGGCGAGTGGCTTTGTGTACTGATTATGAGAAGCCATAAGGACGCGACGTAATCGCGCTTAATCGCTTTGTGCTCCCAATTATGTTGTGTTGGTAGGCCCCTAGCCTTCATCATCGGTCGGAGTGACTATCATAGATGGGGAAACGTTTGTATATAAAATTCCGACGCCTGTAGATAATATAAATAAGTACCGTCACGAAGAATATAGATTACTAGCAGCCTCCCACAGTTTCCCGCGCTTACTCAACTTCCATTGGTCATGGCGTGACGGTATTGTCGTCCGCGGTGTACGGGGTATCAAACACCGAAAAAAGTTTGCAAGTCGAACATGTAGTTTCTGACTAATATCAACAGGCGTTTTCAACCAAACAAACAAATTTTCAACTTTAAGATTTTAGTACAGCATCCATGACCCGATCGTCCTATTTGATTGGGCTATAATGTCCCATTATTCGCGCCCGTGTCATGTGAGATAAGGGTGTTCAGCGAAACAGAATGAAAGTTCAAACGAAATGATAGGAGATACAGCACCGATTTCTTTATCAATTCTCAAAAATGCTATGGATCTTAATAAAGCATAACAACGCACGCCGGGTACACCATTAGTTCATCAAAATGCTAATTATTCATTAATACGTAACAAGCAGAATGTATTCAAATTGGTAATCTGAAAACGAGTGAGCACGAAGAAATCCCAATGGTACGGCTAAGCTTCGTATTGCAGCGGACATGTGAAGCCTGCAAGTTGCTTATTAATTATATTTCAGTTCTGCCCCCATTAGATTAGGGACGTTAAAGAGACAAGATTGTGTCACGACCGAATAGTACGAGAGCTGATACCTACACACTTAAGTAACTTGTTTAAGGAAATATTGCTTTAAACTTTTAAGATACTTGAACACAAACACATTCTTAGCCAGATCCAGGACATTTAGTGATATATGGTTTTGAGATGTGCAATTATTCAGTTGGGTAATCTTAAGCTATCGTTACATTTTAAACTTTAAACAATAGAAGAATCTTTGTCATTCCAAATTATTTAGATTTAGATTGGAACAAAAACTTAGCCAGACACAAAAAATATTTTTATCAGTTATTGTTCAGGACAATTTCATATTTATACAGGACAAGGTTTAAAATATTTACCAAAAATGTTGATAATAATGGACCTATTCAAGCGAAAAGAAAGCTCTCTAAGGCTTGCTTAGTTGTATTTAGGCATAACAAGCTCAAATGTTTTTCGCGGCTTTTTATTCGATTTTTAGACGAGCTGCATCGGGTTCGGTGGCGTGTGCAACATTTCGAGTCTAATAATCGAATCCCTCTAACACGACTGAAAATGTTAACCTGCTCTCTTACTAGAATAGGCGCGTAGACGTACGACGTAATATGAATGATATACGACGGCGAATATGAATATTTTGTCTTCTACTTCACGAGATGTACGTGAGTGTAATGCTGATAGCGAGTCAGATGGTTATCTCCAATTTGTATGTTTAAAAGTCTATATTTTTTATTATTAATCATGAGCTGTAGTAATTCGATTTGCCCTAGGCTCGTGAGCCTCATGACTTTACCAGTTATGTTAGTATATGTTGTTACTCCTATGGGCCAGTGGAAACTCGATACCCTCTAATAAGGAAGACAATAAAAAATAGAATACTTACGTTATTAAATAGTTTGTTATGCATAACAACAACATATCCTCACGCCATCTCCCTAATGCGATGGCAGAAGGAACGGAGCCCTTCATATCGCAACACTTACATACTTGCCTTGCCCTTGCCCCTCCACATTCATAACTCTCTTCATACGAAATAATGAACACCTACGTATTCATTATTTTGTATTAATACATTTGTTGTTATTACTAGCGGTCGGCCCGGCTTTGCACTTGAATAACAGAAGCATTTTTAATTATGGATTTTCGGATAAAATAATTATTAACTACACGTTATTTTAACCCATTGTGCATTTTTAAGTTATTCTTTATAAATACGTTTCCCTAAACGGGAATACAATGAGCCACTCACAGACCGCACGCAATGTGCAGCATAGCTGTAAATCTACGGCGGTGCTATGTGACCGAGAGGTCTCACCGGTCGCACCTGCCCAATTCGGCGAGCAATGCAGTACTGGCACTAACTCTTACTAGAGGTTGTAAGTTCCCTCTGTCCAGCTATAAATTTACATATCTACTTGTAATGCTATATATGGACGGTCGTATCAATCGATCCGTTTGCTCTTGTCATAAAAACCTAACAATGACAGGCAACTGCAGGCACATTGGATAGAAAGTTCACACGGATAAACCCGCGGACGGTACTTAGTATGTTATATTACCGGCTCTGTCGGCTAAGGAGAATTATTATATGGCGTATTGTGTTGTACGTCGTGTGGTAGAGGCGAAAATGAATTATGGACGTGTCCGGTATGTTCTGCGAGGGGAGTACGAACGTCTAAAGTTGTTCTACGAGAGTCGCGGCTGATTTCATATTATAATAAATCTATCTAATTGTCTAGTGACAAGTGTGTTTAAGCACAGATTATTAGTTCGTGGGTCAGACCACATACTTTCTGCATACCAGTTCGAAGTCCGGTAAATGTCGGTTTTTTACTCCAGTGCCTCGGAGAGCACGGTAGACCGTCGGTGTTGCGTACTACTTCTCTCCTGCCGTCCCATCGGATAGGAGAACGAGGGGGAAGAGGGTGTATTTTTATTTCTATCTAAATACTTTAATTTGGGACCCGTCCCGAACAGAAATTTGGTTTCAAAATCGGGACGTCTGATAACGCTGCAGTCGATATACTTGTGTTGAAAGTATTTATCTATTATGTTATCTCTACGCCTACAATATCAGTAGTAACATATTCACCGTTACCACAACTCGATCTACATAAAACATCTTGCATGACACCATCTCCAATGTCCAGGTACTATAAGCTATGCACTATTACTATTTAGCTATTTATACCTATGTGCCTATGTACCTATGTTCAAGACACATGAGCCGTAACAGTCTTCATAAACACACCATTCTAATTACCATAAGATAATTACGTTAAATCAAAAAAATAATACAACGGATTATCGCCATCGATATATCACTTATCGCTGGTATATAATAAAAACTAGATTAATAAGTAGCCGCTAGATATTCCCCAGTCCATCGCGCGCGTGTAGAGCATTTACATGTTGCAATGATCGTAAAAAAATACAAACACTCGACTGTGGCTGCCATTCAATAAACTTTACTTGGCATACTATTCACTTCGAATTTTGAACAATAAATTTTTTGTTATTAATAGATTTCACGTTTTCGAAAGGCGCACTTAGCGCAAATGAAGAAAAAAGACAGAATCTTGGGTCTCCCACGACGGGACGATTAGATCAGACGAGAATAACATAATATTCTTGTAAATCTTACCCTTGCAATAGCATACATGTCAAACACTCACCTGAAACAAAAATATATTTACAGTTAGACTATATTTCGTAACTTTTCACATTTATACAGTAAATCAAATGCATAGCTAATAAATATTATTTGTACCTAAATATTTCTTACTTTTGGATATATATTCTCCAACGGGGTATTAAAAAGTAGATTTTAGTATCTAGGCGCTGCCGGGGAGAAGTGGGGAGTCTCCAGTACTTGGATTTCTCTCCAGTATCTGATTGCGACTTTCGCCCATTCACGAACTCGTAACGCTCCCACTGCATTTCTTTATGTCTTTACGGGTTGAGATGATACGCGAGGTCTTCCTAGATTCGATTTATTCGTATAAATTGAGAAATAATTTATCACTAGTTCGGCATCGTTGGTTCAAACAATTCAATGAAATGAAGTTGATGATAAGTAAAATACATGCACTCCTCAATTCAAAGCAGTATTTTTCTATACAGCTAAAATATGTAATATTCTACCTTATTTATTTAGAAAACAATTAGAAAATTTGAATACCAGGATTCACCTTTCCATCATCTTTATGGAAATGTGTAATACTGTATTATGACCAACAGCGCCAGACGCCAAATATTTGTATCTTTTTTTTCACGCCATTGTAATGGTTAAATCAGCTAGGCGTTGCCCAATCAATTTGCCCAGAATGCAGCGTTGTCTGTGAAATTGGAGCGCCCCTCTATAGTTGCCAATAGAAACCATCTCGGTCAAACATGCGGGCTATTTTTAGACGCGCTTGCACAAAAAGTGCACACGCGAAACCCAAGGCTTCGCGCTAGCCTCAAATACTTGCGGATCGCGCTAAATGCATCGTGTTATGTAACTTGTTTGTTGTCGAGTATTACACGAGCTCTAGTCACCACCATCAACTGATATACAGCTTCGTATAGCTGTATTGTTGTTTCATTTTGCGGGTGTTTCATTTTGTTTCATTTGGCGGATGCCGTTAGCCACCCATAATCCGAGTACCCCGAATCTCTCAGCAATAGGGTGCCTGGGAGATTGGCCATCTCTAGTCCTTCGTTCGGCGGGCGCAGTACGACGCGACCGTCTGGCTGCCCACATGTCGGGCGATTTGAGCTCGTTAGTCGCGCTCCGGACAATTGTGATTGAAGGGAAATCATTTAGCCGCTATATGGGACGGAACAGACGGATCTATTGTGATCAGACGACGACCAGGATATCTTCAATTATTCTATTGCAAAACCAAACGATTATTATTCACACGTTACGTATGTTAACATGTTCTAAAAAAAAAGACATTACGATCTCCTTAAAATAAAACTTGATTAACCGTTTTATCTGTGCAACTATCATCTCAAAATCTCTTAAGCAGATATCGGCTTACACTTTTTTTGTGACCCGAAATTGTGCTGTGGAAGCGATGAGAAGCCCAGTACAGCTTATCGGACTGCTATGAGGACTCGTCAGGTGACGAGACGCTACCGCAGATGGGAGGGATGCGTTCCGATATGAGGATGTCTATAATATCTAATTTAACTACATTTATATTGGCCAAGGTTACGCTATAGTGTAGCTCTCTGTTATATTAAAGAATAATAATGATCGGACCCTTACCAATTTCCAAAGATTGACTACAAACAAACAAAGTCAGAAGCTTTACCTTTTTACAATATTTGTATAGATAACATAGGTGATCTCGACTTTCGTCCAAGATACACGAGAGGACCAAATAATTTGATATAAAACCCAACAACCCACAAAGCAACGTATCCAGTCTACGGACTGAATATTTATCTTATTATATTGGTAAACTCCTAAAGCCGGAGTATGCCAATGCAATTTCACATCATAACATCGGACAATGGCCTGTCGCTGAAGAAACGCATCTTGTTACATTTGCATGACCATTTAACATAAGTAGAGAATCAATATTATTATCATCATTGTATGTTACCGTTGAACGTCTGAAGACCAAAACAAACTTATGGTTGAGAAAAACCTTCTTCAGTATTCAAGCCACACAACAAGGAACAATCAAGGAATAGGACAGGATAGAACTCTCTTTTTTTCAAGCCAGGTAATCAATAGTTTCTTACAAATTTGATAAGGGCTTAAAAATCGTAGATTGAAATCTGTGTTGAAAGCTGATAAATTTTCAGGGTTAACAAAATGAAGATTGTAATTGGATGAATTATATTTTTTTCTTCATTAGTCACTCTAAACAGCAAGCGCCACGTTACAAGGGGCCGCGACATACCGCAATGAGGATATCGATAGGTGCCTCCACCTATACCTACCTAGGATACACCATACATCGATGTATAGATAGATATATATTTGATATTGCAACCAGCACACACAGGTTTACAAAAGTAATAAAATTATGTTAAGTGACACTAATATTCAATGTATTTGCCTGTGGGCACTTTCATACACAAATAATTAATTGAACAAAACCAAAGTGAAGTCGGATATCACTAAACGAGTGAATATTGTCAGCAATACTTGTACAAAGGCTATGGCTATCTCCACGTGCATTGTAAATGCAATATTTAACGAGGCCCTCGTGTTAGTTTGTGGTTTCTGTCCCCGGGCGACCTTTTTAGTAAGCATGGGGAATGCTCCGCCATAAAATTCTCGGTGCGGTCGCGGGCATGTTTAATGTTCATGGTCCGCTTTATCGAACGATTCCGCATTCTTTAACTTGTATGGGCGTGCGGGTTACGCATTTCTTTCACATACATTGTATATATCATAATATTGAATGTATTTAAATCGTAACTGTCCGTAGTTATGTCTACAACACTCAAAAGTTGGCTCTTCTGTATGTTTGTACAGCTTATACACATAAGGAACTACCCAGACCAACCAGCTAGAAGATAATAGTTTATTGGGCGTTTGGCGCAGTGGAAAGGAGTAGTAGCGACAGCGATGATAAAGATGAATAGGTAAATTATCACCAACTGTGACACCACTGTGTTATTATCACACACATATATATCACATGATAGGCGTAAACATTTTGATGCTAGTAGCGGCCCTCGTACTCCGTTGGTTCTTAAGGTGATGGAGTATAACCTCATACCCTTCCTCGATAAATGGCCTATATAAATTAAAACGCTGCTTTTTGTCCATCCAAACAAAATATTCATCTTTCTAATATATGTAGTTTATTACATTTAAAACGATTGTACATTTTCATGTTTGTACCGGAAACAAACAGACTTAACATAACGTCACTACATAACGCCTGCAGTGAAATGTGACAACACGACACGAATCCTGATTATAGCGTCTGGATGATAGCAAATTTGGGGTCTCAAGTATAAAGAGCCCGATGAATAAATGAATAATGGCGTCGATGTCGCACGCCATCGGAATACCAATCCTCTCGTCGGGATGCTGATAATGCGGTGTGCATTATATCGTCCACCGCGATCAACCCGCAATAAAGTAGCCAATTGGCGGAGCATAATCACGTATCATTACGGTTAGATCAACGGCACCAGGTCCTGTGTCTCCAGGATCGACAGCGGCCACCACTTGTGACGTTTTGTTATGATCACAGAGAATCCGAGGGAAATGCGAAAACTGCAATACGGGTTTTCTTTAATTAGAAGATAAAAAAGGAGGAGTTTCCGGTTCTCCTCCCTAATTAAACCGGATACGGTGCACGATAGACAGACGACATCGTAGCCATTACCAGGAAAAAGAAAAAGATACCTATGACCGGTGAGTGTGGCAGGTAAAAGAAAATAACTATAATACCCAGCAGTGGGCAGATTGATTGCTAAATTATGAAGTAATCTTGTATTATAGCAGAGGTAAACGAGAAGTTGTATCACCTGATATCCCAAAAGCTCGCTTTTGTAGAATACCAGCATTTCTATCGCGGCTACGTTAGCTCGCTATGGCTAACTCCGCTACTTCATCAAAATCGGTTGCAAAGTTTCCTACGTCCATCTGTGGGGTCTCATGTGCATAGCTACATCATAAGTCCTCATATAGCGTTATGTAAACACAGTTGCCTCTTGACGCAGGTGTCATCTTCGAGGAAAGTATTTCCAATGTCACGAAAGCACGCACCAATACGTGTTGACCTAAGATTAATTACATTGGAAGTGAAAACATCGAACAGTTTAAGTATATTTTAATGTAGCACTTAACATTCATACCTCGAAATACGTAATGATCATTGTACTTCAGGCGGGATCGGGAAACACCACTTAGGTTACTACCACCTTGTGCCCGTATTGACTATCTGTTACATTCGATAGCAGTTTTTGTCATCGACTGTACAGTCTAGACTCTAGTGTGATCAGAGGCTTTTTTACGCTGTTTCATTATATATCTGGGTGAACAAACACTCATTGTATAAGCTCCATTTAGACGTGGCGACAGGTTTCGGGACACGTATAACATATACATATTCTTGAATGAAAACCATCCATATCAGTATTCTCTAAGTCGGCTTTTCCTCATGTTATCGACATAGCATGAGGAAAACGCGTTTACTAATCGTCAAATAAACTCGCACGGCTCTTCATAATCTAATACGGCCCTCCCCCTCGCAGGCGGCATGCAGACCCCCTCCTCTTCCCCCCGCCGGTTTCCTATTTCGTTAAGTGTCGTCGCGTTACGCTATTTGCAAATGAAAACAACTTATTGAAATTCTTTCCCGGACCACGAGTAAGGTCCTTCCCTATTTTTCTCTTACAAGTGTATGTATGTGTGCGCCGGGGTGATTTTAATACCTAGTGAAATTTGTTTTTAGCGGTTTTACAGATCCCAGCTAAATAAGAGAATTTGAGGAAAAAAGAAATTCTCCAGGGGATTTTTTTTTATTAGGAAAGGGTAATGGAAGCAAAATTACGGTGTTTCCGGTGGCTCATTCAATTAGCGGCCTATTAGGAAGACGAGCGGAGGGCAACTCATCTACATAACGTCGGTGGTCATCAGAATACGATTCTTCGTTTTCCCGCTTAGATAATAAAAAATAAAATCTGCACGTTTGTAGCTACTAATATACATTCCAATAAAACTTTACAGCAACCATGGTCACGGGTCCGTGGTTGCTGTAAAGCCTCTGAAACGTCGGGATAGTTAAATAATTAATAAGAATCCGTAAAAGTATTTGTAATGATTAACATACGCGTAAACTTAAGACATCACTACTATTTTGGTTTGCATTTGTGCTGTTTTTTTTAAGCAGGTCTAAAAAACAGCACAAATGCAAACCAAAAACAGCCTTACCTATAAATCTCATAGCAAACTTACATTTAGTTGTCTCTATATCTTAAAAGAATGCTAAATTATCACCCTGCACCTAATTCAGGTAGAAGCGCTGAGCCGCAGTAATCACAAGCTATTTTGCATATATTACGACGATCGGGCGGATTCAGTTAAAAATATTGAGGCATAAAACGAGGCAAAGTGGGGAATGCAAATAACACCATTATATGGTAATGCGACATGCGTAATCCCTTCTTTGCGTTTCGCATTTGTAACGGACTAACCGAATCGACGGCCGGACTTGCCGAGTAAAAAGTTTTTTCTTCTCTTTCACCGTTCAGTGAAATGATGAATAAAATTTGTATATCGAGTTTTACGACCGACATCTACATGACCAGACAGTGAGGTGTTTTGCCATCACCCGCACATTATGCAGATGTGTTGCCCTCATCATCAGCGTCATTATCATCATTCCACTGCTGGACATAGGCCTCTTTCAATGAACGCCAAGACGACCGATCTCCTGAATTTCCCTCTCTTAACGTTTTCCCATCCCTCCCAATAGGCCACCAGCTACTCAGAAACTGCACGACACGCGACAGCTGGACTTGACCACTATTCTTCATCCCACACTCTTAGCGTCATGGATCATTTGATTTTCCTGTTTTTTTTTTTAATTCTCTATTCTCTTTATGCGTACTACCATCCTTCACATAATACCACTTGCGTGTACTTTCGGTGAGGGGACATATGAATAAAGATTTAAACAAAGGCATGGGCCTAGACTAACACAGAATCCCCCCTCAATATCAATTGAATGTATATACCAGTCTCATCGTGTTCCACGTCTACAGTTTGCAGTAGCGTGATGATACCAACCATTGAAAGGCGAAAACAATTCCAAACACGGGTAGTTACAACGATTAGGCCGTTCAAACAAAAGACCATAAAAAGCGTATGTATGTTTAGCGTTTGCGACGAAACCGCCGTAATAACTAAACAATTATATTAATCGCCTTGCTGGCTACGTTTGTGGGTCCCCATAAAGCAGTGTTTCCGCAGTGCGCCTGTTGAAACTACTTTACGAGCGGAGTATCCTGGCGCATGCACCTCCCCTGGCAGGCGTGTAACAATATAATCACACTTTATAGTGGCCATATTGCAATTCGCGGGGCAATTGCGCCCCCTCCATGGGAAATACTCCGCTAATACCACCACTTTACCGCATTACGATACATACCGTCGCAATCGTAAAAACGACCGCGTGACGTGTGTTAATTGTTACAAACAGTTTGTATTTAAACGTTTTGTTCCCGGTAGAGGGACCTCGCTCTCATTGTCATGAGGTGATAAGTATCTTTCATTTGAATTTTAGCGGACCCGACTGGTTGGCGAAGTTAAAAAAAACATTACACACGCGCCGGGAATTTGTAAATTTTTCACTCTTCAGACTTTTTCGGGTCCAAAGTATATGAGTTGCGTTATTAAAACAAGCCTCACTCTTGAAGCAAACTAATAAATTATTGTTGGAATTGAGTTATATACCGGAGGCGAAATTAGTTAATCTTTACACATCTATAATATATTCGTAGCCAATATATTCAGAATTCTCGTCTATCTTCCGCGCTTATTACGATAAAAACACCACACGAAACTTGACTCGGTTTTACCGATCATAATGCTGAGAGTCCAACTTAAAAATCAGAGTAACTTACACCTTACTAAACCACTTAGAACCTGAGAAAATTTAATGCGTGATTCCTGCACAAAAGTCAGTATGTTAATAAAGTACTACGTACAACCAATATAATGATAAAACCGCACAAACTAATTACCGCGAACACACAAAGAGACCACCGCCATGACATGGCACCTTGTGTTGTACCTATAGTGTCTGGAGGCCACAGTCGTGGTCATTCGGAAATTGCACAGGGCAATTGGAGGTGGCAAAAAAATATCAATTTGCGTTGAGAAGATTCAATTGTCTGCGGCGGTACCCCGTCCCCCGCAATAGGGGACGACAGGGGAAAGACGCATGAAACACAAGACGCTAATTTCCTCTGGGATGGAGGTCGTAGCGGGAAATCTCGGCGTATGGGCGCGAGAACGTCGGCACCGATATCGCTCGCATTTTCTTCGCCTCATCAACGGAAGCGGGACACAAAAAACAAATGTAAAATCTCATTTGCGCAGACGAAGTCGTGTTTATTTTTATATGTAACTAATGTTGCGTTTTCAAAACACTACGAGAGAAATGGTGGCGGTGATCCGTAGGAGGAATACGAAATGTTTTATTTTATGCTAATAATTTTAACAATAGCCACAAATATCGCAAACTTAACCAGACTGAATAAAGCCTAGTTACTGAAACTGAATAAAGACTGAATAACTTCGTGTTATCACAGTTACCGTGTGCCTCCGAAAAGCTACTAGTAGCTTCTACAGCACATTTCTTGTACGATGATCAACTGTCTTACGTGAATTGATAAATCTAAATATAGATCCAGATTTCACATAAAAGTGTAAATCATCATACTTGTCATGTACTTGCCACCCATCTACACAGTTAACAGTGTTTAGGCAGTAGGTGTATATGTGCTGCAACACACTCAATCTATTAATATTTAGACAGTAGGTGTATATGTGCTGTAACACACTCAATCTATTAATATTTAGGCAGTAGGTGTATATGTGCTGTAACACACTCAATCTATTAATATTTAGGCAGTAGGTGTATATGTGCTGTAACACACTCAATCTATTAATATTTTCTATGCTGGCTGTATATTCATTACAAGGTTCGTATTAAAACGGCTCGAGTGGCGTCTGCGCGGGGCACGCGTAGGGGCCAGTATCTGATGCGGGGCCGGTGGCGTGCAGGGCACGGGGGCCCCGCGACACGTCAACGACCTGTTACCTCAAGGACAGCCGCCGGCTGCTATATTTTGACATCCAGTCATTACAATGGAACTACATTAATACGAGTTATTTACACCAGACGGTTCGGTTAATTTTTACGTATAAAAGAAATTTTAAGCGGTAGGGCAACTGTTGCATTGCATCCGAATCGTTTCCATGCGATCAGTAAATGCTGTCCTGCTTTCGCTGTTGTTTGCACAGCTGTTTTTCCACGAACTCATATTCGCAAATTAAACTTTCAGTTTATCTACGGTGCCAAAAGCCACCACAATTTACAAAAACAAAAAACGATCTTAAAGCAAGCAAGTAATTCGAAATTAAAAACCGGCCAGTCGTTTGAGGGATGGCAGAGTAAATTTTACGCAAAATTAATTAATTAAATTTAAATTTGAACATTGTAATTATTATTCTAGTTACAGATTGTGACAGCCATAATTACCCAAACTAGTGAATCTTGGCAATGAATACGCCGCCCACATGTTCTCAGGTTAAACATCGGTAGATGGCGCTTCACTCCCCATCATCATCCAAGTGCTCATTACAAAGCTTGATTGTTTGCTTTAACGCGCTAACCTCAGGAACTACTGGTTGTATAGCCTATTTATCGAAAGGCTTATAGTGAACTAAAAACGCAGATTTATACGCGGTGTGCAGCCACTACATAACAAATACAACAACATTGACACGATAAGTGTCACATACTATAAGCATATTTTCATCGCAGACAGTGAGCACGTACCTACCGTACTTGTCAACGATGCTGACAACGAATCAGGCCAATTGGAATGTAACATTTAAATGATATTTGATTTGGTGATCGTTGGATCTACACGACCGCATTTGACCGCCGCATGTTTTACACGGGAGCAGGATTCGAGTGTGGTCGTAATCCGACACGGTGTCCGTGCAGTTCTAACTACGTCTGTTGCACACGGTCGTGGCCAACGACAATACACGCTTACAGTTTAATTTTTTTTATTTAAAATTCGAAAAGATGAACTATATTGTAGCAAACACTTATAGTTAGTTACTACAATATAGTGAAGATCAGCATACTTTTGCAGCAAACACAATTTTATTTACCAAAGCAGCACAAATGTCTGCTTATAGTCAAGTCAGAACTAGTGTCATTGTGCAATGCACACGGATCGGTCCGGCATGACCAGGATTAGCAGCGAGTATCTCACAAAGTATACGCATTATCAGGGTTAAGCTTTTTTTACATATGGCTATGGAACCCCAAAAGTGGCTGAATAAAGTAACTTAATTTCGCATTTATCATATTAAAATATTAGTAGGTATGGATGTCACAGCAAATCTCATCTTGGACATTCAAGTATTAAGCAACTGGACATAGGTGGAACCAGCTACATACACGTGCTGGGTACGAACCGAGTTTGCTCCGATGTGCGTCCATCGCGAGGCCAGCTCCGAACTACAAGTTTCCAGGAGCACAAACTTACACGAATATATCTCGCGCCAGCTGCGTGTGAGAGCCGAAAATATTACAAAAAAGGTTTAGGCTGGTAGAAGGAAAGGAATAAGGCTTTCATATGACACAATGTACTATCGAACTGTTTCAAGCTACTCATCTGCAACTTACACAAAGGAAACACCAAAACATTAACAAGTGTTCGTCTGATGTGACGATCTGGAATTACATTACATATAGAAAACTAAAATAAAAATGTTTTCTGTTCCTTTTCAATTTACCGACTATCGTGGACGACATTTTGGCGACCTGTGTTTTTAGTGCGCGAAAGAATGAATGAATAAATAGTTTACGAGTTACCCTGCCCTTGAATAAAACTAAGTAATATTTCAATATCATATTTTAAAATTTATTTTGTGATGTTAGTGAAAACTATGAAGTATGCCCTAAGTAATGACCATGATTAATAATTTAAATAGAAAACATTGTACAACCCTATTTTGCACACATCTGTTGACTTACTAGTGTGTGTTATATACTAGGAATACAAAGTGAAGCCACAAATATGTGAAACGCGATAACACGAGGGATGGTGTTGTGTGTTCGTTTGCGAGTTGGTGGAGAGGAAAAGATGGGGCTGAATGTAATTATTATGACCCTATACGCAAAGTAGCTTTATCATGATGATAAGCACTTTGTAATATTGCGAGAATACATTAAGTAACCATAGACAATACGGTTGTTTCAACATTGTGCAATACTTCATTATTACATTCCTATCCGTCGTTGGTTCAGTCAGAAGCGTTATCACCATCAGTATTTATCGAACCGCTGATGGACTTTTTTCAATGGACGACATTTCTGGCCGATCCCACTTTTTCGGATCCAACATGACTAAAGAACTAGCCAAATATTGTCTGCCCGAACGCCTACTGGTATCTGGTGCTCGCTTTATGCGTTCCATACGAAATATGTCAAAACTATATTTCCAGTGGCCACATGCGTAGATAGAATATAGAAAAAGATTTAATGCTAAAAAATACAATAGAAATGAAACTAAACAAAACCGGCCGTTGTAATATTCAACACGTGAAGTGCTTTGAATGCAACCGAAATGACATGTCAATACAATTGCGCCATTGCAACCAGAGAGATGGGGCAATTCAATAAACATGAAGACGTAACCATGTGACGGGTGGCGCGTGTGTACCGCTCGTGCGACGTGTAAATAAAACGGCGGTCGGGCGGCCGTCGCGGCAGATTCGGACCCGATACCCCGGCTACGCCGCTGGTTACATATTTAAACTCAACTCTGCATCTGGAGACCTACTGGCTTAAACTTTGATATATAAGGACTGGATTTGTCGACAAAGTCGATTACAGTAAATGACAAATGAATTCTGCATGTGGTATGGTATTTTTGAACCTATGGTATTTTTAATCGGAAGCCTATTCTGCTCCTCACGACGAAACCATATACATGTTATTAGATGCCGCCTTTACTACTTTTTAGTTTAACTTAAATAGTCAACCATATTTAGCGTCAATCTACAAAATTTTGGAACTAGACTACGCAGTCTTGAATACCAAGAGAATAATTTATAAATCACTGGCGGTCCGCCCCGGTTTCGTTCGGGAATTACACGGGCCGGATTGCTACCTTATAATACCTACCTACCAATAGCTTTTTGAGCCTTTTCACTATAACCGACGCTCATAGACATCCGTATTGTTGTTGTTATGTAGATACGCACTCCTTTCGTCCTCTCCTCTAATGGACCAATTTGTTTTATAACATATGTACTTTAATTCATAAAATTTGAAACTGAGCATGACGTGTTCGCAACCTTACCTCATGTCTGTGCGCGTTAAGCTCTTGTTACGAAAGCCTTCATTCGTCTTCGTCTCTATAAGGGGCGTGAGACGATATGGTTAAAAGATGAGAGGGAAAATGACAACTAGGCATCCATCTCAAAATCGCTAAGTCTCCGTTGACGAGAGTGACAGTAACAATTTTATGCTCAAACTTTAATTGTTTATTCAAAGGTATAAATATATTATTCCAGTATTCTTTTTCTATGCTCTCTACCTATCTGATTCAAAAACGAAAAAAAAGGAATTTTGATAATATCATTAAATACTGTCTAACTTAGAAGCCCTTAACCTAATCATTATTTAGTGATATGATAATATGAAAATTCAAGCAACCAACCTCAATAACATTAAACCAAGTTCACAATTCCTAAGTATCGTCAACTACACTCTGTAGACAGACAGGTGAATATAAAAGACAATAAAGGTACAGTACTGTTGGCGCAACAACGATATTTTCACTACCGCAGGGTGTACCTGTACAGTCGGCATCAAAACTCTACCACGGATCAAGATTTTCAAAAATAAAACTCAATAATAAAACTAAAATTTACAAATACGATATTTAATTTCAATCCATTATAAAGCTCCTGTAAATTACGTGTTAAGTTGTTGGAGCGATTTTTACATACGAATTTTTTTTTAATCCTTATCTGTTCAGCTGTTTTCGATGCTGACTATACTATGAATCATGGCATCGCAAACTGCTATTGCACCTGTGGTAACAATATGAATGTGATGGCCACCAAGCACGATCTTACCATCATATAATCTACTGTTATTTTTTAACGGTCCGCTTCTATAAAATTTATGATAGCGATTTCGTTTTGTGATAATATTTTCGAGGCGAGATCTTTCGTTGTTTAGTTGATTATATCGACGATAACCAGGTACTTAATTCTAGATTACGGGATACAGTTCTGTTTCTCAATGTCTAGCGATCCGCTCCGTCTTCGTTCGAAAAAAAAGCTTCCTCGGGAATCGCTCTATCCACATGTGTAAACCTCATGAAAATGCGTTCAACAATTTTTGAGAAAATCCATCATATGTAGACAGACAGGTTTTAGTACTTTATTTTATAAAAATCATAGACACCATAAACACTGACTGAAACATGTTTTAAATGGAAGATATTGGCCTTGACGCTTGTCCTGATACATCTTAATATATGAAAAATGATTGATCAAATTTGGTATACATCTATAATTTAGTCCAATTTAAAATATAGGCCATATTTTATAATAAATCATTTTTATGATATTGCGATGCGTTTTTTCGGTTTTGCGATAATGTAAATAATAAATCTTAGTAGATAGAGAAAGATTTACTCTTAAGGAAGGCATTTCTATCCGATCCTGCTTTAAAGGTTGTACTACTTGTATTCCATAACTGTATCGCCTAATTTTACATTTCATCAAGTTTGCAATGAGGTTGATACCATGTAAAATCCGAGGATCATTTTTTCTAATTTTTCAAGGCGACAGGACAACCAATTAAAAAGCTTTTTTTGTGCTGAATGCTCAGAGTAAATTGATAACCCAAGATTCACGGACAGATTAAACTTTGATTACAATTTATTTTTTTATAGTCAAACGAGAAATCGGAGAATTTTGATGACTGACACCCATAGACACCTGCATTATGTTATGCAGATACGTTGCCCTCCTTCCCTCCAATGGGTAACCCACAAACCGCACGAAATGAGACAGCACAGTTGTCACTTCACGACTGTCATATGAGCGAGAGGTATCTTCCCTGCTTCGGTCCTACCGGCCCAATCCAGATACAATGTAGAATGGCACTACTCCTACTAAAGCGAAATGAGCGATGTTCCAAAATGGTTCACGTCAACAAGAATCCACAATATTGCAAGGTTAAGAAGAGACATGACATAACGAGCCATGAAACATTGTCGTACAATAACCAAGTGGGGAATACCCGTGCCGCGGTGGGCGCCGTGCTGTAGCGTGACTTACTTATTCAATCACACACGAAACTTACTGCTTCCCGTGGAATTAAACATTCGGCGACGGTATTTAACAAACGAGCCTTACTTGTTACGCGTCATGTATGTATGGAGGGTGCGAATGTGTAGAAACGAGTGTCGCTGGGTTACGAAAATGTACTCCAAACCTAGTGTACATTATTACTAATATTATAGATATGAAGAGTTAGTTTGTTTGACCACGGTAGTCTTAGGAACGACTGGTCGGATTTGTAAAATATTTCTGTGTCAGATAACCCATAGAACAAAGAAGGCTGTGTGGGCTATATACCATCACGAAACGACCGGAGTTTTCACAGGTATTTTTGATTTTGTGGGTGATACGGATTATGGAGGAAGGTTTTAGTGAATAATTTGTACATGGTACTAGCGGGGGATCCGAGGTGGACCGCCAGTAAATTATAATATGTAGTTACGAATAACGAAAATCCATGCAATCAGATGGCAACAACGCCGCGGGTATCTGTCAAAGGGTGTCTTTTAAGAGTGTTCCCGCTATTGAATTAGGATCACGGAGGATGCACGCGAAAGGCAATAAAGCAACCGCTTTAACGTTACTTTAAGTGAGACTACTAATAACGGACACTGCAGGACAGAAATAACGCTTAGCCATCAAAAATTATGATAAATAACCATAGCAAACGCAGATGCATTTTTAATCCTAAACAGGAAACACTACCCATAGATGTCTAAAAAATCCGGTAATGATAAGGGTATCATATAATAGATAGGGATCTCAAAAAGATAATAGCATAGTTAATGTATCATGCATGTATTACGTGAGCATGCAGTTTCCGGCGATGCCGGTCTAGTTTAGCAGTAATCTAGCTACGAAACTAGTTCCCACAAAAATCAAACCATTGTGTAGGAAGGGAACTCTTGAATAAGACACAAACCAGATGCGCCATGAGTCAGCATCTGGAGCGGAAGCCACTATTAGGACACAATGGCCGCGGAGTGGACACAAATAAGACGACTATATCCGTCCAGCTCCCGGTCCGGACCGGATACGATTATTGAATCTGCGGTCACTTTGGGGTACGTGGATGACAAGATCTGATAGAAGCTAGCAGAAATCTTCTAGTTTTTTGGCGAGCCTTGCGGTGACTACCGACGCCTGTAGACAAACATAATAATTGTTATGCTGATGTGTCGTCCTTTCTTCCGCCAGAAGCGCACCAACCGTGAGCAAGAGTTACATCTCTCCGTCGTGGTGGCCAATTCAGCATTGACTTTAATTCTCACTAAGTCTATTACTCTTTAGCATATCAAATGGACATTTTAGGGGACAATGTAGTAGCTGTATCGCAGATGAAACAAGTCGGCTTCAGCAGTAAACTACATTATTCTTTGCACGAAAAGTGGAAACTAATTAGTGCACAATCACCATCCGTGGATGTGGTGTGACTGAACTGGACGAACACACGTAGTGATCAATTCATTTTATAACACTAGAACAACCCGCATTGGTGCAGCCAAGTGCGCGCTCTATGTAACAAGGATTGTGACGCATATAATCATCGTTTCCCATCAGATGATTCCGTAGTTCCTTTGCATCCCACGAAATAATATTTAGGTATGTATCTGATGTTATAAGCTGAAAAGAGCATGTATATTTGGTTGAACGTGTTTATCTCAGAATTCGATGTCCGATTTGAAAAATCCACCAGGGTTTCACAGCTCATCTGACTGAGGAAGGCTATATGCTTATACGAGAGTATACCATCTCGCCAAAGCACCGCGGTAAACCGCAGAGTTTAGCTAATTTCGAATATGTAAAGAATCATAATTTTACTGCGCAAATCTTTGCCGAGTCCGTGTTTAGTTCATTTATTTAATTGTATATGAAACAAATAAATGCAAACAGTAAACAGTGAGTTACAAACATGCCAGTACAGGGGTACTTACTTGCTCTATATCTGCTGCAAAAGTTACATACACCGTTAATTAAATTTGATACAGGAAAACTTAAGCTCCTGTGTAAAATTATGTGTATGTTATTTAGCTATTTGTTAATTTAGCAAGACGTATTCCCACGCTGCATTGCAGAAGAATTAGACCGCCACGACCGGGGAGGTACCTCTCGCTCACTTGATGCCGCCGTATACGGTATCGCGTTTCGTGAGTAGCAAAAAAATCTACAGATCTTTATGACCGTCATCCCAATGATGTTTGGATTGAAAACTTCTATAGTTGGCTAATTTTTCTTGAAAAAATACGCGTGAAGAATAACATTCGGTACAAATAAAGTGCCAAGTTTTCAATTCTGTTTGCAGTTTACATGACCTATTCCTTAACTAAAAAAATTATATTATTTAATTTTCGCACATTATTTTTTAATTATACTTTCTGATACACAATATTGTAACTCAACAATGTTTGTTGAAATACACTCTGCTGAAATTGGTTGCCCTTCCAGTTTTTACTTTAAAAAGCATTTTGTTTTATGTAAAAAAATAATTAAGAATTTGCATATATATATATAGATATTATTTTCATTTAAGTCAAAACGCCGGCAAAGTAGTGCAACGTAAGCTCGATATTGAGCTACGTCTATCATTTTTATAAAAAAATAATAAGAAGAATTCCATTAACATTTCTACAAAAAATATAATTAATGTAAGATTATAAATGCTATGACAAAAGTGAAGATCTACGTATACAATTTGAATCCATATCGAGATATTAAATAAAACACTGTCCTTGAACTATACGGTATATAAAAAACGTCGTTGACCCAGCATAGCGCCTAACTAATTCCGCAAGATCCTGAGTTGCGAGTCTTCGTGAATGAAATTAATTACCTATAATAAAAAATAATATGAGGTCCTTTAGACAGGTTGTATAACATTTGGATCGGTCTTCTGCGACCCGACAGCGCACTGTCTGGATGCGATGTAAATAGCTAAGAGATTCGTTACACTGATCTACTACTACCACATGCGAGCTGCAATTTTTTTTAAATCGTTTTATAATAAGGGGGTAAGTGAACGAGCAAGCGGTTTATCTGATGGTCAGTATTTTGACGTTGTGAATTCGAGCCGGCTGCGCTTGCCGTTAACCGCCTGCTAGTCAGTTTCCACGGGATTGTGGCTCGCACAACCGGGGAGGTGCTTCTCGCTAAAACGATGCCATCGCATAGCATAGCTATGATGTTGAACTCATGCTGTTTTTGGGTTACCTGTTAGAGAAAAGGAAGGGAAAGGTCGTCGTTTATAATCAAGAAGCTACGATTGCTCGTTTGCCTCCTTGAAAAAAACTATTCCAGTTCGATTATTGCGCAACCTAGCAACAACATTTGTGTCCGGAACGCTAGGGAAAGGCTTACTTTTGCATAATTAACACCGTAATCGTTTTGAATGGAACTAAAAGTGAAATTATCGCCCACTTTACACACCATTCATTTGCGGAGCTTCAGAATAACGTGAGAAACCTGTGCTGTGAACGTTTCGTGTTATAAAAAAACGCCAATGCAATCGAAATATAACGGATACAGAAATTAGCGGTACTTCAGTATGTAAAACGACGGTCGACACAAACCTAAAATGACCATGCCTCAAATTTTCACTGGACACTTATTCGGCTTTCTATTCCCAAAAAGTGCAAAACCATTTTTTCTAGAATATTAAGAGAGCAGATTTAATAAAATTTATTAAACACATTAAATCTGCTTTTCTCTAAAAAGTATAAGTATGTTAAGTTTCTAATTACTACTATTTGGGCATGAGTTGTATTCCGTCAAAACTTGTAGCTTGTATAATTTTGTCTTATATCTCTCGTATTTATTACCCGTCTACGTCCGTCGACCCATGTCTTACGTGTGTATGTAGGTGCATTTCTGTTGATGGTCAACCATCGAACGAACGTTTCAAATTCGTTTCGATAATGCGAGTGACATTAGGTACACTAAATATAATTTTTTAAAAGTCAGATTCTCTGTTTTCCAAATTAATTAAAACCAATGTCCCGATTTAAGTAAACATAAATGGTCACACAGAACCTAACGACACGACAACACGTCAACTTTATAGTTGCGATACAAATATTACGCTAATCAGAAAGGTTTCAATTTTTTCTACGGAAACAATATTCAGTCTCAGACACGCTCTACAAACAAACGGTTTTTAACATTAAGACGCCGTTGTGTGTAGTTGTTCTGTACACATAAAAGGATCTACTTTAAAACTAAGTTTTCAAAAAGAGTTCCAATTGTTATTCTAATACATAGAAAGCTTAAAAAATATTATCTATGTTCTATCAATATTGTAATATCCATGATATACTGAGATAATCTCATAACAAATACTTTAAAATTTTATTTATTTTTAGGATCTCCTATTAAAATAAGTGTGAAAGGATTAATGACTACCACCGCCCATAGACATTTGCAAGGCCTTTAACCTATACCGGATTGCTGTTTTCTTGAAGACCCGTAAGGCGTATTGGATCTAAAATATCGAGGGAGGCAGCTGGTTCCACCAAGGTGATGGACGTAGTACTTAGAGCTCTGTCGCGATGTCCGACGATGGAAATCTGCTGCTGGTATTATGTGGAACAATTCCTCGGAACACTCTCCATAGAAAATACGGTAAAAGACGCACTGAGAACCGACATCCCTCCTTCAGAATTATACTCCTTCTTTGTGTTCTGGTATTTTCGTCCTGTATACTCACCGCTGCTGCATACGCTTGGTAACACTCCAGTTTATGGCGCAGTGCCAACTTACAGTAGCGTCCAAACCAAGGTTGCGACTTGCCGCCAATCAGTATCGCAGAGAACGGAATGAAAAGTTCCATTCCTTGAAGCACCACTCAGCTACAGACCCCACAAAGGTTATGCAGCGAGAAGGACAGCCACCCCCACGGGTTTCTACCCATGGGGATCTATAGTGCCAGATGCGACGTCAGCCTACAAAACCCGGCCGTGGTCTACGTGTAATAGGAACTAAACTCCGTATCAGGCAGTGGTCCGACGAGCCCAAAGGAGCATTGACGAAAACCAGGTAGCTGTCCGGATGGGAGGTCAACGGAAGGTCCGACCGGTCTGGGATTCGAGTGGCCGATGATACCAATTGTTTCAAACCATATGCCAAAACAAAGTCATGAAAATATCTTACAGTACGTTAATACATGAACAAAATCAATTGGCATGATGGGCGCTGTTAAAATCAGTAAGTATCACGATCTCTGCGGTTGGAATCAGTTTCAGCACAGAACCTGTACCCATTTCTTTGTGCTTAAGCAGTCGGTCTATTTCGGTATTTCCGTTATGGGATCTGTATAGGCATAAATGCGGAGCTGGTCATCGCTATCTAACGCAGCCAAATGATGGGGTCCTTGTCTTCAAGGTAGAGGCAGGAGGTGACGACAGCAGATATCCCCTCCGATAAAAACACACACACTCCAGCCCGTGGTACAAATAATTGTTCTAATTTATATCTTGGGTAGGTAAGGCAAGATGAACCAACTGGAAAAAATATCTGCGTTTTTGTCTCCAGGTGGTGGCGCGGCCAGCATTGAAATTTGAGTGCAATCCCCAGATGTTCCAAAAAATAACAACTAGAGAAATCAGTCACAAAGTACAGATGTGCCCCCCCCTCCCCTCGAATTCGTGGGGGGGGGGGGCAGCTAGGCAATCAAATCATGATTTGAGCATGGAGGCCCAGGGAGGGATTCTCCAGTATCTACGTTCATTGTAGTGTGCGCTACCCCTTAAAAAATCTTATTTTTTTTTTATAGCAAACGAGGAATCGGAGCCTTTTTACGACTACCGACGCCCATGAACATCCACACAATTACTATGCTAATGCGTTGCCCTCGTTTCCTGTTCCAATGGGCCACTGAAAAATTTGCGTAGCTAATTAAATTACATCATACTATTTTGTAAAAGCACACAAAAAACTAAAGAATGTGAAGAAGTGATACAGATTCGAAAATTGTGCACGGAACCTTTTGATGACAAAGTATGCCCATGCACATCCGCATTTATTGTTATGTAGGGGTTTCGACTTTCCCTCCAATGAACCCCTGGAGACTGAACGGATCGCGATAGCGTAGATGTCATTCTGCGGCGGCATCATGTGAGTGATAGGTATTTCGCCAGTCGTGCGTGTACCGTTTAGCTGCAAAGCTCTACATCCTTCTATCTACCAGCGGCATGTCTATACACATGCGTCTTAAATTCAGCAGTTGAATAGTGGTGTGATGTTTGCTAAAAACAAACCGAATACCACATAGAACCGGTCAGTGTTTATGAGAATATACAGCAGGTCCGTTCGCACGATGCGCCAACCTGTTCCACTACACCAGGGGTGCGCAACATGGGTCCCGCGTCGCACTAAGAAGACGCGTACAATAGACATGGCGGCCGCGAACCATCCATTGGAAAGAAGATCTTGATGCCATCAATCGGTAAAGCAACAAGCACACACGTCGCATTAATTAGGAGTATTTCACCGTCTTATGTAAGAATTCAATCTAATTGGTTATACCTATTTCGCGCATAATATTTACAATTTCAATATTTTCAGTAGCTAGGGGCGCCGTAGTATTGTATTTCTAGCAGGTAGGGACATTGTAATTATATACAAAAAACTAGAGAAAGGTTGGGAACCCCTGCGCTAGACTCTCTATGCACACCTGTTCTGTTTCTATGCGACGGTTTTGGCGCTCAATTTCGTTTTTTTACAGGCTAACGAGCATAGTGAATGGACAAGCGACCGGAGATGCTCGATACGATAATTGAAGCGTGGCGCCTCAATTGAATATATGGACAATTCTCAATGAACGCATTATCTACCTCTATGTCATTATCAATCCAATAATAATCTATCTGATATAAAAGAATTAGTTTGCTTAAAA
>JAFELO010001060.1:125681-153354 GCA_017140195.1 Eumaeus atala | reverse complement strand
TGTATCTAGTACATCAACACCATCTAGATCAGGCTCTTTAACTTGATAAATGTTAAGACCGACTAATCCATGGGACTATATTTGTATGTTTTTACTTTGTAATTGTCACGACCATGGCGAGATTTATGTCTTATATACAAAGTAAACTCCCCAAAAGCTGTCCGTCTGTATGTGACTAATTTTTCCAAAATCTTCCGAACATTAACCTTGGATAGAGCAATTCATGGTAGGCGGAGCCGAGGCGGATCCCTAGTACAACTAGGAAATTGTGGAGCAGGCAGATTACAATCGCTGGGTGTGATCCCCTTGAATTTAGTACTACAAGAGCATAAAGTAATAATAAAAAGAAATGCTCACAATTAAATCATGACAAATAGGCGGAAGACCCACTCCAGAACCTTAATGGTTCCAAGCTATAAGTAAATTACAAGACGTATGTATAAAGTGATTAAAGCGCAACCTTAACGGAATTACTGCTACGGTCATATACAGGTTCTTTATTTACCAGATGTTACTATTTCAGTTATAGTTATTTGGCTTTATCAGCCTCTAAGAGAATGTTGATACACCCAAAGTATCGCAGCCTTTTGATCATATGACAGTAACTGGCAGAAATATGAGAATACCCATTTGGCCATATTTTAATGTTCAAATTTAATTATCAGCAATTACCCAATGATGATCAGGTTTAATCGACTTCCCAACATTGTTTCGTAGCAGTATGGCTAAGTAGTCTGGGGATGAACCCAGGCAAAGCCAATTGAACCGAAGTTAATGCTATTTGCACCCCTCTTATAAGAAGAAGGGCTAAAGAGCGTCTGGAGGATCGCTCTTTGTGCCCTCTTATGAGAAGAGGGTACAAAGAACAAGTACAAGGGAACAAAAGGAGGCGGCGCTTTTGCGTATGGGGCAAGGGCCGAGGATGGGAACCTCACCCCATTGCACTGTCCCAAAGTTGGTGGGGTTGTCTTGTAGTGCGAGACAACTCCACATCTGTGGAGGTGGAGTCAGTCCCTTAGGGGGCTGACTAGCCGTCAGGGTGAGCTGATGATTTGTTGTTCCGGAGCATCTCAGTGAAGGCGGCACTGGTGGCACTCGCTGTGGTGTTTGTGGGTATTCGGCATTATAATATGCCGCGAGCCCCATACACCACTGGACCCCATCCAGAGCCAGTGGAGGCACGTAAATACGTTTCCCCGCGTCAACAAAAAAAAGTTTAATCTCCCTCGATTTGTTTTCGTTTCATACCCATGTAATTCTAATTACCTGGGTAATATGTATACCCATGTAATTAGAAACCTTCTGTGTATAGTACCAGGAGTACATAAGTACACAGCACACGACTTTGTGTTAATGTGTTAGGGTGTGTGTGTAAACGTGCCAAGACATGTTGAGCCGGGCCGGACGATAGAAAAGATAAGCGCAGCTATATCTACGAGGGTGGATCTAAAAGTTCGTGGCCTAGAGCTATGACATCTTTTTAAATCTACCGTCATTTGTTAGTACGTGTCATATTAATTTATTATGCGCAGTTTCATTCCGATACTGCACAATATAAATTTTCTGTGATTATTTGTTTGAAACAATCTGACGCAATTTTCAATAAGGGAGAAAATTGAACACCGTGCAGTCATTAGGTACCTCAATAAAAAAGGCCTATCACCAAAAGACATCCATCAAGATATGGTGAGCACTTTGGGGGAGTCTGCTCCATCGTATTCCAGTGTCAAGAAGTGGGTAGCTGAAGAATTATTGTATAATCAGTACCATTTGCGTTAATCGGAACAACTAAAACTATAATTCTTCGGGTACTTTTAAAAACTTGGTACATCAGGACATCTGGCATCTCAGTACACCCGTGACCATGGTTGCTGGAAAGCTTCTGAAACATCGGGCTACATAATTAATTTAATAAACCGCGATAAAATCCGTAAAAGTAGTTTTATTGTAATATGTATGGTAATTTTACTGGCCATTGGAAAGTAATAAAAGCCGATTTTCAAAGTGAAGGCAATATAGGTGTGATATGATGAATATTTCTATTAGTATGGGGGGGGGGGGCAAACGAGACACCCATATTTATCCGCACTGTTGTCGTGTCGTTGCCTTCCTTTCATTTCCCCTCCAATGGAGCATGAGATAAAACAAAATATTTTATATAGAACCTCGAAGGAATTATAGGCACTAAAATTGGACACAGTTACTATAAGCAAACTTTCATAGCAGGTACAGGACAGTCATCCGTGCAGGGCCTGTGTCGAAGGGGAAAGAGCAGCTCCCGCACTACTGGATAATACGGGCCTAGCATCGCAACGGGCGTCTCATGGACATCTAGAAACGCTCCCATATCCATCCAAACGTAATCTGTTGGCGTTCCTGCGGGAACAGAGCTGCGAATGAAAAGTGATGAAGGGTCAACCCACACGCAAGACACACCAAGAGCACCGTCTATAGCTTTCGAGTCCCGGAACGGTGAAATATTTTTCTATCGCATCTCGTGTGAAGTAACGGTTACAATGTCGCTTTTCGTGAGGCTTCCGGGAATTCCAGATTCGTAAGACGCCATGATGCATCGCAACCGAATCGAACCAACACGACGAGATCGCTCCGGCTCGGCTGATATCGCCTCGGAAGTATGCAATCCCATTCCATGCGGTCTCTGAGTTGCCCGTGGTCCGTAGAATAACAATTATGCTGTATATGAACTACGTAGAAGGTACTAAAGAAAAATTGAAACTACTTGTGTGACAACAATGAACATGTAGTAACGACTATGATTTTGCGTTTTGTGGGGTAGACGAGAGGTCCACAGGAATCAAGTCACTTATCGAGAGGCCTCGTTTACCTCCTGTGGCTCAAAATACCCCATCACAATAAACGGTGCTTCACATAAGACCTTTTCAGGACATCGGTGGTAATATACTTTTAGTTAACCAAGTCTCGACGATTTACGTTTTACGCTCTCAACACGGAAATTGTTGTCATTGCGTGTCGCTGCATGGTACCGGTACGATTAAAGAAGTATCTCTTGCATAAAAGGGACAGGTAATTCTGGTAATACCATCTCAAAAAGTGAAACGGCACTGAAAGAGATTCATGAAAATGCAGACGTATAGACGTCTACTACTTACTTTAATTACTTACTTTCTACCACCTTAAGTAACTACGGGCGCCCATAGGGGCGCCTGTAGTTACTTAAGGCGGTAGAAAGCTGGGTAAAATGAAAATACCATTGTATTTTATTTTTATAACCCCTCGACGCCGACGTAATTAAGTACTCAAAAACAATAATTCACGTCCAAGTAGATATGAATGTGCGAGCGAAAGAGACACGCGCGTGTGAGCGAGACACGAAGAGGACATTTGTCATCACCTATATACATTTTCGGCTTTTTATTTATAATCGCACCGACCTTGGTCGTGTCATTGATATTTAAAGCACTTGGACCTTACAAGTTATCAGTACCGGTTGATGATTGTTTTATTTCGTTGCTGGTTTTTATGATCACTGCACGTTCCAGAAGTTCGTAGAATATATTAGATATTATTGGTAATTAGATCAGCCCCGGCTTCGCCCGTGAATAAACCTTGCCGGATTACTATCTAGTAAATTATATACTAAAAGCTTCTTCG
The DNA here is from genome assembly GCA_017140195.1 of Eumaeus atala. NCBI lineage: Eukaryota > Metazoa > Arthropoda > Insecta > Lepidoptera > Lycaenidae > Eumaeus > Eumaeus atala. Next base: position 149,721 of record JAFELO010001060.1, on the reverse strand, counting down.
GAAAACGCTATCCACTGGTGAAACCCGCATGAAAATAAGTTCAGTAGATATTGGGAAAAATAATCAAATACGGACAGCTTTTGCAGACTTTGTTTTATACGAAGTATAGATGTTGTAGTAGATGGATACCAACGGGTTTGTTTAGGTTGTTTAATATATAAATCAACACGTACATATTCAAAAGTAGGAAGAAAACAACGGAAAACACAACTCTATCCTTCCTGTATTTCTGATTCCAAGAATCCACGGGTACAGAAGCTGTATTTCACACTTTGTAGTTAGGGGTTGTTTCTGTATGTACATTAATTTTAGCTTTTTGGTATAAGTGTATTACGAAATATGTAATGATAATTGTTCATGATATGTGGCACTCGATTCTCTCTGCCTAGCCCATTAGGTCTGATGCATAATGAAATACGAGAACATAATAAAACTGTGATATATATATATATATATATATATATATATATATATATACACACACACACACACACACACACAAATACCTTCTCGGCAGGCCCAATGGGCTAGGCAGCATGATCATTGTAATAAATGGTAGTAATGCAACAGTCAGAGTTCTACACTAACAACCACATAACCGAGGTTACTTAATATGTTAAATTACAACATGCACCACGTTTGAATCGTTTAATTTAAAAACCGCCGCGCGCCCACAACATGTATAAAAATTTAATTACATTTATTACATGCACTAAACCAACAACGCCGCTGTTTGGTGGCATGTAATTTCCCCTGAGCTCATACGATCGCATTGTAGACTCTGGCAAGTATAACGCTGCCAGCGGGGTCTCAAGTTTTTATTAAAAACACTTTATTATTATCAACATGAGTAGAGACATCTTGGATAAGTATTGGAGTATCCACTGTTATGAATGGTTGTTCCACCCTCTAATTCCAAAGCGTAGATCAAACTGAAACTTTGAGACGCAAGGATTATATACGCGTAAGCGCTAACGCATGTCGCGCATTTTACGCTCAAATGAATGAGCCTTTTCCGCTCTTATGATGTTTCAATTTCCTGCACTATTATATTAATTGTAGTTTGTAACCTAGTATTTTTTTTAGATAGTACAGGGATATCACCAGTTGTATGTCTTGATTTTGTATGTGCGGGCAAACGAGCAGACGGCGCCTCGTGACAGCTACTGATGCCCGTAAACATCCGTATAGACATTATGCTGATGTTTTGTCCTCCTCCCTTCCCCGACCCAAAGGTGAGCAGAAAACTCGCAAACTACCTGGTTCGCGTTACCTTGGCGATGAATGTTAGTGAATGTTTGGGAGGGGTAAATCTCTATTCGTCCCGGGCCTGAGACATAGCTCTTCTAAGAAGCAGCAGTTGCAGGAAAGGAAACGTATGTGCAAATCTCCATCTACTTTTTTAAGGCGAGGTAGTGTCACGCTACAAAGGAGGAGGTAGTGCCATGCATAGTACATGAGACTACAGGAGTACTTATGAAAGGGAATTGGGCCGGCACGACCGGGGAGGTACTTCTTTTATAGACATAAATTCGTAAGAGTGTAGGTTAGGTTAGCTGCATGCAATCTATTTTATGACCGTGAATAAACTTTTCGTGTCTTCATAATTGTCCTACTTTGAACTATGTTGATTTTCACTCATACCAATTTTGCGGCAAATTTTATTCAAGAGCTCTTGGTTGAGATTAACTGGCTACCAGAAAATCTTATAGACAATTGACGAATTATATTTAAAAGCAGAAAATATGCAGGTCCATTAACAAAGATTAAGAAATAACTTGTCTTAAAACCCTTGTAAAATGTTCCATTTCGTCGCGCGATATGATACTTTTGCCAGTATTTGCACTAACCTTAAAAAAATTGGTTATTCGCTTTATCTATTTGTGCAATATTGCACTACGTATTATCAATAAAATCTTAATAACTATTACGTCTTTATCGCCTCCTAGTGCCGGTTTGACGGATACAAATGGGTGCGTTGAACTAGTTTTATTCGCGATAACATTTTTTTTTGGCGCCAGTCCGCGCCATTCTGATAAGCACATTTTTATCTACTGGTATAAAATTGGCGGGTACGCCTAGCGTCACTAGTATTTATCTTTTGTTAATTGTCTTGGTAACAAGAACTTTACAGCCTTATAATTTCTGTAATATTTGCACATAAATATATGTTAGTGTTTTATATATAAAATCAATCACTTTTGCTTGTGTTCCTTGCATGTTAAAACCATTGATCAGACTATGATGAAAGGGTATTTCTAGTAATGGCCTTCCGGGCATAACTAGAAATACCCTTTCGCACAAATAGCTTCTCTATGACATTTGACCCGTCGGTGTTGGCAAGATGAGCTGGACTACTTTCGGAATAATTGGCTTGGGCCAATTTGGCTAGATTGGTCTAGCTCTAAACAGAGAAGTGTGTAAAGAGAGTAGTGGCCCTTGCCCGTCAGTGGGTGACACCAGGCCATAAATATTATTATTAAAAATAATGAATATACTTTATATTATGTACTTTAATGGATACTATAGATATAAAAATGTAAATGTATATTTACTGACGTGTGATACGCCGTTCTGATGTTCATTGATAGAGATTGATGTCAAGAGATGAATCGATAAATATTACGCAGTAATGTTGGTGACGATGAAATGTGTACACATTGTGGATATTTCTACACTCTTCGTCAACGCCTTGACCACACAGAACCATTAATTTACAAAAACAACAAATTGCATAGTCAGCGTCCATATAGTAGATATGCACATACCAAAGTATGAGTAAAGTGAAAACGACTTAAAAGTCATGCGCATGAGGTAGAGTTTGAAAAGTTTATATAATCACGGATGCTTTAGAATGATAGTTCGGCATAATAATACCGCGGTTCATTCGAATGCTTGAAAAAAGGTTTTTGCCATATCCTAGACTGAGTCCGACAATAGCCGGCTCACCCAGGCCCAGAGCACAAAACTCCCAATATATCTTCGAGGGTCAACTTGAATTGGGGCTTCACGAAGCCCCATTTAATTTGCTGCAACTACTATCCCCAAAAACTCGCAGACACGTCTTTATATAGACCTATAAAATACCACAATTACATCGTCTAGAAAAAAAATATATCTTTTTTAACATTTTCAATTCAAAACAATGTCATTAACGCGCCAAGTGTTTAGCATTAAACAAAAAAAAGAAAAAGAAATTGTCGAAAACGGATGTTGTGAGTAAAGAATTGTACACCTGTTGTTATTGAGACGTTTTTATAAGGAGCCGAGTATCTGCTACATCCGGAGTCGTTCAGACGCTAACGTAGGTCGCTTGGTGGACCGTCATGCTAATGTCAAACCCATTACTGCTTTACGTCACTAATTTATTATGATAAACTGCATGTGCCGCGGTGGCTCAGGGGTTAAGGCGCTATTTGCATTTCCTGCAGGGGCTGGGGTTGATTAAGCACGTCTCGTGATCGTAGTAACCATGTTCAACCACAGAACGTGAGGTCCGGTGTTCGAGTGCCGGGTCGGGGCCATAAGTTTTATTAGGATTTTTTAATTTCTAACAATATTCTAAGTCGGCGGTGTTACACTACCGTACCCCGAAGAACACGTCAAGCCTTTCTTGCTCTGGAATTAACATAATATAAGGCACCTTTTTGAAAACTTACGATTTGATCATTAATTATCAAAGTGGGAGTCATCATTAGCAGCCGGACGACGTCCACTGCTGGACATAGACCTTCCCATAGGGCAGGCGCCTTAAGTCACGTCTAATATAATGGCGGGGGTTTATCTTGTATATGTTAAGAAACTGCAGACCTAGTGATTTGACAGACCTGGAATCCTCGCGATAGAGTCCCGATTAAGTCCAATGATGATTCGTGAGGCGATTGAAATTAAAGAGCACCCAAATTTTAAAAGAGAAGATGGTTGGGTTTTACCATCTACTTGGGATCCGGTAACAAATATAATTAAACCAAAAACAAAATATGTCTCATCCCAGCTGCAAGACACAATAAGCTCTTTTTGTATTAACCGGACTAATAAATAGTTGATGAATCTGCTGCATAGAAATACTCAACAACACGACTAAATCCTCAGAAGTATGTCGGGACCATGATAGCCGAAAGGTTATCGAAACGTCGGGATGAAGAAAAATAAGAACCTCGGTCGAGATAGAATTTTCTTTCAGTGACGAAATTTCTGCTGCCGAGAGAAGCGACAGTCTCAGTTCTAATAATATTTTATTTTCAGCGTCTAATTTTCGTTTCTTTACACCTTATTAGTGTATCTGTTTATTTATTAAAATACATGTTAATTTTCTAACAACTTATAATTGACTACAATTTTTTTTTCGGACCTGTACTTTAATCGTAAAATTTATAATTTTTGTCTGTATACATATCAAAAGTATTTGTCACTATATTATATATGGATTTATTTGTCATTTATACCTGAAATCTATTTTTAGAATTGTTTTTATTTCAGGATAGCAAAAGGGTTTTGATGCATTCCTTCATTATGGAGATTATGTCTCTTTCCACAGGTAAATCTTAAGAACCGCGATAAAAATCCGTTTTTTTATACAACAGAGGGGCAAACGAGAAATCGGAGCCTTTTTACGACTACCGACGCCCACGAACATCCACATAATTACTATGCCGATGCGTTGCCCTTGTTCACCCTCAAAGGGTCACCAGCTACTCGCAAACCGCACGAAACGCGACACGGAAGATGGCGGTACTATGTGAGCGAGAGGTACCTCCCCGGTCGTGCCGGCTCAAATTCGTTGCATAGAAGTATGTAGTGTCATGCACTATGCATGGCACTGCCTCCTCCTACGGCAGCATGGCAAAACCTCTTCTACAGTGTCATAATAATGAATGACTATATAGTCATAATAATGAATAACATCCGCGTAAATATACGAAAACAATGCATTTTTGTGTTCAGTTTGTAGGCAGCCCTTTTATTATAGGTCTCGCATTGTCTGTGTTATAAAATAGTGCAAAGAATTAGATTTGATGTCGTTCACCTTCCGTGAAAGTTCTCTTTCTTTTATAACTTGATAAAAATGCCCTCGGGGAAGTAAGAACAGAAGCTAGTGAACCCCAAGTGGACAAGAGAATGCGCTGCTTGGCATCCGCTGCATCGCATTCGTGACACCGTACACTTGTCAGCAGATAACGTCAACGGTATCGAACACGGACAATAAGTCTTATCGGTGTCAAAATAAAATTGTAAATCGTTTGCAGGTCGGTGTTCGAGGAATGTCAACTATGCGCAACTACGACTTTGATATAACATAACAGTCACTCAACCACATTAAGATTCATCATCATCATTATGAGCCACTGCTGGACATAGGCGTCTTTCAATGAACACCAAGCGACTTGGTTGTTTGGTGTCGCGTCTGCTCCATAGTGACATAGCCGAGTGACGGCGGTACCATCTATCGGATCGGCGACAGGCAGCAGTGGCGCCGGTCCCAAACCTAATGTACGATTGCCAATCCGCCTGCTCGGCGTGGCAATTGTGTACCTTAAGTGGACGACAACAGCAAAATTCGGCCCCTAGTTCCCATTAGGATTACGAAGAGTTTATTGCTTACGTAAGTTTTAAGTGAATATCATTCATACTCAACTACTTCAATCTACCTAAGCGGAATACTGACTTCTAAAACCCAAGTCATCTTATAAATTCGCAAATAAAATTACCTTCTGATGTGTTTTTCAGCATGTAAATATAGTGTTATAGTGGTTTAGGACAAAAGCATACTCAACCTTTATATACGACAACAAGTCGCACACAGGCTTATAAAGGAAGAAGTTAAATGCTGTAAAAGTAACAACGCTGTGTCCAAACATTGCCCCTTAGTGTTACAGTCGGGTAATCAAACGTTGAGAAGAAGTGAAGAAATTACGAACGACAATTATTCGAATACCACTGAAAGTGAAGCCCTCTACAACCCTAATCAAAAATCAACTAAAGATCTCATGATTTTCTACCGAATACGCTCATATGACGGAGGCAGTGGGAGCGTTAATATATGAGAAGTACAAACCGTAATGTTTACAAATACACTACAAATTAGAACAACTTATCTGATACAGACAATAACAGCCCTTGAAAACAAAACAAATCAAACATTGAGGATACAATCGATAAATCTTGATAAGACAAACTGTTGTACTTGATATCATCATAACCACCATTATTTTACACTGGTGTCTAATTTTCTGACCATGGTAATAATAATTACATTATAATAATATAAACATTATCATATCGGGATGCATCTTTCATATGCGGGAGAGTCGACCTCACACCTGGTCTCGTTGCATGCGAAAAATGGTGAGTTCTGGTTACTGGAAAATATTCCGCAATTTTGTTCGCATAATTATTTATGTAACTGTGAATGTGGAGGAAGCAATGTATGGTATGTAAAGATGTTGATAAGTGGCGCTCCGTCCCCTCTGTCTACCACATCGGGGAACTTGCGAGAAAATGTGTTGTTAATGTTGTAATTTTTGTGTTTTATTCAACGTGTTGTTAAATTTGTTTTTTTTTTTGTTATGTTACCATAACGACAAATTCCAAATTTAACAATTCACGTTCAATGAGAGATAAAAATTTCTATATAGGTAAAACTTTGACATCATATAATTTGCAATTTACGATATTTTTTCAATGCTAAATTCTGTTATTCAAGATAAAGAAAAAAATTCAAAAATCTAATTGGTTTTTTTTAGATAAACATTATAGAGACTGGAAGCTATAGGCAGGCCGATAACGGTATACGTTCGTCGTTGATAGAGAAAGGAAGAAGTGAAACGCCACTCTATCTTTGTCTATCTAACCTCGCATGCGTATTTTGCAGAAAGAAATGAATGAGAAAAAGAGAAACGCGCTTTCGTCGAAAACGTCCGTTTTGAGCTAGCTTCCCTTCTATCTGTATTATTTTTATGATAACGATCTACGCGGTACGGCAAGCAAAGAGCAGTTACGTTTCATTGAAAAAATGCAAAGTGTAATCTACAACACGTATTTTTCTATGGCGTTTAATTAATCATGTCACGATCATGTCCAATTACAAGACTAAGTAACGAACCATTAACTCAATTAACAAGAAACAAATTTTTAATTGCGCATTGTTAAAATGATTACTCAGAGACCACTTGTTCCGGTGAAATTATTCGCGAAAGGACGAAAGCAAAAACGATAATTGGAAGCAAAAATTATTCACGGCTAAATAATGTAATATCTTTGCCAGTGTTTGTTTAGCGGCAACTTCGCTCACAAATCGCATTTGGGTGCTTTTTTAGGGTTCCGTATCACAAAAGTAAAAACGGAATAATAACCTGTCATGCTCCTGCCTCCCGTGAGTACAGAACCCACGGTGTGTACTCACCTACTCGCACTTGACCTGTTGCTTTTGTCATAGTGCCTACTTTTCCAAGTGATACTTATTTAACATCACTTAGCAAATTTAATACGTAGGATAAGTTTTGAGCAAAGATTTAAAAATATATTTAAATGTGTAAAGCTTGGCACACACTCTTACTGTAGCACTTCACATATTTAGTAATAATAAACATAGAAGAACATTGTTATGAACGCGGATCCGTATAACCACTATGACGTAAGAGTAACATAATTTTGACACGAACCTCGATACATCCTTAATAGGAATCGATTAATAAAATTATCATGGGCTGTGACATCACTATTTCCACGTACGAGACAAGGAGTGGCGCTACTCGATAAGCCGTTATGAGTCACGTCACTACTCCGTGTCGATAGAATTCCAATCGTTTGATAAGCCATTTCGCATTCCTCAGTAGGAATAATCCTATGAAACGTCGCTATCAAAGTCCGATATAAGATAAGCACTGTTGAGAAGTCTGTCGCCAACCGCCATCGAACTCATATAACAAATTGTTGTCTCTGCACTTGTTTTCTTTTATCTCTCGAGAATTCACGAGGTTGTTTTCTTCAAATAGAATAAGAATGTCTTTATACAACTCTAAAAGTATTGTTTTACGCTACTTCCTTTATTTATACATATAACAATTTATTCATTTTATTCGTTCAACAAATTTGAGTTTTAGAGATCTGTTATGTTATGCAGTATGTAGATGTATCTACCTAATAGGTTAGTCGGATTTTTAAGACATGTATATGCATCAGATGTCCAACCCAATCGCGGGTGCCGTGGTCAGTCAAAATTTTGAATTGGCCAGATAATCATGTTCATACTTTTTCAGGATTACACGCACAATTACAAGCACATTACTCCTGTTGACATGTAGTTCTTTGTAGAGTAGTTGGTTTCATTTTTACGTGCGTTGTATTTGATAGAGTATATCTTACCACGTACCGTGTACACTGAAGTGTTAGGATGTAATCTCTTACCTGACAACAATAAAAAATGTATTAACAATAAACAAGAGCACTATATAATAATTATATAAATGATTTTTAATTTTTTTGTACATCAATTATTAAAATTATGAATATGAAGGATTAGAATAGAGGAAAGGATTATAAACAATTTTTTTTAAATCGTGGTGAATGCATTCGGTTTTCGCTGCTGCCTGCCCGAGTAAAGATGTGTTGTTGTTTAGAAACAATTAATAATTTTTCGGCATTGTTAATTAATTTGGTGGCTACGTAAGTAATACTCAAATTAATACAGCTGATCCGGTCACGCGTTACTTTGGATTTTACAATAGTCTTTAAATTTTTATGAATCGAAATAGAAACATTGGAATTAGAAATTGACTAAATATATATGCGCATTTTCTCAAAATCAATTCAGTAGCTTCTTAAACAAGCCCAGACGAGATAGTCAGCAATAAGTCGTCGTTCTACAAAGGTCAAGACTGTCGATACAAATAGAACGTGTTAAAAACAATGTGTTGCAACATTAATATGGCGCTGTAGTAAAAGGTGGGCTTCCTAGAACATGTATTTCATTGTAATACCGAGCGATAGTCGACATTGCCGACACACTCCAAACAAGCCACCATTCTTAGAATCACGACCGCAATATCTGATTAATTGATGGCTTCTTTTTACACCACTTTCCAGAAATATTACTGGCTGTTTGAAGTACGGTCAGCACCGAGGGTCGGAGAGGTCCAGAATGCAAAATATTTGTACAACCTGCACAGATCGCTCAATTATCTTAACACCAAAAAACACTGCGACATTTGCTTGATTTGAGGATTTCCTGTACGCAGTCTACTTCTTAAAGGATAACCCCTGTGTCCTGTGTCATGTTTCCTGGTATGGATCCTGAGAAGCCGGAGAAAAGGACAACGCATCTGCTGTATGACAAATGTGTCTATGGGCCTCGAAAGTCATCAAAGGGCTACTATACTCGTTTCCCCCTATACCGTACATTCGTACAAGTGTAATGCAGATGAGTTGTCCTTCTTTCCACCTCAATCCAATGGGCCTACTGACTTGACTATTCACAAATAGCAGGAAAAGCAGAAGCGAAACAATCACTTTACGGCGGTTTCGTGTGAGGCAGTTTGTCTGCAATACAGAATATCAGTACCTATTACTAAAACCTTTATATATTTTGATTCGAAGCACCGGGTCCGTGAGATGAACTAGGATTACTTATGTTATGAATGTGACGCTACGCTTAGAGAAACACGAATGAATGATGTTGAAATATACTTTACGACTTATTCTCATACTATTTTTTTTATTAACGCGGGGATGACATTTAAAATATATTAAACAAAACTGAAGAAATTTTGAAAAACTCCCCAATAAATGACTACTTCCCGTAGATATAGGTACGTACTTAAAAAATATCATGAGCTCTGTCCCTATCGCCTTTTGTGTTTCTAGAAAAAAAAATAGTCGATAGTCTTACTTATTAAGACACTTGGACAAGCCAAATTCAGTGATTACTTCCGAAAAGGAAATATTTCCCGCCTTGTCAAGTCGAGCTCGGCCGTGAACACACCAGCAGCACACCAACAGTCACACGTGCAGCGCGCGCACACGCTCGTCACCGTTCACACAGTAACGGCCTTCGGTGTCGTAACGTCAACGTCACGTGTTCACGTTTCACGACGCACACACACACGCACGTGCGACGTCGCCAGCTACCCGGAGCCCACGCATTTACGTGCACGGGGAGTGGGATTAGGAAACGTACCACGGATTAGGAACCTTCATTAGCCCTGTACCTAAGTATGTAAGCGATCGAATTTTGCCAAAACGTGCTCAAAAAATATCAAATAGATAATTTGATGTATGTATTTAATTTCATTTATTTGATCTTTTTTTTTGGTGCGTAATCAGAGCAATGTTTGAAGAAAACCGTAAGTTGCCATAGAAATTTATATATTACCGACATTAAAATTCTATATCGATTTTCAAAATATTTTTTGGAATTACAACCACGAACGACATCTTATCTTAAGGTTCTATGTGTAATTACAAGCCATAGGGCTTGTAATCACAAATAAATACACAATTTAGCATTTTTTACTGCACCCCCAAAGGGCAAGATCTCTCTTATTTGCGTGGTGAAACTCATTTATGAACTTCAAACCTGGGTGGATTCAGCTGGGATGCTTCCGATCCTAATAAGACCTGATGACTACTGGCTAAAATCACCGCAGATGCCTCTGGAGGCTGTTCAGTAGATCGTGAATTTTATACGATAAATACCAATTGATCTCAAAACAAACTTGTATGATGTATATTCGTTTGTATGTACGCGCAACACCCATAAAACATTGACCGAAATTTGATGTGGTTCTCTATATTGAATGTCTAAATTAAAATCTGTCACATGTTTTGAGTATATGTGTATGTATGCTGACTAAAACCCGAGAAAAGCTATAATAACATTCATCCTCATATAAAGTCATGGGCAAACGTTAACATCATGAAGCTAAAGAGTCCGTTTGTTTGGTTGAGCGCGTTAATCTCAGTAACTACTAGGCCGATTTGGAATATTATTTTAATATTAGATAGCTCATTCAACGGGGAAGGCTATGGCTATATACCATCACGCTTATACACGAATGATTCAGTGGGACCGCAACTAGTGTAGTAACATAATTATAAATAGATGACTTACTATGTAAGGTGACATACAAAATAAACAGCAAAACAAAAATAAGTGCACCATTACTGTGACTGTCGTAACAGATTAGAGAAATACGATAGAAAGAAACTCTCCCATAAACGAATAGAAAGAAACTCTCCCATGTGGAAAATTCATATCACGAAATGGTGAGACCTCAGCATGATATAAACATTTACTCGTATTAATCCATTTATGCATATATTAGTCAATCAACAAGTCCTAAACGCATATCGCATCATCATCAACGCCGTCTCTCCACTGTTAGCTGGAGTCCTGTTTATACTCTATAAATAGAGCATCCTCGAAGCTCAGGCACTAGACGCCAACGCAACTTGATGTACAGTTATTTTTAAACCGCCAATCGATATCTATTTCTATCAGCATTTCAATTACACTTTATTATTTATAGGCGACTTGCAGGAGCAATAAATCTCCGAATATGCGAACGTAATTAGCAAAATAATAAAATATGAATAGATGGATATAACACGTGATTCCTTATGTTTGTCTGTTGCTTAATCACTGACAAACATCAAAACATTTTTCGGCATGGAGAATAGAATGAGTGGAAGATGAGCATGATGATATTCCTGTAGCCGGTCTACAAGCAACAACATGGGTTGGGGGAGGTTTTTGGTGGTGCCTTGCGAGTGGCAGAGTATCAGCTGTCTAGGCACTCCTTTTTTTAAAGGGGTTTAGATTGCGAAAGAATAAATATGACATGACAGACAATGACCTGTACAAGCACCTAAGTGCTTCCTTACCAGCACGTTTTTATGGAAAGTCATATTACAACGACTCATTCCACGCAAAGGAAGGCAGGGGAGGAGTCGCATGTTCTGTTATCAGGACATATTTCTCACACGATATTGTAATGGTTCTTAAAGTTAATCAAGAAGGGGTGAAAGGATAAGAATGACATTGTTATCCCGTAAAAAATGGGAAGACGGAAATGTGCTATTTTCAGTACTGGAATAATAAAGCTTTTCTTCTCTCTTATGTTCTCATCTATCACCAATATTTATTCTCGCCTTACCAGGCAATATATAATCCACTAATATTTAATAGTAACATATTTGTGGTTTATACTCTAAGAACAAAATGGGAAAAATTATTGTATATAAATTTAAAGCACCACTTGCCTAGCAACAATTGCGGAAAAGAGGTATCAATTTCAATACTATGTTAAAGCAATGATTTATCGATGTGTGTATTTCTTTTCCTATTAAAACATATATTTTTGGAATACATAGGAAGAAGACCAAGAGTAGAGAGGCATTCGGTGTCTACCGACGCCCATTAACATCCATACGGTAATGAAGATTGCACTATTTTACTTTGCCCAGTGTTCAAAGATGGCAATGATGTCAACATGTGATAGATTTTCTTAAAAACCAGAACTGATTTTCACCAATGGACAGAGCGATTCCAGAGAGTTATGAATATGGAGTAGGCAAGTCAGGTATTTAAGGACCGCGACATGATGCGCTCCGTTCTCTCTGCCTACCCCGTTAGGGAACTGCCGTGATGATGTATTGTTGTTGTTGATTCCTGAGAAAGGTTTCCGTGTATTATTTGCTATGGTAGTATCCGCGAACCGTGTTATTCGCAGACGAAGCCGGGGCGGGTCGCTAGTAATTTATAGCAAATATTTGCTTCCTTAGTCTTAGTTATATTTTCGAGTACCATATACCCATCAGATCTTATCCAGGATCGGTGGGTGGCGTGCGGAGACTGACAGCGAGCAGTATACTGTTAAGTAAATGATGATGATGTAGATGAAACAAGTCCACGGTCAGTATCTACGTACATAACATTCAATTAATTACAACTGTATTTCAATAAAGTATTGATATTAAGTACAGAATAGCCTCTGGGCCCAGACGCCCACGCTCACGAGTAAGCTGAACTCACTTATTACTTCATAATTTATTTATACACCTTACAGTTGTCAATTGTACAAGAAATCCCATTTACTTATCTTTTTTTAATATTATAACGGGGGATAGTCGAGCGGCCAGAGCTTTGTGATAATTACCGACGCTCATAAATATCCGTATAATAGTTATGCAAAAGTTTTGCCCTCCTTTCCTCCTCCCCTCCAATGCGCCACCGGCTATTCACGAGCCGCACGAAACGCGACAGCAAAGCTATCACTTTACGTCATTACACTTCCTATTACTGACATTTCTATTCCAAATATTCTTTAAGTATTCACAATGCTTGAAGGCGTGCGTTATACTTAAATGTTGGGGTACGTTTTTATTGTATTTTCTTCAATATAAAAAGGTGCTGATTGTATCGGCAATACTTTTGTCACGAAAAACGACCTGCCTGAAGGAAATCCCAGAGGTGGTAGATTTATTACAACTCTTATGTATTTAAATTTGTGAATAGTACTACTAAGAATGTTGCAAAGTGAATCAAAATACTAAAAATAGAAGGGTTTCTTAAAGTATAGTGGCCCCACTTTAAGAAACCCGGACCTCTTGTAGGAGCGTAGCATATATATCAAGGGTCCGTAGAAAGAGTTGGCACAGATGTGGCAAGCGACATGCGCATTTCCATAAATTAGAACTTTTTGACAGTAGAATGGATAAAATTTTCAAATTGGTCTGTTATTGCAATGAGTTTAGGACACCCTGCTTATGCATTTTACCTTTAATAAACATTTAGCGCTATAAAAAAGATAGTTTTTCACGTAGTAATAAAGTTGAATAAAACATAAGCACATATGAATTTAGCGTCGCTATACGTGACACATCCCCGGGGCTACATTAAAATAGATGTAGCAGAGTCAAAATTGGAACTTTAGCCATAAAATTAATGATAATGTGTATATGTGTATACATTTGAAAACAGATATAACACTGATAATAACTCTAGCACTTAAATAACTGTTTCTGCTGCCAAATGGCAGGACTAAATCCCCATCGGAGCCAAAACATTCACATTCCTTGCCTCCGGTTCAAGTTGTATACGAGTTGTGGTTGATCGGTCGCTTTAGCTAAAGCAACACATGTACCGAGTGCCATATGTCCCGATCCTTACGTGTGAGTCTTGCTTCCTCCACGTTCATCGTTATCTTTGTACAAATAAGCCGTTTTCAGCTTTCCACGAAAGATGCTAAACAGTACGTAGATCTAAGGCTAACTGGACAAGAGATTCAAGAGTCTAACCAGGGGAAGGAGCTTTCGTATTGGTACTACACTAGTAGAAACGTTCCTGTATGAGATTCAATATTTTTTTAGAATCCAGCCTCCCGTAAATTAAAATGTAGGTTGATTATAACATAAGTATTGATTTATGTTATTACATCAGGAGGCAAGGCGTGTATGTAAGTATGATTCGTGGCGCTCCGTGCTCTCTGCCTGCCCTATTAGGGGTTATGGCATGAAGATGTGTTGTTGTTACAATAATATATTAAACGATTCTAATCCACATTTATTTAGAGATCGTTGAAACACGCTCGCTACGCTCGACACACCTCGCTAGCAGTGGCGCCGTTTGCTTGCCAGCGTGGGCCCGCCCTTAGAGCCTGCCCACTCGGCTGCGTGGGCTGATTGCTCCCTACTAGCTCGTGCTATCATGTTGATTTGTCACTTGATGAACTCAATACTTCGGGCGATCTCTTTTCGATTGGCAGGCAATTGTCGAAAATTTGCTATGTATATAAATAGCTATACATATCTTCTATATCTGTAACGTTTACTTTTATTTTGTTACTACTTTTTTGCAATTAGCTCTCATTATAAGTGGTGTGATCTGATCCCTGTTCTCACTAGACATCTTGGAACAACCGCAGATATTGGCAGTACCTCGGGTAGCAACAACGCCTCTCGAAAACCGGATTCCTTTACTACTTGGAAGCATTATTGCTTAGTAGCACTGTATATTTGTATAAGGTTGGCGGTTTAAATCATAATTACTAGATTGAGTACTCCAATAATAATCAATAAAACCCTTAAGCGCTGTCTAATCACCAGCTGGACTGGTGAGAAACAAACCAAAACAGTGACATCTTGTCATGGAGTAAATGTTTTTTTTTTCTTTTTTTTTCGGACAGTATAAAGATTGTAGAAGCCCAATACAGCTTCAGTGTGATGCTAAGAGGTATCTCCTGGCGACGAGACTGGATTTGGAGTCTGGAGAGGGGTTTGGAGTGGGAGAGATGAAACCAGATATGAGAGTGTTTGTAACAGCAAATTTAACTATTATTATCAAGGTAGAATATAATATATATAAAATAATAGTAGTTATGATGATGTTAAGCACAACCGTTTGTCTTAACAAGAGTTTGTTTTAAACAAAAATTTTTTTGTACGAATGATGAATTACATAACTAATTCTATAATTATAATAACTTATAGTTATTATTGCTCTATATTGATTGCACAACACAATACTGGTGTTTCATAATTACATTTGCGGCCATTTGAAACAATAACAATTATTTGGTCAAAGTTTACAGATAAGAAGTGAACTGGGCAAAACCAGTACCGGGCTGTCTTAAAATATCGTTCGTATTTGTTCTTTAAAACAATGGATGTTATTTCAATTATTAAAAAGGAAAATCTCAATTCAAATTTGGATGATTCCAAAGACTGGACAAAAATACAATTATAATTATCAGTCATATCCGTGTGGTAAAAAAATCTGCCCAGTGTTATTTAAAGAGTGATCACATGATGGTGAATAAACTTCGTCTAAAAAACTTCAACAAAATGAAGTGCTATAAAAGTTCAAAATTCATCGCAGTCATTTGTGAAATTCGTCAAAGTTTCAATACGTAAAGTCACATAAATACTCATAAAAGTGTGAAATATAAAAAAGCATCTGAAGCAACAATTTTGCTACAACTACGTACAAGCAGTAACAATATAGAATAGTTCCACACTCAATAACAATAAATCCAACTCGTAGGTGTTAAAATATTATAGCTACTCATGTTATACCGAGGAACAGAAGGGAAACTTGTATAAAATGTACAAGAGATCATTATTGACCACTTAGGTCAGCTGCAAACATTCTTAGCAGGCCATCGCTCCACTCTTCTGTAAATGCGTCTCAAGATAAACACACTCTAAAGCACAAGAGCACAAGATTGAGAATCGAGTGTCACTCGAAGACTGTTGACTCCGAGATATTGCTCGCATAAATGCAGTCCCCGGTATGCATTGGGTCTTTTGCGATATTTTTGCGATCGGGGACGTATTTCGCGCGAATTCTTCCTTATAGCTACTATAATTTTTGACCGCAAATAAACAAGTTTCTACTGGTGAAATCCGTATCAAAATCATAACAAATTTACCTGTAGCAAGTACCTATGCTGTTTACGGGCGTCGATATTCACCAAAAGAACATTTGTCAAGTGGTATTCGATTTACAAAATATCCTCGTATTTAACTCTAGTTGTTTTTCCTCAATTGTCGCCTTCCACGATAGCTCTTAAAATACCAAACGGTTATCAGATACGGGACAGCTGCTCTGGACCATGTTTTCCTGTAAACATGGATTTTCCCTACGCAAGTTTAGTTAGATACAACACATGTACGTTCCATTTGTCCTGTGAAGTTGTTATTTATAGATATAGGATACATATATTTGTTACTTAATTTAGAGATATAATTTAAAATGAACGGTAAATGTTATCGTTATGTATGTAAATAGTAAAAATATGACTATTCATATTTTTACTATTTACATACATAACGATATGCCTGAATACAACTCAGTTTGTAACAAGGCGGTTAATCCGCGTGTTAGCCGCGGATTCGATTTCCTCCAAGGTCATGGATGTTTATATATGTATTTCTATACTAAATATCCTAAATATATATCTTAAACTTATAAAAAATAATTATATTAAATTTGCACAGGACCCCACCCAGGGCCGGTGAAGGCACGTAAATGGATTTCCCCGCGTAAACAAAAAAAAAAAAAGACTAGGTTAACGTGGTGTGACAAGTCCACAGATCTTATTATTATTTACACCTATTACTATTCGGCAGGTTATGCGCATACTTCATCAGTGATAAGTTAGTGTATCCCGTTGAAATGAAAATTAACATACAAATATGCTTTTGTAACATTGGCATAATAATTAATGAAAGATATCCTATAATTTTAAGTGACTGGCAGAATACATAGAAAATAACAAAATCATCTGAAAACTAAACTAGTTTGATTACTATTTACACAATTCTGTATGTATGTAAAAGAAAATCAATATACAAGTTCATATTTACATTTAGTTTAGGTGTTAGGTATTCTTCAGAATAACCCGATAGATTTGAAACTAAATAAGGCATACAATAATATATTTTATAATACTCATTCAACTACGTTTTTTTTTAACATTTTCCTTACACAAAATTTAAAAATATGCGACACGAATACCAAAGATACTGACTAAATTAATTCATAATTTTTCAATATCTCGCACAATCAGCAACTAATTGCAATTATATGTCAGCATTAAGAGTAAGCACTCGCAAGTGACACGAGCATGAATCTACATGTAGCCGTCAATGTGGCCTCAGAACGAAGCGAAACGGTAAGTGCATACCGAGGCTGACCGACATGAATATTTAACTTATTTTGCATGTTAAAAGCAACGGTGCGCGCGCGCACCGCACCGAGCGACGCGACGTTGCGTCACTGCTTGCACGCCGAGCTCTTGCTATCCACACATCCGCGGCTGGCAACAGTGTACAACTGGCTGAGGTAAGTAATAACGTCGATGCCGTCACATTGAAGTTCAGCTGTGTATTTTTTTTCTTTTTGCGTACTTATGTTAAGGAATTAAAGAGAGAAAAACCCGACTCAGCTTCATCCCTATGATGCTTGTCGGACGAGTGGATAGTTTGGTGTCGAAGAGGCGAACGGGAGTATGGATATGCGAGTAATAATAGATAATTTAACGTGGCTGGACGGAATAACTACTTCTATTCTTGCTCATAATTATTCATCACACAATTCGGTTACACACCCGCTGCAAAGCCGGTAGCGCCGCCAGGGGAGTGGGATTATTTCGGTCTCGAAACAACTTCCTCTATAAATTGGGAAGCTCTGAGGTCTGCCCTTAAAGTTTGCGACACGCACTGAGGACTCAGATACTATGCACTCCTCAGGAATATGGTCCGCCTCGTCTTTTTCCCTTGCAGCCGCGCTGGCCTTGACACCTTTTAGGACGTAGACAAAGACATTGTAACGTTTAGGATGTAATATCTTCTTGTTTGATCCTTAAAATTGATTTTAAACGGCATAAAATCTGCATACATTAGACAACTCCTATTTTCATTACTAAATATGATCCTTGAACGATAGGATGGATATGTATTTGACACTGAATACGCGTAGGTTGTCGGTTGTATTGATGATAGAAAATAGACTTGACTATTTGCTATATATAATTTCAACAGAAAATATGGGTTGTCCTTAACATCAGCTTCGGCAACGTAGATATGAGCAGCACATATTCTAAGCAAAAACAAAGGATCAGCGCCTAGTCTTCCGTAGTACATAAAAATACTTGCTCGTGATAAGATTTTTAACGCACAGCCGAAATGATTGGAAATATCGAGCTGTAATTTTATACACATGTAGCTTTTATAACTAGAGCATCTGGATGAGATAGATGTTCTGAAAATTTCATCCCTTAGGGGTGAAATAAGGGAAAAAAATTATACAAAAAAAAGCATAATTTACACATGCAATACATTTAATTACTTATTCAGATTCGGGATTCGAATACGCGTCAACGGTCATCTCACCACAACACAGACGTTTGTGTACTAACTCCAAATCGTAAAATCGTGTTAGGAAATAAGTGCGGTGAGTGAGGAAGGAAGCAGTTAAATAAAAAATAAATAAAACTGGCTTACACCTCATAAATGGCCGCGTAAGTCACAATCGACAAGAGTTATATTTTGTAATATCGCGGAAACAAGTAACTAGATTATACGTGAAACGATAAGGAGGACTTTACAATTATTTCCTGCGTATGACTAATAAACGATTTTGAGTTTTATGACACAAGTATGAGTTACCATTTTCATCCACCGAGTGAATGTAAACAAATTTTTCGCGTTTATATCGGGATTTTGTATTCTCCATTTATTAATTATTGAGTCTATAATAAGCATTTGCAGACTTAATTATGAATGGATTGACATGCAATTTATATGTCAACCAAACTGCATTAGAAAGCAGAGTAATTTAAATTTAAAATTCATAAGTTTTTGATTAGCCAAAAAGAAACAAAATATTTGACATTTGAAAATGCAAACAATATAAGGTCCACTAAGACTTTTTGATGTATCATGAAAATAATAAAAACATTAACTTGTTTAACTTATGTAACTACAAAATAATGTTATTGATTATAATGTAGGCTAACAATTGCTTAAAATAATGATCAGGAATTGTTTTTTTATGTTCATAATAAAATTGGCCATTTTGAATTAAAAACATGAAAAAGACAAACTACTATTCTTGTCACTTTTGTTTCTTCTTTTTAATAGCGAGTATGTCCTCCTCTCTTAGCAATACACTCCAGAAGCCTCGTATGCATACTCTGGATTAAATTCCTCACGTTTTCATCTGGAATGTCGTCCCAAGCATCTCGTAAAGCGTCTATCAGCTGCTGTTGGTTGTAGACCCCTTGCTTATTCTCTCTAAATCTTCGTTTCAATTAGTCCCACATTGCTCGATCGGATTTAAATCCGCACTGTTAGCTAGCTGGCCATGGTAATACCTCAATATGAGGCCTGATAAGGTCCTCGATGTAACGTTCTGCAGTTACGGTACCCGAATTTAAAATGGTGAGCTCGGTTTTACCGTGTAAACTAATCCCACCCCAAACCATTACGTTAGGACCACCGAAACGGTCAACTTGGTGAATGCAGGACTCAGAAAACCGCTCGCCGCGTCGTCTCCACACTCTAACACGCCGATCATCATTGAGAAATTTTACTTTGCACTCGTCTGTAGGAAGCACCTGCCCCAATGATTAATCCCCCAGTACAAATACTGACGGGAGAATCTTAATTGGTTTGCACGTTGAACCCTGCTCAGAGGAATTCGAACAACTCATCGTCTTGACGTTTGCTGGTCCTCGTGCAATCGATTACGTATAGTTAGATCGCTGACACGGGTACCCGTTGTCGGCCGTAGGTGGTGTTGTAACTTACGGGCCGTTACTGTACGATCAGTTAGTTGGATGTACCAATCCTCATGAGTCGTTGTTATGCGAACTCTACCTGAACCAGGGCTCCTGGCAACACTGCCAGTGTCTTGAAAGCGATTCCATACATTTTGGACAGCTCTTCGAGAAGAACCCAACTGCAAACCCACGTAGCGCTAGAACGTCCTTCTTGAACATAGTTATGGCTCTGATTGCTGTAATTGAATCCATGTGCCTTCGTACTGGTGGCATGATTAACGCGAAATGACCGATGAATCAATTTAAATTGAAAAAATAATACTTTTTTCCTAAGTAATTAAACTAATAAATATGATAAATAATACCTAATAATACTAAATGAGTCCTAATCTACGAGGGGTGATTGATAAGTATCCTTTAAAAAACTTTAATAATCTATTTAAAACAATTTTATTTTTCAACGTAGTTTCCTTCTACCTCGATGCATTTAGTCCAGCGTTTCTCCACTACCGTTACACCAGTTTGATAAAATGTTTTCTCTAACCCCTCAAAATACTTGTCTACGGCGACATTGACTTCATCATTTGATGAAAATCTTCGGCCACCAAACCATTTCTTCAGATTCGGGAATAAGTGGAAGTCGTACAGGGCGAGATCTGGTGAATAGGGGAGGGATGCGGTAACAATTCCAACCGCAATTCATGGAGCTTAGCAACTGCAACCCTTGACGTGCGTTGTCGTGGTGGAGTAAAGCTTCCTTTTTGGTTAAATGAGGCCGCTTCTTTCGAATTTCATCACTAAATTTTTGCAGCAAGCTTGTATAATACTCTCCATTTAATGTTTTTCCTCTTTGCAAATAATCCACTAAAATAATCCCTCGGGCATTCCAAAAAACAGTCGCTATCACTTTGCCGGCCGACAAAACAGTTTTTGCTTTCCGTGGCGCAGGTTTTCCGCTCTCGGTCCATTGCTTAGGTAGTTCCTTTTTTTTTCAGGAGTATAATGATTTATCCATGTTTCGTCTACTGTCACATAAAACTCGTTAGTATGACGCTTAAACAGCGCCAAACACTCGAGGAGATCGGCCGTCTTGGCGTTCATTGAAATTGAGATGATGATGATGATGATGAACTTCCAAATATACAGATGCGCTGCCGTCCTTCACCCTATCCCCACATTGTGCCAGGAGAAGTTGAAATTTTCTTGTATGTTAAAATTATTCATGTATTTTATAATAGAGATATCGATTAAGTGTATTCAAGATTCAAAAAACATTGGCGTTAAATCGACGAAACCTTTAGGTAGACAACAGAATCCATTATATGAATTGCCAAATGAATAATATATATGTAATGTAAATGATCACGTCAGACAGGCAGTGACTGCTGTTGCTAGCCGAGCACCGTCATGAATCCACCGGCAGAATGGATACGCCCTTGGCGGACAGACTTGTGCATTTATAACAAACATTTACAATTTAAACAAGCAATTCATGTATAACACATGTGTACATAACTAATTATAAATATTTATTATATGATGGTGATGGTGTATCAATTATTGTGACATCCATTAATGACCATGAAAAGTACACAATATTCATGATTGTAACATATAGTAGTCATACAATTGGCAATTTAATTTATTTGTTTGACATGAATAATTAAAAAAGTAGTTTAGATAACTGCAAACATATGGAATTTGGTTAAATTGATGTCCTACATACAAAATTTTTCGCCATGGGCTTATACATAATATGGGGTAACAGTACCAGATCCTATAACATTAATTGCTCAAAGAAAATGGATTAGGGCACTAGACATGTTATAAATATCGTGGCTTACCTCTATGAAGTGTGCATGTTTGTACGGAAATAAAAACACTTATTCCATATGGCAGATGCGAAGTATTTTGCCAGCTCATGATTGTTTGATATATTTAAATAAAAAAAGTTTTCATTACATTTTTTATTGGTATATGCGTAACATGGAGCGAGCCGTGCTGGGCATTACGTTGCACGATCGAATCCGAAACAAGCTCATCTGACAGCACACCAAGTCGTTGACGTGGGTCAAACAGTGGCCAAGATGAAATGGGCTTGGGCCGACCACGTATGCCGAAGACACGGCGACCGATGGAGCAAGCGCGTTCTAGAGTAGTTAGGCAAGAGAGTTGCGGCAGACCACCTGCCAGATGGTGCGATGACATAAAAGCCACAGTAGGACCTATGTGGATGAGGAAAACGGACAATCGTACCAGATGGAGAAAGATTGGAGAGGCGTATGCCCAACAGTGGGCGAATATTCGATGAAAAAAGTATGCCATTTTCCTTGTGGCGTAAATCGACCGTTGAAGGCTTTGTACTAATTTGAATTCGCTTAAAGGATATCCTATTATTTGAATATTGTCGAGTATTAAAAAGTGACGACTAGGATTCAACAAGTAAAAAATATCTATCTCTTCTTACAACATTTTTATTCGAAATTCAAGAAATCAACCCGTATAAAACCAACCAAGAACGTAATCAGCTATCAGTGGGTAGGACCTTTTACACCCCTCGTGTATTTACTTATAGTTGTTCAGTTTTCGCCGGTCCATGTTTCGTAAATCTATGAGATCAGACGTGAGTCACTTGGTGCCATTGCCACATTAAATGACTCAGACCACCGGCATTGGAGAGTGGGAACGGGAAACCTATTGTTTCTCACTGCGTTCTTAATTTGGTTTAGGTGTTTTGATACGAGATATTTTTAACTTGTGTTTAAATTATTATTAATTTATACAAGCACTAGGGGCCATTGCAGGCCTTATTATGTTGATTCTACAATCTCTCCGAAACACGCTGCTTGCAAATGTACGTTTCACGTTTATCGGTATAGCTGGGCGTGCAGTAAAACCGATCAAGAACTGGCTCCTTAAAAATAGTTAATACACACCTAAAAATAAATGAGCACCGACATTTAAGATGCTCATCGTCAGTGAAGATACATCGCTTTCCCTGTTAAACCACACGAAACTCTTCCCAACAACACAACAGAATATTTCAGTTTCAAACTTTTTTTACAAATGAGGGTACATAACTGAAATAGAACAATCGAGCGCACGGAGCCGCAATGACTACTGAAGTCCACAGACATCCACAATATTGTTATATAGATGTACGGCCTTACTATTCTTTTGCCCTCCTAACGGAACACCGTAAACACACCACACGATACAAAACACTGCGACCGGCTGTATCAGTTGGTAGCCTGGCGATTAGTCCGCGCGTTATGCCAGACGTCGCAGATTCGAATCCCGCCTAGGTCATGGCTGTTTATATATGTACTACATGTATTTCTATAATAAAAATCTTAAATTTATTTCCGTTGTCCTTAGTGTCCTTAACCGCAGGGCTAGACTAACGTGGTGTGATAACTTCACATATATTATTATTATTACTAAAACAATCTGAGCGACGACCTCGGCTGCAATTCAGCATGACGCCAGCACTTATGAAAGCCTTGAATAATTCCGTTCAAATGTTACCACATCCTCGTCTGAGACGCTCAAAAGCAATACCTATGCATATAGCGGGATATTTTGTTACATCACGGCAGTTGGCGGTCTATAACTCATTTTTTCCGCCTGGATAAACCCGAGCGACACATCGTCGCTATTGTCGAGTTGCTAGGATTACGCGTTTGCCTATTTTCGTATAAACACTGGGAGAGTCTGAAACGCCGGCGCTAGCAAATATACACTACGCTTAAAGAAAT
>JAFELO010001060.1:65755-117585 GCA_017140195.1 Eumaeus atala | reverse complement strand
GCCGTTTCTCAGACCTACTAATATGCATATAAAATTTCTTAAAAATTGGTAGAGCCGTTTCGGAGGAGTAAGGTAACTAACACTGCGTTTTATATATAAAACGACGACACGAGAATTTTATATATAAAATTTATTATACTTTCACGCTAAAACCACTCGACGAATTTGGATGAAACTTGCACAGACATAGACATTACAAATCGTAACAATAAAAAAATGTTTCTATCCTTTAAAATGAAAGTTTTCCCTGTGATGATTTTTCCTTAAACACCGCGAGGCAATTTTACGAACACGCCAAATCTATTTTCTATAGCTGACAGTAAACTAATTTTTTCTTTGACAAGTTTAAGTACCTCTTCATTAGCATCTCTTTCTATTCAACTCATTTTCTTTGTGTTCCTGTAACACGTTTCAAATGCCTCCAGCCTACCTCGATCTTTTAACGCTCCGTATTTTTGTTAAGTGTCTATTGCTTCATGTGGGCGAATGCAGGACACACTTTATTAGGTACTTCGTCTTGTATATGGTATTCTTGTTGTTGAAGACTTTTTTCGCTATAGATCATTGAATTATTACTACTAACTCACATACGTACTAATTATAACTCACTGCTATACATTTTTATACGGTTTTAATTCGATAATTCGAGTAATTACTGATGATGTTTATTAAATATTATATAAAAAATAAATATTAAAATAATAATACCTAATATTTATACCGCCCATCTTTAAAATAAATTGCCAAATATGAAATGAATAGCCTGTGCACAGAAAGAATATTTGATTTAATGACTATGAGACTACTTATACTTGTTTTTACGGACAAATTCATACACATAACACGCCGACGGAAATATACATATCGGGTAACTATGTACCGGTTTTATACACTATATAAAGTGATATGCGACGAAAAATTAAAATCATAAAATTAAATAAATAGTACTAATTTAATGTGAGAAACAGGACAGTGTGAAAAAAACTTGTCTAGAACGGTTAGGTGGCCGGTGCACGCTGCTAATTGCCTGTAACCGGGCAAATGAGATTACGCTCGGCGCGTTACGAACAAAACGGGATAGCCACCGGACACCGCTGCCCAATCGCTCCTGGCGCAATCCAATTACCAAAGGGGAATTGTTGTTTTTAAAGGATTATACACGCCGCAAACTTTTATAAATATTGTTTTCGGTATTTTTTTTTTTTTCAATTTCACTTTACGGCTCTTTTTTAACTTTAAACGAACACGTATCTTATAAAACAAACAAGCATTTTGGAGAGGACAACACAGTTAGGAAGGAATCCACGTGCATTTACTAGCTTCACATGAATGTTTCTTTGTATCAGACTCCTCCAAATTTGACTTGACTTGAAACGGTCAGATTTTTCACAATATTGCAAGTATTTTTTGTTGATAAATTGTTTTTAGATTATATTAACAATTCTTTTTTACGTCTTAGATGTGCCTTAAAAGTGTTTGATTGACTATGCTACAATTTAAACGTATAAAAAAAACTCAATAGCAATTTCATATTTATTATTATTTGACTGACTCATGGTCTGCCAAGTCTAACCACATATCATAAAGTCCCTGGTTCGAGTCCTGGATATGTTATTGGCGTTTTCAGAAACTGGTAACAATTTGCGCGTGTATCGTAACATTTGCGCAGTGCCATGCCATTACTCCTTTCCATAAAATCTAGTCGTATCACACAAAGAACCTAGAATCGCATTTATCACAGAACTGAGACTATTTCACGTTTCAGTAGGTGGCCTAGTGCTATATTCGTGGCAATATACTTCACGTGGTACACATGGGTACTGTTTCATTGTGCAATAAAATATTATTACCATCTTCAAAACGCGTTGCTTGGTAGTGGGTATTGACAAAACGGTAACTAATACACTCGGAGTCAGCACTAGTCGGGATTACTCTGCTGACATCCCTTTAGATGCTTACTAACTGCGAGGAAAACATACCCAGCCAAGCATTTAAAAAAAATGCGCGAATGGAGGACTGTTAAATTCTATATAGATTGGGAAGAGACATGGTACAGGTGTGCAGAAAGCTACCATGTTAATATGATGTGCACTTCCATTTGTTATTTTAATGCAATAAAACACATTTATAATGAAAGTGGCAAATGTCAAACACATAATAGAATTTATAATATATTTTTCACGATTGGGAAGAGGTAGTGCCATGCTGCATAGGAGGAGATAGTGCCATGCATAGTGCATGACACTACATCCTCCTATGCAACGGTATTGGGTCGGCACGAACGGGGATGTACCTCTCGCTCACATAATACCGCCGCAAAAAGCAAAAAAAAAATTCAGTGTCGCGTTTCGTGCGGTTTGTGAGTAGCCGGTGGCCCATTGGGGGGAAAGGAGGGCAACGCATCGACACAGTAATTATGTGGATGTTCATGGGCCTCGGTAGTCGTAAAAAGGCTGCGTTTGCTCGTTTGCCCATCTATTCTATAAAAAAAATGAAACGGTTTTTCCTAAGATACACACAGCCAAGCGGGATTTGTGGTGAAATTATTTTTTTATGAAAGGGATCGAGTTTCCATCTCTGGACGATTACTAATATGTAAAAATGTTAAAATACTCTTTACGACTGGTTCACACACATAACGAGTTAGCAGAAAATTTTATAAAAATCTGTGCAGCCACTTCAAAGGAGTTTAGATACAAACACTACACGAGATTTTTATATATAATCAGAACAAAAAATACGAAACTTGCTTAAACGGAGACACAAAATGTCTAAGAACGTGATTCGATATAACCAAAACAATGGCAAGTCACAAACGAAGAGTACGACAAATTGAATGATAATTATAACTTTAGGAACAATAAGTGGGGTCGCTTTGTCAATATTGTCATGATAATTAAGTACACGAACAATAAGCTCGCATTTTTATTTTAAGACAGCTCTCGATATTAGCTAATGTGTTATGTTCTCATTAGTGTTTTATATTTGTGTAAAGGGCCTACACATTATACGTAGAAGAGAATAAAAATACGTTCACTGCGTGGGAGCCCCCTTAAATAATTGATTTATTCAATTTTCTAGTATTTGTACTATAACAATAGTGGCAAATGGTACATCATCGGTGAAAATATCAACTATCTATCACGGTTCTTGAGACTGGTGATAGACGGACGGAAAAAGAAGTTTTAGTAGTCCCGTTTTTAACTTTTGGATAAGGAACCCTTAAATTAGCAAGTAGATATTTATATAGTTCATTTTAAACAAGCACATTGAACAAGTATACTGGACAGGTTTTGGCGAAACTTTTTCTGTTCATAACCATATAATTAGACTTAAAAACTGGTCCGCATTTACGGACCAGTGTTCACCTCTAATTATGGAAGCCTGCTTTTATATTTGTATTATTTAAACGGGAAATACAAAAAAAAAACACGGCATGCGCAAATATATTATAATTGTTAAACATGGCCCACATCGAATTTATTTCTAAGTTCCCAAGTATGGAATGGGTAACACGAAACCATCCATAATATAAAACTACTTTGACGGAATATAAAGCAAACGTCGTGATAGTAAAATCTATATAAACCACGATAAAATCCGTAAAGTAATTTTTGTGTGTAATAATTCTCAATTTCAGAGGCCACGGAATAAATCCTTACACGTGAACCTTAGGCGGCATTTAGAACCGAAGTCTATGCATTTGGTACCCCTACAGAAGTGACTAAAAAGCAGGTGGAGCGTTGTACCACCAAAGTTGTTGGGTTTGAAGTGTAGTGCGAGCTGTCGACGTGCCCTGATGGCACTCGTGTTGTTTTTGTGGGTACTTTACAAACCCCGTGCCGAGAGCCCCACACACCGATGGACCCCACTCAGGGCCGGTGGCGAATGACCTTAGCCGCAAATAGCCCACGAATAGAACCGAAGTCGTAGTATATACTAATATTATGAAGCTGAAGAGAGTTTGTTTCATCGCGCTTATCTCGGGAACTACTGGTCCGGTTCGAGAAACGATTTCAGTGTTAAATGGCCCTCTAGTCCAGGAAGGCTACAGGTAATATACCGTCACGCTCCAACCGAAAGTAACGAAACGGTTAAATAATTAAAAACGCGGAAGGCTGCCAGTGCTTACTAAAAGCTTGAAATTATGTCGCTATTCCCAAATCGCAGCTAAATCATACACGTTATATCTTAGTAACATATTATCACGTATACAATTTTATTGTCGATAACATGCGTTCGTTCTCATAGCAACTGCATGACTATTTAACACAACACACACATCCGACTATGATCCAATCATAATGATGCATGTTTACAATGCAATAATGATAATGCGTTTTGCGAGGCTTCGTGAATCATCATCATCATCACCAAAGCAATGTGTACATTACAAGTTTAGTCATGCATCAGTTATGCGGATGTTTATAGAGAGCCTCCCCGCCAACACCGGCCCAAATCAACCGGCATGCAGCGCAGCATTCTTTTAAAAAAACCGCCTTCATGTACACGGCACCAAAATAGGTAAAAAATTGTAATGATTGGCGGTTACATAAGTGAACGTTACTTAATCGTCTCCTTGGAACACTTCGGTATCGCGGACCGCACACATGACCCACATACGCGGTAAACACCATTCATACCGCTTTTTATAAACGGCGCGCGACCGACGTCGTGCGCACTGCGCTTGCTGTCGCGCGATTGACTTTTAAACGTTTCATCATCACCGGCCAAGCCTGACTTACTTTAAACTGCCTCATTCGAGATGGCTATGCATATATATCGTGTTTCGTGCGGATTGTAGATACATATAGAGACAGCCGGTAGCACATTGGAGTATAGGGTAAAGGAGGGCAATCAAAAATGCGAATGGACGTCGTTGCTGCCCAATGGCTACGATTTCTACTACAACACTATAAAAAAGCAACCGGAATGTGGAGAGCGAGATGAAGGTTTAGCTTAATCGCATATAGCCAATTCAACGCTCCACCATAATCTTTCGTTGTGCAATTGTTCATGTTTATTATAGTAACTAAAAAACACAACACTCATTTACACGGCAAGGCAATAAACTCTTATAACGCCATAGGCGACTGGACACAATAGCCGGAATAAGTAAATCGAGTGCGTTAAGTGCGCGTGCACTGGATAGTAAAATGACTTGAAATATTCCGCAAATAAAAATAGACGAGACAAAGCGAGGAAGCCGCACAAGTCGCATATCACTGGTATGACACGCTCAGATGTTATTACGCGAATCTTGTTTACTTTCACCGAGACATAAGTGGAGCATGCATTCATATGCGTTTCAATATAATCTATAAATACGTTCGGGTGTTATTGTTGATGTTGCATTCATCTCTGCATAGTGTGGATAATGTATCTATCAATGAAGCTTTCGCTTGGCTGTAGCTGTTCATAGTCAAACTACGTTAAGCGCTTTGTGTCGTCGACCGTCAGGTGTGAGCTGCCTTAGTCTGTCCCTAAAATACAGGGACAAGCTAGTTTCAGGTCGATCCCTTGCCCAATAACAGACATTCATAATATATGTCGACTGACCGGGCCACGCGTAATTGTGTCAGTAAAAATATCGCGGCCATTCGACATAAAATATGGCCTGTATTTTAAATTGAACAAAGGAAAGGATATTCAATGAAATGATAACCATTAAAAATTACCCAAAAAAATGACTTTGCACAATTTTTTTATAAACACTAGTCTGGTACATACAACGTTCCTTGAGAATCGATCTGTCTATGGGTGAAAACAGCGTGAACTTGCATTCAGTAGATTCTGAGAAAAACTTTATAGACATTGTTTTTATCTAGCGACCCGTCCTGGCTTCCCCCGTGAATAAACTGTTATCCTTGTTTTCACATTATAACCTTCCTCAGGAACCGCTCTATCAATTGGTGAAAAAAATTTCAATTGGTGGTTTTCTCAAAATCTACAGCTTATGCGGATTTTAGTTTATAGAAGAATATATGTACAGAAAATATAAATGGCTAAGGTGGTACACATGTTATAATCTCAAGCTAAAATAAGTTTTTCGATTAGGAATCTCTACTAAAACCAGCATCGTTTCCCCTGCGGTATACAATAAAGACGACCTTCAGAGTCGCGAGCAACTAGTGAAACATTATATCCAAAACATTCACACACAAGGTTGTCTGCGCGAATATCGCAACCTCGATATCTGTGCAGCCTTCGCTTCGCACCTTTTCTATATAAAAAAAAAAAAACAAATCACCGCGTCAACGAATTAACTCGATAACAAGGACTTAACCATTAAAAAATAGCGGGTCGCGAGCGAAACCATGTTATAAGAAATTTCGATGTCAAATATTATGTACATTTAGTTCGATTGACAGTTCATTGTCAAGCACAAATTACATTTTTAAACTATTTTTCCTCGTGTGGATGCGTTGCTCTCCTTTCCTCTTCCCCTTCAATAGGCCACCGGCTACAAACTGCACGAATGTCACTTTACGGAGGTATCATATGAACGCGAGATATTTCCGCTGCAATACGACACAGCACTACCTCTTGTTAAACTCCTCTTATTTTCCTACACATCTACGGCTGGAGAACTTCAAAACGGGACCACAATTGGTGTTAAGTGCAGCTATTTTTTAACGATCACATGGACATTTTATTATCGGCCATGACCGCAGGGAGCCCGCGGGAATGCAAACTTGGACATAAATCGGCGTATGCCATTAGATATAACATAAAATACGTGAATTATAATACAAAAGATTTAAGGACAGTTGTGCCCATTCCCGCGACACCGAATGTGAGAAGGCTGCGGGTGAAACACATGAGAACAAACATTCGCGACCGAATTTACAATACAAACAGAACGCTAACAACAAATAAATGTATTGTATAAGGGGATAAACGAGCAATCGTCGCCTCTCGTTGACTACTGACGTTAATAGACATCCACACACTTATTAGGCAGATGTGTTGTTTTTTTCGTACCTACTTATAAAATCGTTTCATAAGGACTGCCAAAAAAGAATTAAAAACTAATTATGAAGCAAAGTATAAAGAACTTTAGGTACATTCATTAATAAAGAAACAATAACTACTTAAGTATACGGAAACATACTGCGCTTTTTTTGAAAACTATAAAAACGAATGCACATTTTGCAAAAACAAAAACTAAGCGAAGATTTGTTAGGATCGGTTTTCCTTTAAATGCTTCAATATGTCAATCAAACTAAGCTACTGGATATAGACAGACCGCTGCATTGTCACTTAAGCGCTGAAATAAGCAAAAACTTTGCCAAATACCAATTTTTTGCTACGAAAAAAAAAACAATGCAATTTTGGTGCTCTTCCGCGGAGGAATTAACAAAAAATCATAACATTAGCTACGTTCTTAAATCAATGGTAATTTATTGAACTATGAGCATCATCAAGCCAAAGTATTCGGTATATCTTCAAGTTAAAGATATTGTTTACATTATTCACTACATGTTTATTGGATTTACTTTTATTGGTTCTCGAACGCTTAGTTAAATGTAGGGACGGAGCCAAAATTGTATTAACGTACCCTTAGCGCTACATTGATGACTGTGGGCCTTGCTGGGCTCCTAATCTATATAATCATAGCGGTGCTGTCTCTCTCGTGCCCCTATCAATTGCAACCCTCGGCACGTGGTTAATCAGGCCCTGCATGATATTAAACCGTCTAGCGCCCTCCTACAAATAAATTCAAATAAATGACGGGCAAATACAAAAAAGGCAAGCTACAAGCATATTGCATCGACAACTGTTACTCGATCGATTTGAAGAAAATATATTTAAGATTTTGTAATAACTAAGTCGTTTTACGACAGAATAACAGGCAGCAGTGGACCCCACCATGGTTCAAGCCTTACCTTGGCGTTGGGGCTCAGTAGCCTGGGATGAACCCAGGCGAAGCCAATTGAACCGAGGGGGATGCTCTTTGCATCCCTCTTATAAGAAGAGGGGACAAAACGCAACAAGAGGAGGCGCTTTTGTGCACGGGGCAGGGAGCAAGGATGGGCACCTAACTCCAATGCACAATCGCAAAGTTGGGGGGTTGTCCTTTAATGCGGAACCCCATTCGTAGAGGTGGAGTCGGTGTCTTAGAAGGCTGACCAGCCGTCAAGTTGCCCTCATGATTTGTTGTTCCGGGGCACGTCACCAAAAAAACGTTTTTGTGGGTATTAGGCACTATAATGTGCCGCGAGCCCCTCGCACCACTGCACCCCACCCAGGGCCGGGCAAGGCGCATAAATGCGTTTCCCCGCGTCAACAACAAAAAAGGCAGCAGTGGACCGATAAGGGCGGATAATGATGATGATGATATTAGAACTGCCCATAGGCTGCTCTTTCCTTCCTCAAGTCTCAAACATTGCATCGTTTTCCGAATACGTTTTCTTTTTTTTTAAATCTGTCTTCGCCAGTCTTAGATAATAAAAAATATCACATCTCATTGAACTAAACATCGCAACCACAACCCTGGTTTGAGTTAGCAACTACAATAGTCTGCACGCTGCCTGTGTAATTCCTCTTAGTTTTGAGCGTGAAGGTTGAGATGTCAAGTCAAATTTAAAACGCAATTAGTAACTTGATGGACCGCCTTGACACAAATAGCCTCGGCGAGATCGGCCGTCATTTTTTAAAATAACGCTATTTTATTACATATTTACTAGCGTAAAATGCATACACATCTGTGCTGCTACTTCTCACATGGATGGACTTGCCTCTACTTTGTATGAAACTGCCCTTGTGTTAATTACCACCGCATTTTATGTGCAGAAGAATGTTGTCAAAACAATGGCAGAGTTTGATATTACTTTATAGGAACAGGTAGTGCCATGCTGCATGGGAGGAGGTAGTGCCATGCGCAGTCATGACACTACATTCTCATATGAAACGGAATTGAGCCCGTACGACCGGGGAGTTACCTCTCTCTCACATGAAACCGCCGTAGAGTGACATCTCCAGTGTCGCGTTTCGTGCGGTTTGTGGGTAACCGGTGGCCATTGGAGGGGGGTGGGTGTTTGGGGGAAATAGTAGTCAGGTGGATGTTCATGGGCATCGATACTCTTACAAAGGCTCCGGCATATGCAGTTAAGTGGACTAGTGGTAATATGAACTAAGTGGACGAACAGTCATAGATACTACTTTAAAATGCTTTAAAATGCACTGCCAATATTTTCCTATGTGTTTTGTGTAATTTTATGTAATTGTATTTATTGCGATTAGTGTATTTTTTGCTTTTTTCACATTGCCATACGTAGCACTGTGGTACATGCTGCCACGTGTATTGCTTATACATGTTTTCCCCTGCATAACGCCACTACGTTTATGAGGCAAAAGCATTACAAAATTCCGCCACATTCCATGTCGCCCATCGTCCTCCAGTTAATGGTCAAAATGTTTATCAGATCACTTGACAAAACACGGCACCCGGCTCCGCTCTTATTTATGATGGCGTGGTTGCATATAGCTCAAAACCTTCCTCAATAAATGGGCTATCCAACGCCGACGGAATTTTGCGAAGCAGACCAGTAGTTCCTGAGATTGGCGCGTTCGCAACAGACTCTTCTCTTCAGCTTTATAATATTAGTATAGATATGTCTTCGTTAGATACGTTTTTCGACGTGTAACAGAAACGTGACGTTTCAACAAATTTGTTCGTTCACCGATCTCTACCCGTTGTCTTGCGTAATTGACGTGTTCTGACGTGAATTACCGTCAAAACAATGTTGCAGACGTTGAAAGGACGTCAACGAAACGTAGGTGCTAATTATTAACATAAATTTACAATATTAATTACTATTCACATTACGTACTTATTTGTTTTCCTGTAACGCTTCACGCCTGATGCCGCGCAATGTGTATTTTATATCTGTGTCATAAGATTCAATTCTGCAGCAAACGTTAGTTCTGCTGGAATAATATCATTCATTGAACACAAACCGACCTACTTCACGTGTGTTATTCGAGCACCAATAATGAACATTATCATCAATCATACTAGCATCCATCATCAGTAGACCGTACGCACCTCGCCCTCGCATTCAACTTGAACAAGTCACTTATGATTAAATTGACGCCGATTAAGGCATCGCATTAATTTAAACAAAAATACTTTAGCTGATTTTATCGAGGTTTATTTATTTTTTGTTTAACAGGTCCGACGTTTCAGATGCTTCACAGCAAGGCTACTGTTGTCATGGAGATACAATAAGCACTTACCTCCTAATTGCGTTAATCGGGGCAATATTTTAATATCACGAATATTACTTAAAAATTCGACAATTTTATTTTTATTTTCTGTCCACTCTTCACCATGATTGATGTAAGTTTCTGGAGCGCCGGGCTTGTTAAATCTTTACTAATGTTATAGGATCTGAAGAATTTATTCATAATTTATCGCGGTAATATCACTAATTACTGGTCCCCTTTGCAAAATTATTTTGATGTTCGGTAGCCCATTTACATAGGAGGGTTATAAGCTATTTACCACCACGTTAATGCTTTTGTTTGTCACAAAAGGAATATACGGATTAGTCTGCTTGTTACTAAATAAACCGCTATAAAATCCTTTAACTGTAATGTGTAATTTGCGTAAACTTAAGACATCGGCGTTGACAAACTTACACTCGCATGAATAACGTATAACACTGCAGCACGGCACGGTGTATCGTGTTCCGTCACAATTCCCAGCGGCGGGCCGGCGC
Source organism: Eumaeus atala (assembly GCA_017140195.1). NCBI lineage: Eukaryota > Metazoa > Arthropoda > Insecta > Lepidoptera > Lycaenidae > Eumaeus > Eumaeus atala. The sequence goes on along the minus strand of JAFELO010001060.1, from coordinate 106,858 downwards.
CGGGCGATATGCTAATCCGCGTGGTAACAGTTCCAACGTGGCGTACTCGCTGCCAGTGTTCACTCACTCCCATCACGACGAGTTCGTATATGAGCTAAAACTCGACATATTCACACATATTCATGGTGTTTCTAGCATGAACTCCTACTTTTTTAAATACAATTGCAAAATATTTAAAAATACTACTATCTGGACCTATCTTTCATAACCTTGGACCAAAAGAACAGAACTTCAGAATGCCCGGCGACCACCGTCAGACCCTGTCGACGATGGTGTGATGAGCTGGAATTCTCTCGAAAGGAATGGTCCAAACTAGGTCTAAACACAGGTTTGTTGAAAGAGAGTAAAGAGGCTTTTACCCATCAGTGGGACACGGTAGGCTACTACTAATAATAATAACTATCTTGACCTAACAACCATTCTTAAAATAAAAATGTCCACGGCACTGGTGATATAACATCTAAATACTTCCTATTCTAGTCGTAGATGTTTTAATTACATCGAAACACAGAATATACAAGTGAGCAAAGATAATTGTATAAATGCTAATCTACGATTAAAAAGAAAAGCAAAACAAGAGCTTGCTTCAGAGTTTTGACCACATGAACGAATTAAGACTTCTATAGCTACACGAAACGCAACTGTTATGAGGTAAAGCATCATGCACTACCAAGTTAAGAGACAACATAAATTAGTTTCACTTCAATAACTACATATCAAGTATATGACGGTAGCTTCTTATAAAAATATGTGACACTACTAAAAAAACCTCATTGACAAGATAAAAATTTAATGTATTACACAAAATGGCATACCACTAAAGTGTAACGGGCGCAGAATTAAAAAGGTTTATACTGCCAATAAGGAACGGCGCCATACGCTAGTGGCATTAGACAAATCAGCTAACCATACTCTCACAGATTAATTAGATATTAGGTTAGATGCAACTAGATCAAACGCAACGACATGTGCCTGTCTTTTAGCCGGTTCTAAAACAATTAGTATTTAATTTATAATACGTGTAGCACATTTGGTAGTGGATATACTTGTTGTTGCACACCAACACATAAAGCCTCAAAGCCTTTATGTCTACTGCTGGACAAAGATCTCTTTCAATAAAAACGATAAAGTGTTCAAGCTTGCTAGGACCATATTGGTAAAGTGTACACTTTACCTTTTTTTAAAAACTTTGACTTTTAAAAGTCTAACGACTTTAAAGGACGCACGTCGGCAGCCCAGCAATATAAAGGTTTAAAATATAACCCTGTCGCATTTATAAGGCTTTATCTTCATAAAGTAATGATAGCATTCAAATGTAACATTGTTTGCCTACAATTTTTTAAAACATTGTCTTCCACATGGGTGTTCCGATATTTTTATCCTATTTCCTGTCTGGTTCCCTGTTCCCATAATATTCGCAAATACACTTTTATCCTAGTTTAGCGTTAAAAGTTAGAATGCTAAAAGATTTACTGACCGAGTTTCCATTGTACATGACGTCAAACCAACGCAATAGTTGACACACATCTGCATGTTAAACCAATCATAATTGAGGCCATTATAAATAAACCCAATCATATTACGTATTACAATATATGCTGCTTCAGAAAGCTATAGATTATAACTCGCGGCTGTTGCACTATAGAATAAAGTTCGAGATAGAAATATATCTTCTTCTATCGAGGCCAGTCAATCGCATGTCACTGCGCGATCTATATATACATTATACTGATGTCGGTCCTCCTTGACTCGGATCGCAATAACCGGCCGCTTGTGAAATTCGCCCACAGGCGTTAGTCATTGTCCCCTATTGCATCTAGTGCAGACGAGTTGCATCATAGCACCGAATGCGCTCGATCCACTGTCTTTATTAGCTATTAGCTTCGGCCAACGGATCCTTTTGCCAGTTGCTTATTTTCAGTCGCTTTAATACGTTTTATCAAAACAATATTGGGCATAGACATTTTAATGTTAAAGGCAACATTTTATAAATAATCAGAATTTTAGTACAAGATTATTGAATATTTTTCCGAATTATAATGGTATTTACAATTTATTTTTTTTTACTTTTGTCAATTAATTAAAAAGGTAAGTAAGGACATATTGTCGGAATAATGTACTCGGCTGTAGACGGATGATAATTGACGATGACAATTGTTATCCATCTCCTGCCGAGGACAGCTCTTTCATGAGTACCAAGTCCGTCAGGAGCAACGTGAATCGGCTATCACTTCAGATTCACGTTAACATTACTTTGGGTATTAAATCACTATATTATTATGTCTTAGTTTATAACTCTTTAAAAGACTGTATGTTTTACTAATAACGAAAATACTATGACAATAACGAAATAGAATTCTGTAGCGCACGACACCAACGTATGGAAACTGGGAAGAGAATGAAAAATGAACGATTACCAACGCCCACGGCACACGACCACAAATAGGTTTCGTGCATCTTGGAAAATTATATGCCTCCTACACAGAAAACAACGTTATGAATTGCTCTCCTATAATTGCTCCCCTAATAATATTATACTACTTTTATTAAGTGGCCAATATTATTTCATCGTACTTTTATTATGGTGCGGGAAGATTGGTGGTCGTTGGACCTTTTGATGGATACCAGTGATCACCCTAAATAGCCCTTATATAATAGCCCTTATATAGGTGCATTCACTAAAATACCCTATGTAATATTTGGACGCTCGAAGATTGAAAATCATACGGTCTACACACAAAACGAAAGCGAAGCGAAACGGGTTTTGCCTTGATGTTTATGGTCGTCGTCGAGAGCCTGCAATACTCATTCGCCTCTTATAGTATAAAAACCATGGTATACTTTTCGTAGTGTATTATAAGTTCAAGCCTTCATTCAGCTTAGATACATCATAGCATTTCATTATAATTCGTCCCCTACCAGATTGGGCTATCTCAGATCAGTTTTTCGCGGCGGTGTTTTAGAGTTACCTTCCCTCACTTACAATACCGATTCCAGTAGCACAAAAACGGACACAACGCAACAAATGTACCAAACAGTGCAACGACCACTCAAACGTGGAACACCATAAATACGATTTGAAATAATAAAGGGAACATCGTAGGGGAGCACCCAACATTAATCTTCTTTCGATCCAACAGAAATAGAATCGGTTTGATGCTACTCCGCTTTTAACTTGGGTGATTGGGTTGGGTAGAAAATTTTTAGGTGCGTCTATTTTTAAATATTTTTTTTCGTCGCGTTATGCAATACAGTTTCTATGCTGCATCTTGTCTATCTTGTTATATTGTCTTGTTTCTATGCTTTATCAACCTTCTAACAGAGCCACCAGAAACCATTACAAAAGGGATCTCTCTCTCTGTGTGTGTGTTTTATTGATATTTAATACATTCTTTGCTTTTATCAGAGAACTGGCTTCGCTCCGCGATTTTAGCCGTGTATAATCAATGGCAAAGGGAACCATTCATTATTTCGGGATGAAGTCAGATTATATTATGCCTACTAAGCTGTAGTACATTGCAGTTTAATTGGGCCCGACGACCGGGGAGATAAGTCTCGCTTACATAATACTTAAAATGACAGCGATGCTCATATTCCTCATGAATGTAGGCTAACATAAACAAAAAAAAAACTTTCAAATATAATTTGTAGCTCCATAGATTAATACACAAATAAATACAATCGTTTAAACAAACAAATACAACTCTTCAGTATTTTTATTTAATATAGATATTAGCAGATATTGCAATAACATACCAATAACCCACTGGTATGATACTGCAAACAATACAATTATCAATATAACAAAAAATTCAAGATACTCAGCGTCCCTAAACCGCCCATAGAAAAGATGTGCACTGTAAAAACAACCTAAAGGTTGACTTTGCAAAAAATATGTTTAAATTATGCAATTATCTGAAATATCAGTTTGTAAAAACTACTTAAAATAATCCGCGTAAGTTTGACTTCGCAAAAAAAACAACACATTTGAATGACAGTTCCGTATGAAATCTTTAATGTTTGTAAATCAATGCCTATAACAGAACTAATTATCTGAGAACAAAGAATATGACAACGATTCTCGCTCTTTGGCATTATAAATTTGAATGCAGGATACATTTATAGCACGCGAGTTGGCAGGCAACGCTTCTCAATGCATCTGCCCATCGATCACTAGATCATTAGTATTTACAGTTTCACTAACTATATAACATCAATCATTGCGTCATCATCAGCAGAGGCAGCCTGAAGACGTATTCTGCCAGACATGGGATTTTATGACGGTGTGTATAATCCAACTTCGTGGAAATGATGAATGAAGCTAAAGAAGTCTCATAATCAGTCTATCGCTTTCTATACTATTTTATTAAAGTCGACGGGTATGTTTGCTTGTGTTAACGCGCTAATCGCTGGAACTACACCATTTCGTGTGTGTTAGCTAGCTCCATGCCATAAGAAAGGTTATATAAGGCTACAAAACACGACGCTACGATAAATTGTGCCGCAGATACACGGGTAAAACCGCGGAGTGCTTGTTAATAATATAGTTTATTTGATTGAACGTTATAAATTCGTTAATTACTGCTCCGTCATATTCTTTTCTGTGTTAGATAGTAAGTTTCTTGAGGAAGACTATACCGATGTAATATGCCGTTACGCTACGACGTGTAAGGGCAGAGTAAATATCAACGCAGGTGAAACCGTGAGGCGTTGTTACTAATACATATGTATTCTATTTTGTCTTATGCGACACAGTTGTTACATAAATATAGTCAGACAATAATTCGCACATACAGCCTCAACAGGAACAAATAAAAAGTATTTGTGACGCTCTGGGCCAGAGTAAACACTGAAAATCCGAACAGTAGCTATTACCGAGTAGACTCGTGGAAAACTCTGTGACGCCGCATCAAATACTACGCAGTGCTGCGGTGCAGATGCAACCACGTGACTCTCATGAGGTCAGATGAAACACGTGTGATCGTAAACAGCTAGGAACAATGACTTGCAATCGCGAAATGTACCGGTCGCTGAACTACCGCCCGCTTCATAACTCACATGTCGTTTAGATATATCAACATTATAAAAGTATTACACTTTTATAAAAATAAGGAGAAATACATAAATATTTACTATACTATACTACATACTATAAAAATACAAGGGATACTTTTTTGCATTGCAAATAACGGGTTGAACACTATAATAGTTACATTTAAATTTTCAGTTTATTTGTGTTACGTTTTAACGCCGAAACTGCTGATCATGAACAATAGTTTACACGTACCTCCAAAGAACCATATAGCTCAATGACACAAATGTATAAGCCAGCTATCCGGGCTGCCTCGTCTGTGATCAACACGGACCGAAAGGCTAACCGAGAGTTTCAGTTCGTTGCCAAAGCCGTTAAATGATTTCCGCGTAAAGCCACGTAAACAATAATTAAATAGCATTTTGTGAAGTGTGTATAAAGAATAACGTACGGGTTATTAACACAGTTTACCACAGTGGCCATTATCATCATCATTATCAGCCCTTACCGGTCCACTACTGTAATCAGGCCTCTTTCAATGAACGCCAAGACGTTCTCCTGCTACTCGCATCCATCCCGGACCGGCTACACCACGGAGAGCGTCAGTGACCATAACCGAAAGAATATTTACCACTACGCTCATTTTGGCGTTCGTCTACAAAGAGAGGATTATTTCGAGTGTAGCCCGCGAAACATGTTGCCGGTGACCAAATTGTAACTTTGCCAGTACGTGAAAACCTCTGTCTGTGTCATCATGTTCAATGTTCAATCAATGTTGTTATTTTTTTGAGAATTATAATAGCCATGGTGCGAGTGAATTTCCAACTATCTATCGCTTCTCTGCCTAAAGTGAAGAATTCAGAATTCTTATTAATTTTAACTTTATAGTATACAACTAGTGGTACATATTACCTACTCCACTATATTATGTTCGAGAAAAAAATATTTCATAGTCATAAATGTACACATTTAAAATCTCACTTACCTCATTAATGTGTTTGTAGGTTTTGATAAGGTCGACGCTGAGTTTTCTTAACGGTGCCGTTGAAGGGTCCCGAAAATGATGTGGTATTCGAGCTTGCATAGCCTAAAGAATAAAACATTCGTTAGAGCCACGCAACTACAAACCACTTAGCTAAAAAGCATCAAACATAGCTAAAGCAAAAATTATGTTAAATTTGATCGTGCTTAAATGAAAAAAAACTGCTAACTACATAGAAAGCTGATGTGAATTTGTGTGAACTTTAAAGATCACTAAAAATTACTACTAATGAACCGCATTGTCTTTACGCGAATGTAAAAAATGATGAATTTTATTTATGTGAAAACTGAAAGCTGAAATTAAATAAATACGAGCAATGGCAGGCTTACACGAGACAGTTTGTTGGTCCTAAGACATACACACGCACATATTTATGCCGGTACCCTAATGGGGTAGGCAGAGGTGTGTGTATACTGTGTATGGGTTGTTCCTAGACGTCGCAAAGTATCGCTAATCGACGATTTTTCAAACGGCTCGAAGTACGACGATAATTGAGAAAGCTCCGTGTTCATTTTTCGTCAATTACTTAAACGCCTATACATAAAAACTTCCACCAATTATTATTATCTAGATTTTACTGCTACTCAGCACAGAGTGTCGGATGAATTTGAGGGCTTTCTCTTTTTTATAGTTCATTAAAAATTAAAATTAATCTGTGTAATCTGTAACAAGCAGTCTTGTTACAGATTACACTTTACTTTATATCGAATCACAATAATAAGTGTACGTATTGTGTAACTAAGACCTGGGCGGTCTTTTGTCTCAGGGGGACAAGCGATATTCATTCTGTGACATCAGCAGGCCAGCGCAGAGTGCTCCTTGAATCCATCTACCCCAACTGGTGGCAACTCACAGACCGCACGAAGGGCGACATCATAACCCTCCTTTTTAAGGCGATATCATTAGCGAGAGGTACGCCACCGGCTGTACCGGCCCGATTCGGCTGCAATGCAGCAACGGCGCGCTTGCAACCAATACATCTTTACGCCTTGTAATGGAATCGAGTTCTTGTAGATAATTGGACTCACTTAAAGGAATAATTTGTTTTCTTGTCTAATGTCTAGTCTGTCAAACGTTGTAAATGGCTTTTGTAGTAAAAAATAAGCGAACGCAATAAATTCTCCAAATTGAAAATTGAGCATGGACTAGTATCGAGATAACAAACTTTAGGCATTCTTTCATTGAAGTAAACTTTGTCTAAAGGCAAAGTATGATTTTATGCACTATTTTATTATTTCTTAAAGTGACTGTAATTTATAATACAGTTTTGAGAAGAATTATTTTAGCTAATTCTGAATTGTAGTGTTCGGCATATTTCTACATGTTATTTGTTCTGTAGATGAATACCATTTTCAGTTGGATCGTGGGGATCTAGGCAAGGATTTGATCAAAAAAAATGAAGTTATATTTTAAAAACAAAGCATGTCCAAAGTAGACGTATCGTTAATCTTATCATTCGTGTGACCTGTGAATCAAATTAATTTTAGTAGTATTTTACTTGGACTAGCAATCCAAGAGCTATTTGCACTAAACGGGAGATATGTGCAAAACTCTTATAGAATTCACAAACTTATACCACCTACGTGTGTAACACAAGTATTTTGCATGAAACTAACTTCAGATTTAAATTAGTAATAAGACGAAATCAATAGTTGTTGTTTGTTTTTTTACCGTTATATCATCTAACCTCTTGCCAAATCTCATAAATCTGTTTGAAGCAAGATGATGTACAATAAAATGTTTCATTTTTCTAGGTAAGTAACCTTAAGCACAACATACGTTATTAAGATATGTGAATAATGTGTGCGCTAAACGTCACGCGAGTTACTTTTAGTTCGTGTTCGCTGTGACGCCTGCTAATATTCCTCAATGGCCACAGTTTACCCCAGCACAATCGGACTGTGCTAATCCAGAAAAAAAACATGCTAGTGCTAATAAAATACTAGATTCTTGTTGTCTTAACCCTCCAAACGACTGACTCTTATTGTATGCTATTTTGTACAATTGTAATAAAATTTTTGTTTGCGAATATTAATATTAAAGACTATTGTATCCTTGTTGCGTCCCGTAGCAATTAGTATACAGAAAAATCTGACCGCCGACTGGTCTATCTGCCTTACTGTTACTTTTATATAAAATGTTATTTATGTACATTGGAACTTATATAGTTCAGGAATGCAAGCCCTAGCAGTCCAAACTGCCTCGTGCATTTACCTTGGTAGGTGTTGGGTGCCGCCAGAAAGCAGTTGGATCGCGCACAGGGGCGCTCACCTGAATGTCCGAGGGCGCGCTCATGGACGCCAACTGTTCCTCCGCGACCAGCCGGCCGTATAGAGGGACATGCCGCCTCTCGCCACCGGCAGCCTCGGGCATGCCACCGCCCACCGCGCCCACTGAAACAAAAAGAACAAATTATTAATGACTTTGTTCACACATTGATTTATACGCCCTAGCAAACTTCCAGGCGGTAATATCCATAGACAATAGCAAAATCCTAAGGCTTGCAGCCCTTCAGACATGTGTATATTTTATATTATTGTACCCTAAGGTGTTGTTGCATCAGTGTTTGCGCGCACTACCACAGCACCTCCGATGGGGACCCATCGGTGGTGCGCGTACGACCAGCAGTACGAGGGTTGTATTTAGAGGTACGCGATTCACGACTTGTTACTTGCTACTCATGCTGAAGCAAAATGCAACCAAATATTTCAGAATTATACAAGACTAGCTGTACCCGACGCATGTTGCTACGGCAACAACTAAAAAAAAATTTTTAAAAATTAAGAAAAAAATATATATAAACCTCATCCGTCGAAAAATACATATATGTATACCAATTTTCATCATAATCGGTGCAGTACTCTTGAGTTCATTGATGAAATACTCACATATATAGATAGATAAATATACAATATTTATATAGATGGATAAATATACAATATTTTTGTCACGTTAATGAAACTAATATCGTGCGTATTTTATGATCACAAAGTTAAATATAACAAATATCATCGTTATATTATTACTCCAATAAGGGGTATGTATACATATCTAATATTTATGGGATAGCAAGTAGAAAACCCTAATTGAGAACCGAGGATTATATCAACTCTATCATATGCATACACTCATGAAAGGAGAATGTGAACGTCGCATCGTTTAAGGAATTAAAGAGAAGGGCAGGGATAGGTCTAAATGAAGTGACCTCCCACCGACAAGGCATTGGCTCTTTAGTGTTTATGTTAACGATGATCTCACCTATTGCAGTATACAGGGTACTTCTTCATTCTAAAGCTTTCAATAAAGAGTAGCTATCGCTACTACCTAATTAAAATACATGATGAATTATAAATTCAATCAACTTTTCGAATCAAATTAATCAGTACGTAGTGATAGAGACCATTTCAGAAGTCTTTGGTAATTCTGTTGCCAACTTACAGAAGAAAGAGCAGTGTTAGAGTTGTCATATTGTACGCATTCACAGAAATTTCTGTAATACATTACTATGTAAAAAATGTACCGATTGTATATCTTTAATGATACGAATTATGATAACATTTTTAATGTAAAAAACACAAATAAAACAGAACATACACACAACAATGAGACTTAACCTTGCCGGTGGGTCTTGTTGGGTGTATTGCAGTTATATCGGCATCGTCTTGTAGTCAAACCTGTGATACTGTTAATTTTATTCACTAAGCCGATATTGACTTTGTCTGATAATAGAGATACGTATGTTTTGATTAATGTACGCGTATCGTGATAACAGGAGACACCACAATCCTGTTCCGTCTAGTTTGACATACGTATCCTGAATCTATGCCAAACATATTTTGAAAAAATTGTATTACTTTCAAATCAATAAAAGATTTCCCTAATTTTCTAGCAATGTTTGAACTGAGCATCAATTGCCACGTGACCCGAGCTATCCGAGCTGAAAATATTTTCCACATCGCCATATAAAATATACTTCGTCCTTTGCTCCACTTATCACCTAATTCTACGTAGAACATAACTGTTAATTCGTTGTAACTATTTATGAGTATCGACAAGTTGATTGACTTTCGACTGAACCGTGACACATCAACGCTCAAGTCACGCCCACCAGCAGCTGTTCAGATTATTTTCACCGCGTCATTTTCCGAGTAACCTATGAATCTTTACAAACTCGACGTGTTACACGCGCACAGCGCACACGTCACACATAAGCCGCTAAGTGCCGCTTCGACGCCTCCCCGTGGGAGCGCTTTGACAATCTGATGAACAACTTCTTGAGTTTTCAACTATATGAATTATAATACAATATAATACGACCAGAAATCGAAATTCAATCATAATGTTAAAAAATCATTTTACTTACATGGTGACTGTAAAAACGTAAGCTTTAATATCATGTGTGTAGCGCAGTGTAGGGAGTAATGCGTTATTTAATTAGAATAATAAAATATAGTGAATATTATATAAAAATATTAGCGTTCTCCTCTTCTACACACACGCTATAGGTGCGTCAAATTTCATATTCATCTGTCCACGCAATTTTCGTAAGGGGTCGCAAGTTTCTGCTTGACGTATTGATGTAATGATAACATCTGTGGACAAATCACACTTATTTTTTGCAATTTTATGAATGTTTAATTCTGACCAATTGTAGATGCATTGTGAAAAAAATGACGACTACAATCATGTCAAATATCGATAGAGCGCTGTATCATGCCTACGTCTCTTGCGTATCTTTCACTGAATTGTGCAGAGTCACGTTCGTTCTTGGGAGGAAACTCCAGTTGCGTGTCGGAGCTGACACACACGGTTTACTATTTGTGGCTCTCTTACGAGCAGATTGACGTCATCGTAAACTAGATAGAAACGTTTTGTAACAAATATTGATAAACTCTTCCTTTTTGACGTAAGCTGATAAGATCTTATTGACAATACAAATTAATTTGTATATATAATAGGTTCAATAATATAAATCAGGCAATATATTTTTCAAACTGTTAGAGACGACATAAAACAAAATTTCAACATTCGTGAACTTTTACGTTCACACCCTCAGTTGTTCAATTCCTCCTGCCCGCCACTAAACACGAGACCGGTATTATGAGTCCTATAAACATTCGTGATTGGTTTTATGTGCCCGGTTCTAAATAGTAAGTTAGTTTAAAATAAGCGAGATTAATTCACTTTTAAGGTGTAAGTCTGAACTCCGTCACGAGTGTACAGAGGTCGCAGACAAGTTAATACAGACTTATTTATGTTCCGTCTGGCACACTGTGACATTCCACAACGCCAGGGTTCGACTTAGTCATTTGTTTTAACTTCCAAGGTGACTTTCAAGGAGTGAAAAGTTTCGCGTTTCGCGATGTTCACAGTTTAAGTGTACGTGTTGTGCCGAAAGTAATACTTGCGCTTTCCTCGTGTTACTATTTTCGTGTTTACTAAATATTTTTTATGGAATGTATATTAACCTTCTACGCTTTAAATGACAAGCGAGCTGTCTATTTACTATCGATGCACATAAACAAACCTAATTTTGGTAAGAATGTCATGCTGAATGGCAACCTAATATAAAAGGACCACTTCTCGCTGACATGATACCGGCGCAAACTTACAGCTTTTTTTTTTATGTGGGTTATAAGTGTTCGGTGGCCGATTGACGCACCCACAACTAATGCTGATCAGTCAGGAACTCACAAAACATCCAAAAGGAGCAAAAACGTAGCCACCACTTCACATTTCTTTGTGTATAGATACCTGCACTAGCACTTACTTAAAAAGTCAACAGAGCATCAATTTAGCATAGTGTAACATGTTAAAAACCAAAGAAATAGCTTTTACTTTTTAATTTCAGGACTACCCACATACTTTTTATTGTATAGATGAGTACACAAGCAATTCGGGCCTTTTTAGGATTACCCTCAACGTGAATCTATCTCGTACCGCGTGGTGCTTGCATCGTTCGTTATCGGTTCTCTTCGGATCCACACGTCACGCATGTGCATGTTCCTACACGTGACTATTACAGCGTAGTTACAGTCGGGTTCTCGCGACGTATTACAAAATTTTGAACCCATTCATTATCATCAGTTCGTATGCTACCGCTATTGAGCTTAGATTGCTCAAATTTTAGTTGGTAGCAACATAGGAATAGTAGGGGTATGTATGTAATGTTCTTAAATCTAGTCGAAATCTAAAATACTACTTCGTGTAAAGAATGTATATTGTATATTGAAGACGAGAAAATAAAATAACAATGTAGTAAAATATATAAATAGATGCAGTGTATGTAGAGATGACTTCAAGTACATGAATAGAAATAGTATTTCTGAAGGGTTTTCCCCCTTAACGTATAACGAATAAGTATGCACTTTACAATTTAATATAATTTGACAAGATGATAAAATTTTTAATAATTAGTTCGTCATAAAATTAAGGTACCAATTTTATTTCTGTTGAAAAGTGTAATGTTTTTTACGTCTGCTTCACTAAAAACGATTTCATTTATATTAACCATAACGTATTGTTGCTAATGTTTATTACAAGATAAAAGAAGTTTGAAACTAATTTAGAGGACGCAGAGATCGGACCGTTACCGAACGACCCCAAAATAATTTCAAACTAAAAACGTGAATAACTTAAACCTGGGGTCCCTAACCTATGCGACGTAGTGCCCCAGGGAGCTACATATGGTAGCCAGGGGTACCACGGATCTTTCTTTGCAAGGAAAGAAGGAAAGCTTGCACGTGGCCTTAATTAATTTGCCCTGGTTCATGTACGCATCAACTTAAAACCTTTTTTTTTTCAATAACTCAAGAATACACATTTAGATGCAAACGTAGCGTCAGTATGAGCGTACCCGACACACTATACGCATACCTTAAAAGCGCGGCGTACTGAAAAAAATTGGACACCCCTGAACTAAACCAAGGAGGGTTGGGGTTACATGAGGCCATCAAACTACTTACTATTTGCATTCTTTAATTACAATGTATGTCCGTTCGTTACTAATTTTAACATAGTTAACTAAATACGTACTTATTGTGTTTATTTATAATTACCTAGATGACAATAGCAGGACTAGGTGGCGCAAACTAAAGACACGCTTTGATTTAATTTGAGGTCCTGTTATATACATTCAAAAGGATATTTTTTTAAATTATTTTCAAATACTTTTTCTTTATCTATAGACAATTTATTTTCTTATAAAACAAAGAACCGAAAGCCGTCTGTATGTGGTTGTAATATACTAACTGGATTTGCATGCGGGTTTCACCCATAGATCGACACCTGAGGAAGGGTTTAGTGTATAACTTGTCATGGAAACAAGACCTGTCATTTGCGGGAGCCGAGGCGGAACGCCAGTTATATATAAAAATACCAGTGCTCCCAATTATACTTGTACAAAACCATTTGACCGTTTTTTATAAAATGTTCCGTGTATGTTCGGTAGGTCTTAAAGTAAATTAGAAATTTTAATTCCTATATTTTCAAACATAAACTTAACATGTGTATCCGCGGGGCGTAGCTATTCTTATATATAACAATGGCAACTCAACATAGCTATAGCAAAACTTATAATATCACAGCGGATCGCGCATCAACTGCGCAATACAAAATGCAGTTTCGTTTGATCTCTGCTCTAAGTTAGGGCTTCCCCGTTCAGATCTAAATATAAACTTGCTACGTCAGCACGGTACAGGCAAACCGGCCGACAACCTGCATAGGCATGCATGGTATGCGAGGTATCGCCTGCGCGCTGACCGATAGATCAGTGCTGGACGCGCTAACGCCGTCGGTTACACGAGCTATAATATGCAATTATGTTGACGGTTTATTATAATAATGTTATTAAGATACGTGACTGCCAATGTTTATACTTTTTATGTCTAATGGAAAAATCTGGTATCGCTATTTTTGTAGTCGGTGTGGCTTCCGAAACGACTTTTGTGTGTATTTGGTAGATATGGGAATAGCGATTAATGTTCATGTTATTTCACCCATTAACTTACAAGAATACGTTTTCTAAATTATCCATATAATTTCATACTGAACTGTCTCTCTAAAGCTGCCTCGGTTATATTGTACATAAATATTTTTTTTGCAAAGTCTATCTAACGCGTCTGATTTGAAGTCGTTTTTACAAAGCAGAATATATTACAAGAAGTGCTTAATAAAAACATATTTTTTGCAAGGTTAACCGTAGGCGCATAATTTTACATTGTGTACATCTTCAGTACGGACGATTTTGTATTTTTGTAAATCAAAAATTATATCATGAACTTTCTGATCCGATTTTTATACGGCACTAAATCATACGCGAGTAAAAGCACGGGCAGCGTTTTATATTCTTAAGCATAATTGTTGAAATTAAAATAGCTTAAAAAGAAGTTTTTATTTGAACAGATTCAGGTCCTCGAGTGGCGGTCGCGTTTGGGTAAACAAAGAGTTGGTCGACCGCTCACCAGGAGGGAAGACGATATCCATGCAGTAGCCGGTCCGGGATGGATGCGAGTAGCAGGAGATCGGTTGACTTGGCGTTCACTGAAAGAGGCCTATGTCCAGCAGTAGACCGATAAGGGCAGATAATGATGACAATTTATTAACAGAAATTCTAAGAATATTCGACTTTTATATATTTATAGCACTATCAAACTTACACTTGTTATGATTAATGAATTAATAATGTATTACAAGTGTTGTAGTAAGAAAAGTAGTTTGAATCCAAACTTTTTCATGTAACACTTACATTCGCTCTCGTCTTCTACTGACATCTTACGAAAAAATCAACTAAAACACGGAACACAACACAAAGATCGCATCACAACAACACTCAAGAACTTTCAAAACTATAACAACACTTCCATAATAGAATCACAAATCTCTACATTCGCCATTCCCACACAATGGGGAAGTTTGGTTCGTAGTTACGCACCACTTATTATGGTACGTGTCATTAGGGCGTCCTTGCACGTCACTAGCGGCGTGTTATTGTTGTGCAACAATGTTTATACACGTGGCGCTGGCGTTGTCAATATCAACACCGATAAGGATAAGCCGGCGTTCGGCGCGGCCGGTCCGCCTCGACTAACGCAACACAATAATGGCGCGTGCTTCCGACTTATAACCGTCACCACCACGTGATACAACTGTTACCACGATGTACCTATCGCCTTTATCGATAAAATCTTATTAACGTTTAATGCCGCTTCACTCACGGTTAATTAGTGATGTGCTTATACGCGTAGCTCTTGTTTAACATACATAGTTATAACATTTATAATCAAACAGAACACAATGGAAAAATGGATTTAACTATTGCTGCAGATATGGACATTTATAAAAAACAAACTACATCCCTTAAAATACCTATCAAGTGAATCCAAAATAAACAATAAAAGTGCATCTAGAATAAGTAAAAATGATCAAAACCACATGTACCTTCAATAAACGGTGACAAGAGGGGGGAAAAAGCTTTTCACAGGCATGCTAAGGTCTCGCATTTGGAACAAGTCATATGTAAAAACTACACGAATTCCTTTTCCCCCGGCTGCCAGCCACGCAATTTCTCCGATTGTATGCAAATCCCCGGCGCAAACAAAGAATGAAAAAGCACCGACGCAGACGTTCGCTCCGTGCCTCCATCCCACCTGTGCGCCCGGCCCGTCTCGAGATGTAGACCGGAGAGTGGATGCGATCACAGAGCCCTACCGTAAACAATCCCAACAGGATATTATTCTGGAATGAATCTCATCTTTACATATCGGACGTCCTGTAGAGCGGTTTTATTAGCGTTCCTTGGACTTGGTGAATAATTCAACGAGTTTTCTATTAAGTGCTTAGGCGAGAGCATAGTGCATCCAGTAGATTTTCATAGCGGGCGCGACATGGGGTGCTGGGGCCGCATAAACACAGAAGCCTCGAGGGTATCATTTACATCTGTCCGGCCCGCGGCCTCCGACCCACAACAGATGCACTAACATTTGTCTCTTCTTAATAACTTACTGGGAAACTGGTCAAAAAGAGTATTTTGAAACTTATTAACTGCACAACAATTATCTCGTTAATGCGCACATTCGCCTGTAATGCAATTCCAATTTAAGGTAAATTAAATATCCGCAAAAGTAGATCTTTCAAAGTACACATTGAACTCAGACACAAAGCAAAATCAAAATAATACATACATGTCCAATTGTTAAAAAAATAGTCTTGGAAACATAATTGAGTTTCTCATTCTTTGTTCTCTTGATTCCACTGAGTTAGACTCTACCTTTAGCGATAAGCTGCATGAATTTGATGAAACAATCAAATGGCATAAATCGTAATGGTGATAAGCAAAGCAAGAACGTAGCCAAAGCTAAATTCGTAGAAACAATGAATTAAAAATACATAAAAAAACTAGTCAACTACGGACTTTGGCTAGACCTAAATAATGTACGTTATTTTTCAAACATTGTTTCTTGGGATTGTGACTTATAATTATGGACACAATTGACGAAAAGCGGAATAAAATCTCAAAGTCAGTCCGAATTCTATTCTACCATTTTGTACAATGCCCACTACTTTTAAATTTGATTGAGGTTAGTAGTAGGCTTCTGATCGATCTCAGTATCAATCATAACACGATTGCCTCAAGTAGGAGTATAATATTTTCAGGATGTATGTATATGTTTGAGCAGATTTTATATTACTTACGTACATCAGCCCGACATCCAAATGTTTGGATCATTTTTCACCGGCTACTCACAAACCGCACAAAACACTACACTGGAGGTGTCACTTTACGGCGGTATTATGTGAGCGAGAGGTACCATAGGAGTATGTAGTGTCATACACTATGCATGGCACTACCTTCTGATATGCAGCATGGCACCACCTCTTCCTTATTGGTTTGCAAAAGTATTATATTTAAAATACCACTGAATTATTTATGTTTATCTATTTGTAATACGTAGCAATTAGTATCACAATTACTGCGGACATTGTATTCTTAGTTTTTGTATACCTGCTTATTGATCACTGACGTCATGCGTATTACGTATATCTGGACATCGAATGAATAAATCAAAAATAGATCTGTAATATAAAATAATTACCATGTTATCGAGCATTAAACGATACGTTTTCCTCAAATTACACAGATCACGTCTCGTCCGCGAAGTGTTATAGTGGCAGCTTTTTGCGTGGTGGTCGCGTCACGGCGTCACATATAAAAAAGGTAAACTAGATAAGTGTGTGTGCAGATCTGTCGGTCCAGCGCAGGTTTAACGGCCGGCCCGTCCGTCTGGCCGTTCACCCGGGCCCCGCGAGGTGTAGCGCGCGAAAACAACGCGCCCGCGCCAGCCATCATAGCTGCACCACGAGATAACGTCCAATCATTCATCTACATTTTTGTATTGTACCTCTTCGGCTTCTATCGTCGTTCATTATTTTATTGACGTGACGGTCGCCTTACAACTGTCATGCTCACGAAACAACTATATACACTTGTATTTACGAACGACTTGACTCTAATTTAGAGCTACGGTCCTTTTCTATATTCTATCTATCCATGCCTTTGTCTACTGGAGATAGGATTCTGATGAGTTCCATAGAAAAAATTGTCTCTACTGACCAAATTCATGGATAAATGGAATACAGAAAACGGCTGCTAGTGGGCTTGAATTTTGGTATTCACCAATCTTCACACTTCTTACTCGACCGCGCCACAAGGCTTACTTTATCCACCGGATCCGGTCTATATGCATATTCGACGTGGTAGAGAAATATTATATTCTTCTAGTACGCTCTGTTGCCTCCACGATGGATTTTTACGTGAAAGGTCGTAAGATCGGCTTAATCGTGAGAATGACATTGATAAAATCAAAACTATAAAAAAATATTAGCTGTTTCAATAATTCATTATTTCATCATTCATATAAAAAATATCTCTAACAATTTCTTATCTCACAAGTCAAAGGCGTTTATCGTGCGTTATTTCATATTACAAATTCACGCAATACATTCGCAGTCTTCCAATATCGGGCACGACCCATTTCAACGAATATCGACACCCACGCTCCTCAGACCGTGGGATCGACGAGAGGAGGCATAATATGTTCAATAAATAAAACCATTCATAAATCATGATGTTTACTAAAAGTGGTCGGCCTTCGGCAATATGGCAGGACGATATCCACGTTGTGGGCTTTTTATGCTGGACACGGAGGCTCATGTGTTTAAATGCCGTTTCCGAATTTTCAGGAATTTTGACTATACTTATGTCATAATACTATCTCCAGTAGACAATTCAATCGATAGATAAAATATTTAAAACAGCCGTCAGACATATTACAATATGCCGACAACTGCTGCATATAGTATACACGAAAACTTATACTGGGAATGTTGAAAAAAAATGTTTTACTCGCACGGTGAATGGTCATCAACAAAGTCTGCATCTGCCAACAACCTGGAGTAAGCTCTCTTTACCCTTAGGATGTGCTATACTCAGTACGCGAGTATGGATAGAAGACATATCCTGGTCAAGGGGAATATGTCTTAGTATTAATTAAAAGCGTAGCATGTCCAGCAGTAGCGAGATACAAGCTTAAAATGATGATGTAACTAAACGACTTTGACCCTCTACACGTTCCATAGAACGGACAATAAAATGTTATAACACATGAATACGATATTCAATCGTTTTCCGCTTCTGATTAGTCATTTAACCGATCGCGAGATCGACTACGCGTTAACTCGGCCGGCTATTGCTCTCGGGCCGGGTGACCTTAGATACTTGTAATGAGTTAAATGTTAATCGCAATACCCTCTACCACTATGCGAGTGTTCAAATTCACATAATAGCACTCCCCGCGCTGTTACCCGCGTATTTATTATATCGCCAGATGGTGTATAGCTTTGGTAAATGGGCTATCTAACAATTAAATAATTTTGCGAATCAGACCAGTAATTCCACAAATTAACGCGTTTAACAAAACAAATAATTCAAATTTATAATATTAATGAAAATAAAGAATCTTTATTTGAAAATCCATGACACAAAAGTGGGTCACATCTCATGCCTAATAACCTCCTATCATTATTATTATAACAGTTAAATTAGTTTAAAGTGTCCATTTTGCAACTTTTCATTTGCCATACATTGATGTATCAGCCAGCAATTACAAACGTCCATAAACCTCTTTTCAAAAAGTTACTACCCTGAACTGATAATAACATGATCTTATATAACGTATTCATAGGGGCAGGAGATGGCTAATGATGTTGATGATTCATATCCCTCCACACGCAGATCGAATAATAGACGACAAGTTTCATAAGTATTGGTCGAGTATAAGTAGTTAAGAAACTGTCGCAAGATTCCAAGCAAAGATATAACATGTCGCTAAGTAACCCATTTATAACAAAAGCAGAACTTTTCATAAACTTATAATATATGACATTTATTTCGAAGTATTTTAATTTACTTTATATCAACAAAACTGAAACCTCATTAACTAGTTTTACTATTCACACTTAAGGAGCATAGTAAAACAATGCAAGGAAACAAACTATCAAATTTCTCCTCGTTATAATATAAATCTATGTTAAAAAAGTATCTGTATTTTAAATATTGTTCAAAAATAATAAGTATAGGGTGGTAAGCGAACACCAGAAAAAGAAAAATCTCATTCCTATAAGAATCGCGGGAATGTAGGAGTTTTAAATTTGATACATTTGAAGATTATGTGAAGATGTGCAGGTAATGTTTTGATATAATGTGCATTACATTTTGTTATTTTACTTAAATAACTTTATGATACGCATATTACAGCACTCACACAATGCTTAAACCTAAGTAATACACAAATTGTGACACTTTCAATCAAGTCATGACACCGATTTTATAAATACCTAAAAAAACGGTTTTTATATTTTTGAAATCGAATTTCGAACTCTGGACAGGAACCTAGTAGATGAAGAGTTAAGCACTCACTGAGCAATGAAAACAACGTGAAGCATGTCAGTTCGCAGAAAATGCAGAGATGTATTTTTTTATAGACTATAGCAAACGGGAAATCGTATGCTTTTCATGACTACGCACTAACATAGACATGCGCATGACTGTCATGCAGATGCGTAGCCCTCCTTGCCTCATCGCCGCCAATGGGCTACCGGTTACACTACCCAAACGCGATGACATAGCTATCACTATACCGCGGCATCATGGTGGCGCGAGATACCTACCCGATCGTGCTGTCCCAATTCGGTTGCAAGTGTTGCAAAGCAATAAAAGTGTTTGTACTTTTATAAGCATACGTATTTTCCAATAATTAATATAAAGCACATTAAACTTAGTTTTACATAATAGGGACCTTGCGTGCCGACAAATTTTTGTCTATCTCTAACCGTGCTCTGGTTCCCTAAAAAGACCCGCTATGAATACAATCAAATATAAAAACAAAATTAACCCTTTTCTAGAAAATAGGAAATCAACTAACGATAACGATCACCGGGGTATACATGACGAACATGAAAACGTAGTTTTTAATATTTTATCTACACTAATAATATAAAAGTGAAGTTTGTATGTTTGAACGCGCCAAGCTCAGGAACTACTGGCTGGAATAAAAATAAATATTTCTATGTCGAATACTCCATTTTTAGAGTAAGACTATTTCTTTACCTAACAGGACAGGAGTTACGCGGGTTAACAGGCAACAAAAACAGTACAGACATATGGATGAAACCCGTCACATCAGAATATGGCAATATTTTATGGGCCTGTATTTAAAAGATCGTGCACGACACATACAATTTAACAATTTTGTACCGATTTCTTACGGCCTTGTTTTCGGTCTAACCACATTCAAATAAATAAAAAACATCCCAATTTTCCCGGTACTGTGAGGTTCGCGCACACTGCTCTAGATCGCAAAAGCGGACTTGAGAACTGAGCAAAAACTAGCGGTCATCGACGCTGGGGCCCCATGGGATGTGAAAATATCAAACTAAATATACATATAAAGAATAAACAACCTTTAAAATATACAATTCAACGTCAATGGACTTGTAGCGGGGGCGAACTCTAAACGCTTGTGGGTATACGAGTTTCGTGTGGGCCACGCAGTACTTTTGCACGTACCATTTTCTGATGCGAGTAGGAGGATAGCTCCATCACTCATTTTTCATCATTGTGTAACAGGAAGCAGTGTAATGCAGATAAATCGGACGGAAAGTACCTATTTTACGGTTTGTGTGAGTGCAGTTAACCCAATATAGGCAATGGGTGATGCGATATACAAACTAAAGCGTTTATATAAACTCTGTTTAACCCGTTGTGGCCCGATGTCCATGGACATCCGTTTGTAATATGGCTTAGATCTCAGAAGGTGATCTAATAGCCTCTTTGCTGGCTAAAGCATAAAAAGGCTTTGACTATCAATACACTTGTAACGGCGTTATGAATATATTAAAAGTGCCCTAAACAAAAAAAAAAGCTTTTGACATTGTTTTCCACGTTTTCTCCGTGAAAACAAAAGAGATCACATATTATTTTACAGTTTATAAGCATGATGTGTAAAGTTAGATGTAAACAGAATATAGCCGATAAGATAGGAGTTTATTGGAGTGAGAAAGAGCGATTCACGTATAAAAGCGTGCCTAGAATAACGCGACCTATTTTATAAACATTATCCAATTAAGTGAATGACTATAAAACTGTAGTCGATCAGATTTACTGCGTATCATATCTAATGGCATTAGTGTTGGACACATTTCAAATAAATTTCTGCAAACAGAAAATATGTATGAAATTCACTTTTACTGTTGTTTTGTATTTGAATATTTATCTAAACCCAACCAATGCAAGTTGATGTTAAGGTAACTCTCGGAAGACCACGATTTTAAAGCATTGAAAATTAAATTTTGCAAGGTTTTGTTACCTCCACGGTTTCCATTATTATATTCGGAGATTTTGATGTAAAAACCAGGGCCGACCGCAAACAAGTATGCCGCAATTTCGATTTACGCAATGGTGGACGATTATCCCTCATTGGTGGTCCCGGACGGGAACCATTATTAGAACATTAAGCAACAATTATTGCTCAACCGTTACATTCTTTAATTTGACTGTGAATTTTCTCATTTGGTGTTTACACCAGTGAAGACTTTTTTTACGTACGAGTTGTGATCCCCAAAGGACACAAAATTGCTTTTATAGCGAACTAGCATCCCCCCCGCCCCCGCGTATCTCCGGTACAGTCATGGTATTTAGTAGTTTATCACCTTCGTCTATAAATGAACTATTCAAGACAAAAAGATTTCTGAATTAGGGCCAGTAGGTCCAGAGATGATATTATTAGCGTAGAAGCATCGATAGCATATGGCTTCTCCTGTTGTTAGTCTAGTTCTCCTGGTGTTTGCTTTTTTACAACATTGCTTTTTTAATACCGGGCTATCGAATAATTGATTCACCTGACGTCACTACTAATACAAGACGTTTTGTGGTATTTAAAATCCGAATGAAATGTTTTACAGAAGATCCCCCCAAGTATGGATGATTCGACAACAAAGTAATGCGTGAATGCTTTATGAGCTAAACGTTACCATTATCAAAGGAAAATAAAATAATTGACAACAATCAGGTCTTAAAGTAACCTATAACTGGATTTTGATATGAGTTTCCCTTTAACGATAGCTTTAAATTTATTCATCGACAAATCTGTTATATTACCGGGAATTTAATTATAAAGACTTACATGAATTATTAATTTTATAGAGCCTTATATTCTTATTCCTAGTATTGACATTATGTAGATCATATTTCTTCTTATATTATATATTGTATGAACAGCCTTTTCCGCAGCACAAAAATTGAATCAATATTAGCAGCAATACTCCATAATAGAATTCCATATGACATAATGCTGTGAAAGTAACTGAAATAAACTAATCTAGCTGTTTCTGCGATTATTATCTGTCGATTTTTTTTTACTACGAATGGTCTATGTGGGGTCGCCTATTATCCCCGTAGAGATAGGCAGAGGTGTGAGAGGGAGAGTATACCCACAACTCGTAAGTCTAGTAGATATACTAGTACACCCACCATTAGCCAAGGTACTGAGGCTCATGATGTAATAGGTGTCAAGCCTATGGCCATTTCGGGCACATTCCAATCCCGTACAATGTGCGTGCTAAGAATAATCTGAGAAACATTTAATAAAACATAAAAAATAAGTTGCCCGACGTGGGAATCGAACCCAGGACCCCCAGGTCTTAACAGGCGACACCCACACCGTTACACCACAGAGGCGATAATCTATGTGGGGGCCCCATTGTAATTTAGCATCTAAAACAACAAACGGATGTATTGTCACAGTAAAGATTAATAAAAACCTTCGTCAGCATTTCATAAAAAGTCATATCTTGTATAATACCACAATCTCAGAAGTTGTAAAAGTGTAAATGTCATAGGGCAGACTTTTACAGGTTTCTAGGAATTTTTCACATTAGCTATTCCTGTACACGCTCTTGCATGGTCGTAATCAGTAATGGACGGTAACAGGCGCGCAGTGTCCACGGCATGTCACTTTTACGTACGAAAGAAAGAGAAATAGAGATGATCACGGTCCCTTCATATCGTTTTTACCGTCAAAATTACTTACACTACACATAATATGCATGTATATCTGTTTACCATGTACTAGAAACAAAATTACTTACACTACATATAATATGCATGTATATCTGTTTACCATGTACTAGAAACAAAATTACTTACACTACACATAATATGCATGTATATCTGTTTACCATGTACCAGAAACAAAACTACTTACACTACATATAATATGCATGTATATCTGTTTACCATGTACTAGAAACAAAATTACTTACACTACTTATAATATGCATGTATATCTGTTTACCATGTACTAGAAACAAAATCTTTAATTGTAATAAGAGGAACACGGAGAGGCCAGCACGACCGGGGAAAGTACCTATTGCTCAGATAATACTATCACAAAGTGACATCTCCTGTTCCTGCTGCTCGTGCGTAGCCCTGTGGCCCGTTGAAGCGGAAGAGTAAAGGAAGGCGACGCATCTGAATGATTTCATCATGCGGATGGATGTCTATGGGCATCGGTAGTAATCAAATGGCTCCTAATTCTCGTTTGCCCCCTCATTTATATAAAAAAGATTTACCCGAAAAACACGTGTCTATCAGATTCCCACCTCGCCGTAACTTCTAATCGACTACTAGTAACATGTAACGTTTCGACTTTTTATTCTTATTCAATTATTAAAATAAACCACCGTTGGCCGCGCAAAAACCTTCGCGGCCGGTCGTTGACACCGAGGGGCACTTTAGGGCTGTCTCGTCACACTTGCTGACTTGGCCAACTACGAACCTTATGACACCTAACGACTATTTATATTCCGTGTGACGAATTTCCGACCACTATTATATTATTTTGGGTACGTTTTCTATCTATTCATCAACCTTACCTAATTATTGAGAAAAAGGTTATTAAACATTGACAGGACTAATAACAGCTGAATTTATTTTACATTTCTCTTTGTAGATCTTAGTAGGAGGTAGTTCTAACAGAATTGGACAACAATTCAAACAACAAACAAACAAGCAATCGGAGTCATTTGGTGACTAGGGACGCCCGTTAACATTCGCATATGCAGATCCGTTGCCCAGCTTCACCAAATCCCGCTAATGAGGGTGGCTACTAAATAACCACACGAAACGCGGCAACATAGCTGTCACTCGTCGATGCCACGTGTATGCGCGAGGTACCTCCCCGGTCGTGCCATCCCTGCTTGGCATTGCAGCATGGCACTATCACTTAACGCGGTTTTGCCTGCAGCATGAAACACACGAAATAATCCGTGTGAAACTCTCTTGCACCGGAACCCTTGTTTAGAAGTATAGATTAAAGACAAATATTGTAATTTCCATGGTTTTCCTCTTGCTCTTAATTATTCCTTAAACCTTGTCTGATAATTAAATTTTGGTTTTTTGTAGCAAAGAACGGTCGTGTTCTGGAAACATTTTCTTTTGCTACAAAACATTGTTGTTAAAATTGTACTTACCATGTTGAAATTGTCATTTTAAACATTTTGGGATTTTTTTTCCCCTAGATTGGAATATTTCGACGATGGAATTTTTTATTTTTCTGCCTAGTGAGCGTTTGGAATTAGTAGTAGAGTGTTTATAAACAGAAAAACTGGATAAGTTTGAAAAGTCACATAACAACCATTATAATAAAACTCCTTCAAAAAATTTAATCGCGGTTTATTTTGGATATTTTCAGTCCTGGTGTATAAAAAATCTTTAGAGGCTAAGGCTATACCACAAGAACCTAACGTATCTTGTTCGTTCACGTCACTCGTGAAGAAACCAAAGGAATGTCTTTAACATTCAAAAGAGCCTTAATCCGCAAAAGAACTTTTATTTGCTTCAAAAAACGACGATGTTCCTGCATAAAAAAGTGCAAGTGCATGCAATTTAACATGTTGCAAAAATTTCACCGCACACTCGAAAATCTCGATATGACCAAACAGAATTCGTTCCGCATTCCAAACCCAAATTCATTGAGCGGCTGTACCGAAGCGTCTAGACTGTGTGTCGGAGAAAGGTGACCACTCGCCGACGAGACAGCCTCTACAGATAACGCCATTTAACTATTACCGTTAAACCACGAATACAGTAATAAACTAAATGTTAATCATATTTGCAGACACTTTAACTCATTTGGTAATGTAAAGCTAAAGGTATATTCAGGTAGTCATATTTCTACCATTTTTCAGGTGATATTAAACTTTAAACTCATGGCCATCAGTTTGTAACCTCTTAAATCACAAATCAAGTATATCTTAACGAATAGTAGGATAGAGTCCTGATCAAGAATTTTCAACCGAGACGTCGACTACGGCTATCGTCAGTAAAACTATAAAACAAAGGTTATTTAGAATGAAATAACAGCTGTCAGAAACTCCAATACTGCAGTGTCATAGGAAGCAATAAGCCGAATCCGCGGTTTCGTGATTGATAACGTAGTCAATAACTTATCACGTATATGAATTACATAATAACGAACTGTTCCCAGCCGAGTCACTATGCCAGTCGTAAATCCATTCAGCTCTTATTTACGCCGCCCTAACGAGCTGACAACGGAACGCGCCAATGGAAATGAGAAAACGTTTAAAACAAGTAAACTATAGCGAGTTACTTTCGAAACACGATATCATCTACATGACGACCGATGCAGCGAGTTCAATAGTGGCCAGACATCCGCGTGGCAACAGGCGCGAGACTGAATGAAAGTTGCATGCACAAGCGGGTCCGGTGGTACCGGAACCGACGTACATTTTTGGCACTCCTTATCGAGAGCGTACCGCTAACTTGTAAATGAGACGTTCAATGATTCACGCTTACATTATAATTTTAAATACATTCAATACAATAAAAGCGATTTAATGGGATTTTTGGATATCTTACAATCTTGGAGTTTATTTACTGGTGATTTATATTTTGAAGCAAAAAAGGGAGTAAAATGGTGAAAGTGACGAGAACGTTACGAAAAGGATGCCAACGTTGATTGGGAGATAAGACAGGGAAGATAGGAGGAGAGTGACTTAGGTTTCGAATATTACTATAGAGACAAGAGCTGGATGCACACATTTTATTTCTCTTTTTCTGTCATAGCCAGAGTTATTTTTCGTATAACTAAAGAAATTTTAATTTTGGTCGTGTGATCTAATGCATTGCTATGCTTCGTTTATAAGTGTTCAGTAACATATAAGAGCCCAGTAGAGACATATTACCGCTTACTTATAGCAGACACCTTCTCTTGCTATCTTTATCAAATAACTAGAAATATCTTTCCTTTATGTTACACGAATGATTACGTGTCCTGTCATTTGGACACTGTTAAATGGATGATAGATACTTCAGTTAACTTACACACGACAGTGTGTAAATAAACACAACAATGCAAACTTCAATTTCCCCAAAAATTACATGTAGGTCTAAGTTGTTTGACATTGGGTGCCAAAGTTAATCCAAACAACTTTTAAATAATTAACACGGTTTATTAAATTATTTATGTAGCCCGACATTTCAGAAGCTTTACAGCAACCTTGGTCACGGGTGGACTGAGATGACAGATGTCCTGAGGTACCAAGTTTTTAAAAGTAACCGAAGAATTATATATATCTATATAATTATATATACCGGAAAAACTAAAACTCATCATCGTCTGTCATCACCATGGTTGCTGTAAAGCTTCTGAAACGTCGGGCAACACAAATAATTTAATAGGCCGCAATAAAATCCGTAAAAGTAGTTTTATTGTACTGAGTAACATTCGCGTAAACTTAAGACATCAATATAATAATATATGTGGACTTATCACACCACGTTAGCCCAGTTCTGTGGTAAGTACCGTAAGGACTTGTGCTACAGGTACTAGACAACGGAATTTAATCAATATTTTTATAAATTTAGGAAAGTTTATATATTTAATACTTTTACTATACGTATACATATAATAAAATATACACCCATGACCTGGGTGTGATTTGAACCCGCGACCTCTGGCGTAATACGCGTACCGATCGTCATTTTTGATGACTACTCGTGCCGAGAATCATAAACATCCGGAAAATTACTGTGCAGGTGTCCCTCCTTCCTTCTCTTTATTTTCCTAATGGGCCACCGGAAACATATAAGTCATGAAACGCGGCAGCGAACCTGTAGATTTACGGCGTTATTATGACAGCGATTTCCGGCCCAATTCTGCTGCAATGTAGCACTGACACTCTTCCTGCTATACTTTTATGAAACTAATCACGGTCAGACGTGGACAAAGAAATAAATTAAACATATTAAGAATGTTAATTCTAATTTTAAATTTGAAGTGGCAAGATATGTGGGCGCGCGATGGCATTTTTAAAAAGTAACGGCATTGCTGCATTTTGGGTTTGCAGCTAAATGAATCCGGAACGAAATGGGGACCTTTCTCTACAATAGCATCAAGTGTCTCAGACGATCTCGAAGCATGGCGAACTTACAAAACTTTGATGAACGACCATATCTCTGGATGCTGTATGTCGTTCTCATCTTATAATGATATACACATAAAGAGTATAAGACTGTATTTTTAGCATCAAGTTTTTGTTTTTAAATTTAACATTAGGGTTTTGAGTAGCATGTGTGTAAATGTGGGACCTACAGGGCTTAGAACTATTACGTGCCTGCTAAACTCTGTGGAGACTTGTTAGAGCTAAGATTTTTGACAGAGATTTGCTGTGTGAATAGTCAAACTAGAAGCGATATTCCATGTATTCAGTCAAATCTTCCACTCTGCTGTGTAACAACAGCTCAAATTTATTTCCATATTCGGTAATTATTTATCACAATGAGAATGCATATTTTCATTAGGAATCAGTAGAGATTATCAACCAAGCCGATATACACCATTCGTCGGAGCTTTTTCTGCCGTTTCGACTTTTTATCATTAACTTATGCATACTGTTTCGCCACGTAGGGTCACCACGTAGCGGATTCTTCAAATCAGAATCGGAATACTATTCCCTGAGATCACCGCGTTCAATCGTACGAACTCCATAATAATAGTAAACAGAATGTGGTGTACAAATCTACAGCTGTCCAGATTCACAGTACAGTAACGATAAGTCTTGGCCCATGGGAGGGTAAAAGGAAAGAAGGTTAACGCATCTGCATGCAAATAATGCTGATGGTTGTTCTACATCACGGCAGACCGTTGGGGCAAACTTTTCAGGTGTTCCTCTCGATCTCTTTCACTTAAACGATATTAAAATCATCATCATTAAGGAGCCTTTACATATCTACTGACATGATATGGGATTCACTCGTAAAATGCCAACATGAATGAACTTTGCTATTAGCATGAATTTATATCGGTTACTGCAAGACGACAGTTTTTGGACAAGATCGATAATCGCAAACTGCAAAAGACACTATAAAATTCGAAAATATTTAAAGAAAGTCAGCGAAAACGAGTGTATTATTCTGTTAAGGGTATGAGAACACCAATTGAATATCCAAAAGATGACACGAAGGCGACGACATTAGACTCTTATTATCTAATAAAGGCATCAATGCAAGGGCCCATCTGCGGGGGTTGAACGAGGAAATTAGGTTAAAGGTTAGGGGAACTGGCGCGCGTTAAGCCGTTTTGGGGTCGAAGTTATACACTGCTCATCATAGTTAATATATCCCAAAATAAATCTGTGGTGTACAAATAACGTCATCCATCTCTTAATTTGCTGGGTCAACGAAAATCTAAATGCCTAAAACCGACTCGAAATATTCTAGGGATAAATCAATATTAGAATTTTTTTTATTTGGACCAGAAGAGATAAATCATGGAAGCAAAATGCTATGAAAGCGTCATCAATTCGATACCCAAGCGAGGCAGGTAGTGATGATAACTTTCTTAGGACCGTAGCGTAGTAGACCGAGGGACCGAAGAACGGCACTAAGAGTACCGATAGCATTGAGGTGATATTTCGATCCCTAGCTAAGTTTTTAGGACAAGCATTCAAGGTAAGTCTGAAGAAGGATGGCGTACAGCAGGCCGAAACTCTCCGTCAAGATACTATGACTCTCCTAACCAGACGAAATATGATAGATAAAGCGAACTCGGCTGTTGTTGCACAATGGCACTAGATGGTGATAATGATGATATGCAATCATGTGCCTGTAGTAATAAATTGGGTCGAAGGGATATAGGGCAGTGTAAACGCTCAGGTAGAAACAAGGGGGCAATGTGCATTCAACAATGTAAGCCATGTACTGACACTGGCTGAGAATGCCTGTGTTCGTCACTAATAGACATTATGGGACGGAAAATTATATTGCATGTTGCACTAAGGGCATATGTAACTTGAAACACAATTTAGACCTTATTATCAGTACGTCACATACCATTTAGGATAAGAATAGACAATACACATAGGACATCAAAGAAAAAAGTATACTCTTGCTAAATAAACTTAAGTGCTTGTTAAGTCTTTTTTTATTTAGAATTGGTGGCCAAACCATTTTACGACTACCGACGCCTGATGCTTTGCCTCATCCCCCCCCCCTCCCCAATGGGCCACCGGCTACTCACAAACCGTACGAAACGGGACACTGAAGATGTCACTTTTACGGTAGTATTATGTGAACGAGTGCCGGGCCGGCACGCCCGGGGAGGTACCTCTAGAAACTAGTGCCATGCATAGTGCATGACACTACATCCTCCTATGCGGCATGGCACTATCTCTTCCGCTTCTATGAATATTCATCATCAAATTGTTTTTAAGATAGGACTCAATTGAAAATAGTAACAAAAATGATATTTGTGTGGGATCCCCCACATTATGAATTATGAATTAAACACACAATAGAGCCACAATAGAGCTAGCCTCCATAACTGAACATCCACAAGTGCTAAATTGCATATAATTGATATACCTGAAAGTGGAGGTGAAATAAAATATCAATTCAAGTGTTTGTAACACTAGTTGCCCTGCAATTGATTATATCAATGTTTGTTGGACCACTCAGGGATTCTTAGGTAGCCTCAAAATAAAATACAACCATATATTCTTAGTTATAAGTGCACACGACTGATATTGTCTGTAGTATCATAATGATAATAATTTGAGAGAAATACAACTAATATATTTTTTCATAAATTATACATACAACATGTATTACAAGTATACTATGTGGAGGTAGAGTCTGTATATTTTGGGGACTGGCTAGCCATCAAGCTGATCTGATGATTAGTTGATAGTTCTGGGCCATCCCATGATAGTCAGTCATAGTGCCATTATTATACATTTATTGTACGGTTAGTGGGTATTTGATACTACCCTGTGCCACAAGTCCTATGTACCACCAGATGCAGGTGTAAATGTGTTTGCCCATGTCACCAAATAAATATCAATTGCTACAGGCAGTATATAAAAATTTTATTCACTGAAGGTTTTATGTAGTGCTATGCAACTACATAACTGTTTATAAACTAAAACCATGAATGCATGCATATATTACGTGGCTTTGTAAGTTACTTGTAGTAAATTTTTGCCTGTATTAGTTATATTTTATTTGAAGAAAAACAACAAAGTAAAAATGTAAGAAGATATATAGCATAGTTAACATGAATTGAAAGTTATTATTACCCCAACTTTTTCGGAAGTGGGGTAATATCTTTTTACTGCATGTCTATATATAGATTTCTGTTCCCTGTTACAACATAAATTGCTGGACTTACTTTAAAATATAACATGTGTGTAGATTTGTCTTGATGACTCAAATAAAACTGGGTACATTCAAATATACCAAATATATTCATTTAGTCATCCTCCCTTGCTTTAACCGTAAAGGCTTGTTATGTTAAATTTTTTTACACTAAAACCACACTTAATCCATTTAGAAGATTTTTAGAAAATCAATTGCACACAGAGAGACAGTTTTAGGGACATGAAATATATTTCATTCTCAATTTCATGTTAGGTTACTTGCAATTTTTTGTGTTCACAAATATAATGAGAAATATTATTTTGTCTTGTAAGCAAGAAGTTCCAAGTCATATCTGCTGTCAAAGGAAAACCTCAAATATTTTTGTTTGATATTTGTTAATCATAGTAATTAACATCATAGTTTAAAGGAATTAAACACATTACAATTAATACTTGAGAAATAACTAAACATAGTAACTAAACATGATTAGTTATACTATTTCAGGAATTCCTTTAAAAAAATGTCCTTAAAACATAAGTCACTTTAGTAATTAATTTGATCCTGAATTATTTATAACTGCCTATATCTATAATCCTACAATATAAAAAAAATTGATTCCATCTATTTTGAGCGTTTGTAATATAGTTGCCTGTCATTTGCGTATATGTTATTAATTTACGTGTAGACTATTAAATGAGTAGGTTAAATGAATAAAATTATTTTTGATGACGAAAATGTCGAATTCTTTTTGACGACAATTTCGATATAAGTTTAATTACATTTCGAAACCAAAGAATCATTTATTGGTACAAATTATGTTTCAAACATAAGTCACACTCAAAATGCATACACAAAAATTTTGGATTAATTTATCTCACTTACATTTATTTTTAGCATTTTCATCCATGAGCATGTTGAAATGATGGTGGCGGTTCCACGCAGCCATCTTGCCTTCGTGAGGAGCCCCGAGAAGCACCAGGGCCGCCCCGGCGGGCCCAACTCCGTCTAGGGGCTCCAGTGTCCTCAATACACTACAACTTTGTCACACACTCATAACCCAAAAGACATATCTAAACACACGAACACTTGCTTAAAGCGCCGTCGCCAACGACGGCGATGTCATCGGCACCAACCCGCGTCGCACATGCCTTTGCACTTCCGCTTTACGCACTTCGAGATGCACTCGCGAGTAAATAAGCACGATCAACACTACGGTATCGCGCGGTGATTCACCTCCGATGTACGCCGCGCTCCGCACTGCAGGCAGACTATAGCGTGCGCCCGGCGCCCGCGAACCCTACCAGACTGACACCCAAACACTAGTCTGTCGTCACGTGTGCACTTAATGCGCTGCAATACCACCGACACTATCCTCCGACTTTCGCGCACAGAAACAATTAATCGAAATTAGAAACTAAATTCTATTTTAGTTTATCAAAATGAATTAATGCAACCGAACGAAATGCGATATGCGAGAGCAAGACGGCAGACACGATTTCCCTTCTTCGATCCGATCCTTGAGCTCGAATCAAATTTTATGTCGCTAACAAAATAATAACAAATGTGCATGAGATACTAGTTATGTGCACGTGGGTTGCATCACATTATTCGGTCAATGTTATATAGCTAAACCTTTATAATACAAATACATTCAAACTTCAGTAGAAATGTTAAACACAGCTAATGAAACCACAGCAAGCTTGTATACGATTTCAAATTTTGATAAAATGCGAACTATATGACTATACACACAAGTATCAAAAGAATATGAACGATTTCCAGTTTAACTATGTTATTTATAACGTTACAACAACACCATTTGTAAACAAAACACAGCCCGTAATACGTTCAGGAAAATTATATCTTACAATAGAAATCGCAAACGCGTTGATCAAGCGCGACAAGTAGGACAAAACATGGCAGACCCTACGAAAAGCACACGAACTTAGTCTATGGTCGCTAGATATGGTTGCTTGTATGATGCGTTCAGTTTATATAATATTTGTTAACATTTTAAAATAATTTATTTCTTGATTCTTACGCTCATCCTTTTTATATAATTTATTTCTATAATAAGGGAATTCAAACTGTTTATCTCGTGTCCTTTTTATTTTTAATTTTTATCCTCTTTGCATAATTATGGATAACATTGTGAAACCACAGTCTTATCTATTTTTAATTTTGTTATTCTAGGTGAGTGATGTAGCCTAATTTTTAATATAATAATTAATCGCTACATACTAAATATGTGTGTAGAAGTGACATATTGAACTACTACATTCTAAATAGCTCTGTAAATAATAATCAAAGAAATGATGATTATGACTGTCACCAAAAAAATGCGAATTTATGGTATATAGGAATTAAAAAATGTTTTTATTCAGTAGAAACATAAAAAATAGATTGAAATATTCGAAACTGTGGGAGCGGCTATATGAATTCTTGTTCCAGTAGTTTTCGATACTTCATCAATCATTCGAAATATGTACTATTGAATAAGGTGTTTTTAATTTATGGCGTAGTTTCAAGATGACTTCAACCATTAAATATAATAAGATGAATATTTCATTTAACTTTAAATTAGGACTTGAATTTACGAACGCCCAAAAGGAACAATTCTGGATGCGCATAAATGTAATTCGTTAAAGCATTAAACTTTATTGAATATTGATTTCGAATATGAACGATGTTCATCATCTTATAAAAGTTATTGTTTTAGTTTTAAAAAATGTCCGTGATGAGTTTAAGTCCTAGAAAACTATTGTTAGCTATATTTTTATGGGCCTATCTCATTTCTAACACTTACAGCTTACTAAGTTAAACCAATTACTTTGAAACAGTTGGCTGAGTAAATCAGATTGTATCGTAAATTTTTGTAATTCAATTAAATTAAGAAAAGGAACATTTACACTGGAGGCGAAACTACGAAGACATACTTTACAAATAAATATAATTAAAAGTTTAATCTGACAGCAATCATCCTGGATAACTAAAACTACAGAGGACAAGTGTGTTCGCAGGGTCAAATGCCTCCAATATTTTTTTATGTATTATATAATAACAGCTTTGAATTAGGTACCCAAAATGTTTCGTGACTTATTATGGCTAACTGCCATACCCATAGAGATCATACAGATAGAGAAGGGATACCATAGGTGGTTATATGACGGAGCATCTTGGAGAATAGAGAAGGAAGTTGTAAAAGCAATACTATCTTTGACTATGTAATCTTGCTTGCGCATTGAGCAAAGAGAAATGAATGGGAAAGGAAAGATAGATAGTTTACTACATTTGCTATATCTTTCAACTTAGGCCTTCCATTTTTAAAGCTGACTTCCCTTCTTCGTCTATACTATGTCTATGGCAATACCACTAAATCTAAAAGTAATAACTACGAAGCTAAAATATCCAATAGGACGACGCAAAAGAGAAGGCAATATGTTCATACTGAATAAACCTAAAATATAGTATTTATATATATATATATATATATATATATATAGTAGTATATAGTATTTACATATAGTAGTAGTAAAGATAATGGAACACTTGTAAAAGGATCATTTTAATAAGTAATGTTTTAATCACCAGCGAAAGTATGAGCATAGACAAATAGTTTATGCTATATTTGTATATAATATATATTTATAATGCTTGTCTATTTATCTATGAGTGCGTGAATTTTACCTGTGGTCTTGTGATCAAAAATGGCTACCGCATTCGCTTTTGTCAATGTCAAAAGTAAATTTAACATTGAGTACCTTGCGTGTGTCTATCTATTCATGCGTGATTTTTTTTCATATCAGGCATTTCATTAGAATTTTACTATATTTTGTGTAATTGCAAACTGTACAACACGAATTACTATCTTTTGTTGTCGTAATTATTATAAATCTCCATCGATTACATTTAGTGTCAAGTCTCGTGGCGTTTGCTTCAAATCATGCCCAAACGTGGAGGAAAATCGAGAAATTGGAGGGCGAATGATCATTTCGGTAAGTTAATTACTAAATCAATAAAAGGAAGAGCCTTTTATTGATTTAGTTATAAACATCAAAAGGTGCAAACTCAATTATGATCAGAAATGATTTATGTCTAAAGAACCATTACAAATGTAGTTAATGGCCAATGCGTATGCGTCTCATGTTATAACCTGAACGCGAAATATATATTATAATAAGCACATTTGTGAAATTTATATTAACAAAGTTGACTGGGGAAATGTTTAAATGTTACACATACTTTTCGAACGTGTACGAACCTGAAAGTAATAAATATTCCTCATACCTACTGATAGTATTTGTTATGTAAAGGTTACAAGTCAACATTTGCTAAATAGTAATCAAATAATGCAAAGTGTATTAATTGTATTTCGCCAACTTTGAAAAATTACGTTGTAAAAATGAATAATTTATTCGTACGTTGATATATATTTTGGACTAGTTCCTATAGGCAATTCTCGAGGATTTTTAAAGTTTTGTTATATTGAGATAGTGGAAGAATAAAGGTACCGGGGAAGACCGAGACCAACATACCACAATCAAATTGGTTGGGTGTAGTCCAAAGGTGGTGTTCAGAGTCTTCGCAACCGGCATGTTTGTATGAAGAGAGTTATGAAAGTGGAGGATGCAAGGCAGGTATGTAAGGATTGTGGCATGTGGCACTCCATTCTCCCTGCCTACCCGTTAGGGAACTGGCGTGATGATGAGTTGTTGTTGTTATATTGAGGAAATTGCTGCACTGACAATGTTTATTGAAGCTGCACTGTACATGGTAGGTATGATTGGTTGATTATAACTTCACTTTCAGAACATGATGATCGTATTCACACTAATAACACAAGGCGAGTTAGTTTCAAAGCTGGAACTAACAAAGGAAAAAATAAATTCCGGAATTGGGATAGCTCTGACCTTATGGCTAACATGGATGTTGGCCAAAATGGAGAGGTTTACAAACATGGCTCATTTAAACCTCGTGGTGGACGTCTTGGCTCACCAGCTCCTAGAACAGCAAAAAGGAAATTTATGCCTGGTCTATTGCCTTGGTATCAGATTGTGGTGCCATATGGAGCTAAACACGACAAGGATGTACTGTTACGAGCAATACTGGGCTTTATTGCCCCTGAAGTGTTTATACCACATTATTTCAAAGTAAATGGAAACGCTGTAATATTTTATGTTGACGATGTAAAAATAGCTGAAAAATTGTATTATGCTGATAGAAAGATATTCATGTCTGATGGGTTTAAGTTGGTTTTAATTGTAAAGAATTCAATACCAACAATTAAAGTTGATGCAGCAGTCAAAGAGAAGATGAAGCTGGCTATGGTGAAAAGATATAATGCAGTTACAAAGGCTCTTGACCTTACCAAATTCCATGCAGATCCAGGTAGGTTACATATTTTAAAGAATCATATATCATATATTTTTTTCTATCCATACTTGTGCACCAGTGAGTACAACAGGGCACTGTTAAAAGGTAGTATATATGTTTCATGTTACTTAACACTGTTTATTGTTTATCTTAATATTTATGGTTTTTGCATGTATTAACTCATTACAATAACTGCATAGTTTTAAACAAGACAATTTTATCAGCCGAAAAAGATTAGGTGTTAAAAAGAATGACAATTTATTCAAAAGGATACATTATCAATTGTTATTGTCATCTTAAAATAATAATGACAACAACAACAGTTTTTGTAAGTTACAAACTTACAAAAAATATCATGGTAATTTGTAAGATTTAAATGAAACAAGTTTTTTTTATTAAAAATATAATTAAAAAAGATAGTTACCAATTGTCATCTGTTAAATCTACTACCCTAGCCGTGTTTTAAAAACAGGTTTAAACTATAGACCTACCCCACTGTATCAACTTATGTAACATAAAAGACCTCGAAAGACCTTCTGTCCCATGGATAAAAAAGGCGCTCGTTGGTCTAAGTTCTCGCTACTTAAATGAGTCTACACAATGCTCAAATTTTTTTCCATT
Organism: Eumaeus atala; assembly: GCA_017140195.1. NCBI lineage: Eukaryota > Metazoa > Arthropoda > Insecta > Lepidoptera > Lycaenidae > Eumaeus > Eumaeus atala. The sequence continues at coordinate 69,517 of JAFELO010001060.1, read as the reverse complement.
TGTTCTAGTTCTATGGGATTTCTTTTTTATTTTGTTTTATTCTTAGATTTAATTTTTAGTAGTAATCTGCCCTGGCTTTTCCTCAACAAATTCTATACTATGAGTGAAAACTGCATGAAAACTATATTTTAAGTAGATCTATCACTTATAGAAAGACAGCTTTTGTAGACTTAGAAAGGGGCTTATTTTAAAAGGTGCTTCATGTTCATTTTCGCCCCTGTGGTGTAACGGTGCGGGTGTCGCCCGTTAAGTTAGCTGCGTAGTTGGCTGCGTGGGGTCCTGGGTTCGATCCCCGGGTTGCGCAATGATATTAAAATGTTTCTCAGATTACTCTGAGCACACTACATTGTCTGGGATTGGGACGTGCCCAAAGTGGCCATAGACTTGCCACCTATGACATCATAGGCTGCAGTACCTTGGCTAATCGTGGGTGTTCTGGTATATCAACTGGGCTTACGAGTTGTGGATGTACTAGTATACCTCTGCCCACCTCTTCGGGGATAACAGGAGTGAAGGTACTTACTTTTTATATTTCCATTTCAGAAGTATCAGATATATTTGTTGCTCTCTTCCGTCCTGTAGTGATGCTCACTGCAATCGAGATTATAGCTGAAAACATTCCAGATCTTGAAGCATTGAACTTAAATGATAACAAGCTACATGGAATTGAGCATTTAAATATAATGTGCACAAAACTCAAAAATTTGAAGATTTTATATATGGGAGATAACCGAGTAAGCAGTTATACTTTAAAATTATTTTAATATTAATAGCAATATTTATTAGTGTATTAACAGGAATGCTAATATTTTTGCACCACACTTTTTTTCAATTTAATGTAACATTTATCTTTATTATAGTATTTCAATAAATATTTTTACAATTGCAACACCTATAAAGTTTATGTGATCAACATTTGGTTTTTTGATAATTGGACGTATATATTGACAAAACTATGGTTGAGTCCAAACTAGATATATCTCTAGTTCTAGTACTTACTAAATATTTTTATATTGACTGTTTTCATTATGACTTATTGTAGATACCATACCTTGGCTCGTTGGATCCATTGAAACCACTGCAGCTTGTGGAGCTGTACCTTAAAGGCAACCCACTGGTTAACAGGTTCAGTGACCATGAAATATATGTCAGGTAATGTTTGGACAGATTATAAACAAATATTGAAATTGGCAAAATTATAGGATGCATTTAGGTGCAAAATGCGTTCAGATGTTGCTTGCATGGTAACAAAGCCTAGTCTATGGCGTTGAGGAACTCACTGCAAGATGACACATCTACAGCATCAACACATGCAGGGTTGTCAGGTCAAAATTGATGTTTGCTCTATTCAATGAGTTTCTATAGTATTTTACAAAAACTCATTGTTCAACTCAGTATGACTTTTATTGATTATTAACATTACTTTTCTTTTGCTGCATATAAATTTTTCTCCTTTACTGGCCTTGGTTTCCTTGTATTGAACTTTTTTTTAGTGAACAAGAGGGAAATGTAGTGTGTTTTCCATATAAAATGTATTCTTATTTGTCATGAGGATGTAAATAACAAGCTTGCATTAACATGTGATTTTATATCATAAAGATAACAAAAACAACCAGCAAATGTGATGACATATACAATATGACCCTTTATAACATTTTGAAACAGTTAAGCACAAGCAACACTAGCAGTGTACAGTAAATGTATAGGTGACAATATGCAATGTTAAATAACATTACATTCCATTACAATAATTAATATGTCATGTCACTGTTTCTAAACTTACCTGGAGCTTGTGATGATTGCTTTTGTTAATTTTTGGAACCTAAAGAGCACATTGTTAATGTGCTTGTTGTGTGCACCTCAATTAATGGTATAATTGACTTGTAAGTTCTGAAATAAGGATGCCTTAGATAGTATTCTTCATGTGCTTTGTAGTCTTCAGAGGATCTGCCACATTCAGGCACAACATATATAAGTTTAGATACAATTTTTACTGTAACTTTTATGGAATCTTGAAGTTCATTTTAGTTTTTTAAGACATTTTTGAAGTATTGTATATTATAATACTGCAAAACTGTATATGTATGGTGAGACTAAAGCACAACATATAATTTTACTCTCTTTTCTCTGTTAGTCTTGTAAACTAAAAATAATATCTGTTTCGAACACTGTTATTTGACTAAATGTATTGTCACTTCTTGATGGAAATTTATAATTACTGTTTCCACTAGTTTATTGATTAAAACTTGATTTGGCTAATTCATCACCAAGTTTTTGTAATTTTAATCAACAAACTAGTGGAAATAGTATAAAAAGTATATTATTTATTCAAATTATAACTATGATAACTTCACATTAAACACAAAAGGTAATTTGAGAGAATATTCAAATTATTTTATGTGAATAAATTTTATGATATGACTAATGTTCCTCATTGAACTCTTCACATTATACATGCCACCTATATAAATATTGGGCAATAGGGCCCTGCATTCTTTTAAGTTTAATGCAATATTGTTGAAAGAAAAAAGCAATGTCATATAGTTTTAAGAGTGTAAGACCCTAGGCACATACAGCGACTTTGCATATAGGCAAATGGCACATAGGTTTTACTAATGTGAAGAGGTCTCTGTAGTATATCTTAAGATCATAATTTATGTGTATGAGAGTTTCAGATTGTCTATTTGTTACCATGTTCTGTGTCCAGTGACGTCCGGAAGAAGTTTCCAAAGCTTGTTCGACTAGTGAGTGCTGTTCAAACTGTCTAAAGTGCATTATTTTTTACAATAAAACTACATTTATTTTATTTAATTATTTAACTAGCCCGACGTTTATAATCATTATCTTGGAAGCTGTAAAGCTCCTGAAACATTCGCGTTACATAAACTTAACAACATTATTTTTTGTTTTAAAGTAATAGAGTCACATTCCTTAAAGTATCTGTTCTACAAAGCCACGCTCGGTGATTCTAAATGTGAAATGGAAATGTTTTAACAGAGAAATATTTATTTAGATGAATTATTTTCTTGGTTTATTTTAATAGGTATATATTTATTAAAGCTTTGTGTTGAAACAAATCCAATTTAATGATTCAAAATATCCTAAATATGTTACAAAAATGTATAGCTTGGTATGGGTGGTATTCCTTGGAGACTCTTAAGGTACCAACATACGTTTGTTTGAAATAATAAAATAATGTAATTAAAACTTTTTTTTAATTATTAAATTTGAAATTAGGATGAAGTGGATCTTCCCCCGACTATTGGTTTCGACGTGACCGACAACGTGGTCCTGCCTCCACGACAACAATCATTCCTCGTGGACCCCTCCGGCCAAGAGCTCGTCAGAGAGTTCCTCACTCAGTACTTCGCGATATACGACTCCGAGTCGCGCCAGCAGCTGCTGGACGCGTACCACGAGTCCGCCACGATGTCTATGGCCGCCAATTATCTGACCAACGACAGCAGAAACCAGCCAACAAACAGGTGTGTATTATACAATGATCTTTTTTGTTATTTTTTAAAACATAGGGAGACAAACGGGTAATTGGAGCACTTTGGAGACCATCTACGCCCATTAAATCGGCACATTACATTGCTTAGTTTGTTCGTTCACCCCATCTCCTAATATGTCACTCAAAATCCTCACCAAACTCGACAGCACAGCTTCATTTTTTTGGAGGTGGCGTTATTTGAGCGAGTATCTCCTTAGTCGTGCCGGCCCAATCCAGCTCCAGTGCTGCACTATAGCTTTTACAGCAGT